>MU225357.1:257333-269443 GCA_018584345.1 Thuja plicata
TGAATCAGATCTTCAAAATTAAACACTTAAAACAAATTGATCCACATTCATACATATATGAATCTAATGTAATATCAGATAGCATCCACACAATGAAATAAATAACTCATAACACAAGAACTTGGTATCCTAGAAACCCAAATAGGTAAAACTGGGGTGGGGATGACACCCACAAAATTCTCCACTACTGTAGTAATAAAGTGTGCCTGTTAAGGCTACAAAATGTTGATTACAAAATGCAATCTACCATGTTAAAGGTCTGCCTGGTTAAGAGCTAAAGATCATTACAATCTACCCTGTGAGAGGATTTTAACTTACAATAAAGTAAGCACTATGTTAGGAGATTAAGAAAGGTCTGCTAGAACCACTTTGTTAAGAGATTTTCACCTGATACAATGATTAGAATGTCTCAAGTATTGATCCTTCACTATGCACTTTGATGCTGATGACGGATCTCCTCTTTCCAGTACCTTCTATGGTCTCACAATTTGATATAACTTTACTCTGTTGTTCACTATGTTGTCACTCTGCTTGATCTCTGCTTCTTAACAAAATAACCCTTTGTGCATTTCACTTCAAAAATGTAGTCACCACACACTTCGTCTACTCTCTCCTTACACACACAAAATAGGGTTTAGAAGCAATTTAATATATCTGTTCAAGTCTGATAGCAAGATCTAGATCAACGATCAAGATCTAATGCCCATACCTTGATGGTATTACAATTAATGTTTACAATAGATCATGCATAGGATAAAACAATTAAATGCATAACTAACTCCTTAGAAGAATATTAAATGCATACATAAGTCGGCCCAAAAAGCTTATATAAGTCGGCCAGATCACTTATCCTCGAAGTTTGAATCATTCCAGACATGTATACAAAAACTGTTCTGCTCGGCACTTGACTTCTCTGTTACTCGGCACTTAACATTTTTATATCCTACTTGGCTCGGCAATGTAACTAGGAAAACTGAAAACTGCTCGGCAATGTTGCTCGGCCTTGCATAGTTTTAGCTCGGCCACAATGATAGCCAACTAAAACTGCCTAAGTGAATGACTAAGTGTTGGTCACTAATCATCAACAGAACTTAGAGATTAACAAAAATTGTAAAGAGAAATTATATTGAATGAGAGACGGGTGCCTCTAGTGGGTTTGCACTCACAAATTAAATAATTTGTTGAAGGCTCTAGTGGTTGGAGCTCAAACTTACTGAGGGATTGGTGCCTCTAGTATGTTGGTGTCTACAAAATTTATAAACAATATTTATATACAAACATTAATTTGACATAGTTTTCTCCCTAAGGGTTACCACATAAATATCACATATTATTGTGTTGTTCTCATGTGCATGATTGCTGATGTTGAATAAATAATGTTATTATGATTGATAAATTTTTAATTTGGTAAAAGTTGTGTTATACTAATTCATCCCCCCTCTCAGTATAATTGTGCACTCATAAACCACCTCCATAAGATTCATGATAATTTCATTGGTTTCCTTTAACTTTGTTGGAGATCCAAGATAAAATATGGACACTTTGGCCATTTGCATTATTTTTGTAGTCTTTGGCATCCACCTATCCTTTATTTCCTTTATATTCTCCATATCCAAATCAAGCTTGGCTAAGAAACATTGGGAGAAGGACACTGGGCCTTTGAGTGTACTCAAGGTAATTCTAGGAAAAGGATAGAGAATAAGGGTAGATCTTCTTATGTAGAGAAGGAAACTACTAAATCTTTGAATCAACCAGAGGATGGTAAAGCTTTAATGGTGAGGAGAGTCCTATATCATGAAGAACCAGAACAAGAGCCATTACTAAGGAGAATTTTTTTCAAGAGTAGATACAAAGTAGAAGCAAAATATTGCAAAGTGATCATTAACAGTGGTAGCTCAAAGAATCTGGCCTCTGATGAGTTTGTTGACAAGATGAAGTTACCAAGATTGAAGCATCTGAAGCCTTATTAGATAGCATGGATAAAAGATGAGCATATGGTATTGGTAAGTGAACAATACCTAGTTAAATTGAAGATAGTGTCTTATCATGATTAAGTTCTTTGTGATATTATGCCTATGGATGTGTCTCATATCTTGTTGGGTAGACCATGGCAGTATGATAGACAAGCTTTGCATGGTGGAAGAAATAATAGGTACAGTATTATTCCAAATCGGATGAAACAAGTATTGTTGCCCTTGATCGAGACTCCTAAGAATGAGAATTGTACTAGTGTTAGACTTTTTTTGGTTGAAGGAAGGGAATTCTTGGACAGCTTGAAGAGAAAAAATATGTGTTATGCACTGATCCCTAAGAAGTCTGCTTTGGGAATAGAGGACGCACACCCTAAGGAAATAAAGAATTTGTTGATTGAGTATGAGGACATAATTTTAGATAACGTGTCAAATGGATTGCCGCCTATGAGAAGTATTAGTCATTGCATGGATCTAATTCATGGAGAAAGTTTTCCTAATAAAGAAGCACATTGAATGACACTAGCATAGAATGAGGACTTGAATAGACAAGTGCAAGAATTATTAAAGAAAGGTTTGATCATGGAAAGCTTGAGTCCTTATGCAGTACCTAGTGTATTAGCACCTAAGAAGAATGGACAATGGATAATGTGTACTAATTCTAGAGTTATTAATAGGATCACAGTGAAATACCGATTCTCTTTGGCTAGGATGGATGATATAATGGATTGTTTGAGTGGAGCCAGATATTTTACAAAGATATATTTAAAGAGTAGATATCATCATATCAGAATCAGAGAAGGAGATGAGTGGAAGACTGTATTTAAGATAAATGAAGGATTGTATGAGTGATTGGTGATGCATTTTTAATTGAGTAATTCACCAAGTACTTTCATGAGATTGATGAATGAGGTATTGAAGAAATTCTTGGGTAAGGTTTTGCTTATTTATCTTGATGACAATTTGATTTTAAGTAAGACTAAGGAAGATCATTTGTGATATCTGTAGAAGGATTGACGATGGATCCTGAGAAAGTGAAAGTAATTGTTGATTGGCCTACACCTGAGAGTGTTGAATTCAGATCATTTCATGGATTCACTAGTTTCTACTGAAAATTCACAAGGAATTTTAGTTCATTTTGTAATCCTATGACCAAGACAATGAGAGGAGATAGGAAAGAGTTCAAGTGGACACATGGAGAAGATAAGAGTTTTGAATTGTTTATACAAAAGGTAACTGAACAAGCTGTGTTAGCCTTACCATATTTTGATAAAGTATTTCAAGTGGACTGTGATGCAAGTGGAAATACAATTGGAGCAGTGTTAAGTCAAGAAGGTAGACTTATTGCTTATTTCAGTGAAAATTTGAATGATGCTAAGAGAAGATATTTAGTTTATGATGAAGAATTATATTCCATAGTTCAAGCTTTCAAGAAATGGAGACATTATTTATTTCCTAAGGAATTTCTTTTGTATACTGATCATCAAGCATATCAATATTTGAGTAGTCAGGGTAAATTGAGTAAGAGGCACATGAGATGTGTTGAATTTTCGCAGAGTTATACATTTGTGTTGAAACATAGGAGTGGTAGATCAAAGAAAGTTGTTGATGCTTTGATTAGACGAAGAAATTTTCTGACCAAAATGAGAATTGAAGTGTTGGGATTTGATGAATTAAGAACTTTGTATGAGGATGACCTTGATTTTCCAAAACCTTGGAAAGCTTGTAGAGAACCTATTTTAGTAGACCAAAGCAAATGGTTGGATTATTTTATTCAAGAAGGTATGTTTTTCAGAGGAATTTAGTTGTGTATACCGAGAATTTCTATTAGGAATAATCGGATTAAGGAAAAGCATTGTGGAAGGTTGGCTGGACATTTTGGTATTGAAAAAATAGTGGCTTTGGTGACTGAGAATTACTTTTGGCCTCAAATTCATACGATTGTAAGGAAGTTTGTTCAAGGATGTAGATTTTGTCAAATTGCAAAAGGAAGTAGTCATAATACTGGGTTGTATACACTTTTGATAGTACCAACTAGACCTTGGGAGGATATCAATATGGATTTTGTACTTGGATTACCGAAGACACAAAAAGGTAATGATTCTATAGTTTTGGTGGTCGACATATTTTCTTAGATGTCACATCTCATTCCTTGTAAGAAGACAACATCTATGCAGTACATGTAGTTGGCTTATTTCTCAAAGAGATTGTGAGATTGCATGGATTTCCTAAGAGTATAATTTTAGATAAAGATAGTAAATTTGTTGGTTATTTTTGGAGGACACTTTGGAAGAAGATGAAAACTAAATTCAAGTTTAGTTCTACATAACAAGAGTTTGGGAAACTTATTGAGGTGTTTGGTTGGAGAAAATCCTGTAAATTAGGATTTAATCTTAGCACAAGCAGAGTTTGCATATAATAATTTGGTGAATAGGAGTACATGGAAGAAATTGTCTGAGATAGTTACTAGAATTAATCCTAAGGGAATATCAAATTTGAAGGATATTAGTCATGAACACAAGAGTATTGAAGCAGAAGAATTTGCAGAACATGTGAATGGATTGCATATTTAGGTAAAACATCATTTGCAAAAGATGAATCAGACATGTAAGGAAGGAGCAGATATGAGAAGGAGACATAAGGAATTTAAAGTTGGGAATGAAGTCATGGTATATTTGTAGAAGGGTAGATTTCTAGTTGGAACGTATAACAAGCTGAAGATGAGGAAGTTTGGACCGTGTAAGATCTTGAGGAAATTTGATTCAGGGAATGCATATGAAGTGGAGCTACCAAAGGATATGGAAATTTCACCGATATTCAATGTTTCAGACTTGTATGAGTATCATGAGTCATAATTTTATGAGGGTAATGGATCAGATGTTGAACAACAGTGTCCTAAGAAATAGACAAATGAGATAGAGGAGATTTTGGATAGCAAAGTTCGTAGCAGTACTAGAGGTAAGTAGTATAAGGAATACCTTGTCAGATGGAAGGATAAACCAGTGGAAGACTCTTCATGGATTTCTTAGGTTGAGGTTCACCATCTTGGTTTTCCTTTAGCCCCAACAAAGTGAGAGGCTCACTTTTTTTTTAAATAACCTTAGGTGTCTAACGCAGGAGCATCTTGGGATCTTGGTAATCTTGCATCAACCAAAAAATTTTTTTTTTTGTTTTCTTATTTGACCAGTCTCTAAATTTCTTTCTATGATCATCCAATTCAGATCTTTTTCACTTGCGATCCTTATAGTGTGTTCTTAACATCATGTTGAACCTTTTCCTAGGTTCACAGTTTATTTGGTTACTTCGCATATAAGATCTCGTTGATTCTTGGCTGGATTGTTTTGTTCTTCCTATTTTCCAACCAATTTGTTATTTTTGGTCTTGCAAAGGATTTTCCAATCGGCAAAGCTTAACAACTCACTTCTTGATGATTCTAGGTTTTTGGTCAACCTTCTTGAGGGATTGTGCTTCATATTTACTCCATTTGAAATAGATCCTAAGGATTTCTGGTCCTGCCCTATTATTGTAATATGTTTTCTCTCTCATTGGGGAATGTAATCTTTATAGGCCGACCTGAGGTTTGCGAAGGCTTTATAAGCTTATGGATTTGTCCCTAAAGGGCCAACCTTCATAAGATTATATTGTTGTGGCTAAAGGTTAAAGACTTCATAAGGACTTGTGATTGTAATCGAGCATGTATGCCTGGCATGTATGGCTGCATGTTGCATATCCATTATATATGATTTCTAATGTTAATAAAGAATACTGATCTTTCATATCTCTCTCTATTGTTTCTTATTGTTTCCATTGTGTGACTCATGCTGCAAGGATTGGATAGATCTCTTTGAGTTCCCTTCGTCCTTGGCTGCACCATACATGTAGCAAAAGATAGATAGGCATGTGATAGGGTATCTTCAATCACACCAATGCATGTAGAAAAAAGTAGATAGGCATACAATAGGGTAAGATTTGAGATAAAATAGTGCATTGTCCCCCGCTTAGGAAAATGAGATAGTGGATTGGTCCCCATAAAGGCAGGCATATAGATCATAAATTTTAATCTTTTAAAGAAAAACATGTGGTGCAAAGACAAGATGATAATAAGACAATTAGATAAGAAGATATAATATCCCCCCTTAGAATGGACCATTCTATATAGAGAGGAGCATGAGATATGTTAAGAAGAGACACAAATATTATGGCATGTGAACATACAAGATGTTTTCATGGAATGTCACCCCACAATAGGTGACACGTGATCTCTACGACAACCGAACAAAGTCAACAAGATCTGATGAATTGGACTAAGAGCCCAGAAGAGTAATATAAATCCTTTCAGGGGGTATTTTATCATGTCCAATCATGACTTATATCTGAAGAAAAACTCATGAAGAAAGGAAAAGAAAAATCTAGGTCAACATGGAAGGGAAGCCTAAATACCCCCAACACTTTGCACAGTTCCGAAATGTAGAAAAGCAAGATATGACATATAGAAGAATAAGAAAACATGTAGAAGAAGGTTCCCAACAAATAACACCTTATTTCCAAGTACCAACCAAGTAAAAGGATCCTCCAAGGGGAATAACATTAAAATAAAAGCACTAGGGAACACATACAAACATGCTTTAATCTAAAGATGTAGAAGTGGGCACTACCTTCACAGATCATCCACTAGTAGATCACCATCCTCCCAATCATGATCATATGAGGAGGGAGGTGAATATTGCAATAGATTGACTACATGGACATCCCCAGGAACCCCACCAATATTTAGATCCAAGGAAAAGGAAACCTCAACATTCTCATTTATTAGCTCCACTGTGGTGAGTGAGAGGGATCATGTGAAAAATATTATCAATACTGAAATTTCCTCTAGTGATTCAAACAAATAAGCCACATAGATAGGTGACCCCTGTTGAGGTGAAGATACGTAAGACACCCTATTGACCTCTATAAAAGGGGTTGAGACAAACTTAGGAGAAGCTAAAGCTTTCTCCACTAAGAGGACCAAAAAAAAGTGGATCTGCCAAAGCAAATTTATGACAATGGAAGTCTAGCACACGACCCTGCTTGAACATCCTCTTGAAGGATGGAGGTGAAGCCCTTTGATCCACTGTAGTGACCTTGAACACTCCAAGGAAGCTAGGTGTTTCATAATTGGTTAGAATGAGTGTTTGAGAATGTTTCGGTATGGTTTTCATTAATGTCAACTTATTGTTTTTGTCATTTGTGACTATTTTCTTTATTTAGCATCGAGTATATTTCTCTACATACTCTATATGTTGAGAATATTTTGTTGATATTATGGTATGGTGTTGAATATTCTTTAGAGATATATATTTCAAGTATTTATGGTTTAGAACTATTAACCCTCACATGGACACCCTATTTAAAATTTTAAAATCAATCCTTTTATCTCCAATTTTCATTTTGAGTATTGGTAAGTTCAAATTCAGTCATGTTCAGTGCAGAGGTTCAGATATTCAAAATGAAAGGTTCGAAGCACAAGTTCACTTTTTTGAACCACTTTGAACCGAGTTCAATGTGGTTCAAATAATTTCAAAGGTTCAGTTCAAAGGTACAGTTCACGAGGTTCCATAGGTTTGATGGATAAATCTAAAACTACAAATCGTAAAGTTTTATGCTTAGTTTGGTTCAACATGGTTCCAAGAAGTTTAAATCCATTCAAATGTTAAGATCCAATGTGGTTAATTCTATATTGGGAAGGTATAATAGGGTTCATCCACTTTAGCCCACGGCAAGAGAGTGCATCAAGTTCAATGGTTCAACAACATTAGCACAGCTACTCTGATTTTATTTTTTGGCAGTTTTCTAGACCTCTACACATAGCCCCCTAAGGGTTGACTTAGACATAATCTACTCAATCGCCCTGGTCAAGATGTGCGCAATTAGGATTTGACCAACATATCCACAAATGAAGGAGATCCAACGGTGGAATAAATAGTTATGCCCCCCGTACTAAAGCCCAATTTTACTGTCAGAGATATTTTGGTCCGCCCAGCAAAAAGATTATCATTATTTTATTTTAATATATTCAAATGCATCTTGTTGTATAAAAGGATATATTATGAGAGCACTATTATTATAATGTTATAAATTATGTTTATAATGTTATAAATGGGTAACTCAAAGGTGAGAATGTTATCAGGAGATGAAAGGAAAAATGCAAATTAATTATATAATCCTTTCAAGATTCAGTTATATAACTGAATAATCATCTCAAAGAACTATTTATTGTAAAAAGATGGTAAAGCTGGGGGTTATTTTTTTTTGGTAGAAGTATTTGTGCTTAGAGAGGGGGGAATATAAATTTTATGTTCTGTAATCATAGATGGGGGAATTCTTTTGTGAGCAATCATATTGTAGAGGGATAGAGGGATTTGAATTTCTATGTAGATATGAATAAAGAAAGATGACGTTCACAATATTTGTGTTATCTGAACTTTATTTTCTAATTGTAATCAGACTTTGGGCCTTTATAATCATTCATTCATATCTTTTCTATCACAAAAGATTGTATGCATGAGTGTATTTCAGAACTTTGTTTTCTGCAATATAATCATACTGGAAAGGAAGCCTTTCATTTGTTTTGTTTTTAAATCTGGAGGTCATTTGGGATTAACTGTGAAGTGTTGTTTGATGGAAACTTTGTTTTCTTTCAAATTGTATCTTTATTTTATTTAACAAACACTTTCAAATCATATTGATGATTGAATAGTGACCTTTAGTTTCTTTCTGGTTAAAAGCAAATGTGTGGTTTAAAACCAATTAATTTATTGTACATCTAATCGGGGATATGTACCCTGTAAAATTCAGAGGAAGATTATCGGTCTCACGATAATCTATCCAACTGTTAGTTGTAGATCGTGTCTTCCTATTTGGGCATTTGAGAGTTATTTTGGAAGGATTTTGTGAATAGACAAATTTGTTTACTAAAAGGAACATAATACAATTAATTTGGTGATTGTTTGTGTTTAGTTGTGACTAACAGTAGTTTCCATGTGAAATGCATCCTCTTCATTTCACCGAATGAATGTTTCTAATGTTGCATTTGTATATATGAGTTCTTAATGTCCTTGAATTCATTCATCTTAGTTGTCTTGATAGTTTTAGTTTCAGAGACTTGGTTTCAAAGTCTGATCGTGTTTCTACTCTAGGTTTGGCCAACCTTAGGTGTTTACACATCTTTATTTTGTTTTGGTTATTGCAAGGAGAAATTTAATGTGTATAATGATATTTTTGGTCCCATAAGTTATGTGTGCTGGTTCACTTCACATTCCTCCCCACTGTGGGAATATTTAGTGAAAACCTTTTTCATATCCATTTTGGCTAGTTTCTTGGCCGAGTATGCAGGACTTCACAAGTTATAAATTGATATAAATAGAGGAAAAATCATCATGAACTATGTGTGGTTGCAAGAGAGGAAGTGGAATTTGTACAAACTCATGTACAAGTGGGTACTTATGCAAAGAAGACATATAGAAGAGGATATGTCTCCTTGATTGTTGTGATGATTATTTGAGAAAAGTGTGGGAATAAATGTGTTATCCATCAAAAGAGTGAAGATAAGTTGATTGAGTTAGTGCTACTTATTAGTGGTGGATTTATTCTCTTTTATATTTCTTCTCTGACATTGAGTCGCCTCTCTTCAAACAATAAGTTCTTTGGCAGTGAGTCTCTTAGTAAACATCACCTTAATCGGTGTCACCTTAAATGATGTTCCTAAATTTTAAAATAATATTCTCCATGGTTTTTCCCTTAACAAGGTTTTACACATAAATTTGGTGTCTCATGTGTTTTACGGTTGTTGTGCTTTCATGTTTTTATCATTTTTCAATTAATATTTAAAGTAACTTTGGTGAAACTGATTATCAGTGTTATTAAGTTTAAAAGTTTGTGGACAATTGATTCACACCCCCCCACCCTACTTTTGAGGGAATGGACTATGGTTTGGAAAACCATATGCAAGGCTATTTGATCTCTCTAAGTTACAAGACCTAAAAATTTGTGGAAACTTAATATGTGAAACTAATAGGTAGATTTAATATTCCCAATGAGATTGAGGCATACAAAGACATTGAAATAGCAAGATATGTTATTTTTAGTGTTTTAACTAGATCTTAAATTACTAAGGTTGTATCTCTGTGAATTGCTCATGATGTATGGGAAAAACCAATTTATACATATGAAGGTAATTATATGGTTAAACAAGATAAGATGCAAAATGAAAAGGCTAAATATGAAGGTATGCAGATGGAAGAAGAAGACACTATAACAACTTACAAGAAGAAGATTGATGATGTGGTAAATGACATCACAAGTCTTGGTAGAACAATAGAATAAAATGACGTGGTGCAAAGGATACTCAAAACCCTCACCAAAGAATCTAGTTCCAAGGTCTCTTATATTGAAGAAACTCACATTTTGAATCAATACTCTAGAGAAAAGATGTCCAGGGCATTGCTTGCATTTGAGATGAGAGAGTTTGGCACTACCGGTGTATGAACAAAAACTACCTATAAAGCTCTGAAATTAGTTTAGGAGGAATTTGACGAGGACAACTTGGATGAGATATAAGCAAAATTTGTAAGAAGAATGAAGAAAATTACCAGAAAATACAAAAATAAGTTACTCTTTAAATATTTTCACTATGGAAAGATTGGTCATTATGCTTCTAGATGTCCTGATAGATTTGCAGAACAAAAGAACAAGGAGAGTAAAAAGTTTTTAATAAGAAATCTTACTATGTTAGAGAAGATGGAAGTATATTTGATTTGATGAGTCAGATTATGAGGAACATGATCAATGTTTATTCCTAGCAATAAAAGAAGATACTCTAGCTACTATATCAGTTAGTGCTTTGCAAGTAAAAGAAAAAGGTATAGATTCTAAGAATCTTTATTTTAATATAAGAAGGAACATAGATGAACGACTCATTGATAGTGGATTCTCAAATAATATGACTTGTGATAAAAGTAAGTTTGTGTATAGTCAGAAAAAGGAAGCACTTCCATTGTAGACTGGTTTAGCCTTCCGAATAAGTGGTTTGGGGTCATGTCAAGCACCTTGAATGGGTCTCTGACTTGGATCTGGCTTTTTACCCTGTTCTACCCCATTTCCCACTTTTCTCCAACCTATTTCTGACACCCTAAACTGCAAACTGAGATTTTTGACCTCGGGGTCAAAATTGACCTTTCTAGGTCAAGGTGAACCTCAACCTTGGCCTAGGTCAAGGTCGACCTCGACCTTGACCTAGGTCAGAATTGACCTTTTTCTGACCCAAGGTCCAAATTTCAAGTTTTCAGGGTTTTTGGATGTCGGGCTTCGAAAAAAATTAATTCCTGCGTCCAGGTCGACTGTTTCGGTCTTCAGAGCAACAATTCTTAAATTATATTTAATATAGGTCCTCTTCTAGGGATATAGGTCTAATTATAATTTAATTATACTATCTAGGCCTCTCTAGAAGATTGTGCCCTAGATTCATATATAAGGAAGCTTTCTTCTCTCATTTTCTCTAACCATGATCATCAACTATCAAAGACTTAAGAAGTGAAATCTAAAGGTGAAGAAGCAAGATTTGAAGCAAGCCAAATATTCATTGAAGCATTCAAGCACTTCTCAAGCACTCAATTCATCAAGGAGATCCATTGGTAGCCATTGAAGGATTCAAGCTCTATGGAATCCTCTTATTGAAGATTTTGTTGGCAAGTTGACTCCCAGGGAGTATATGACTTATTTTGTGTTGTCATTATGGAAACAAAGTCATATGGAGTTTTGACAGCAAACTTAGTAGTGAAAATTGACTAAGTATAGAAGTCAATAGAAAATAGAGATACACAAATGATCAGTGCACCAGTGCACGTGTGTACGGCCGATTTAGACTAAGCGCCTTCAGACATAAGCTCTATGATATGTTTCTATGCTTACCCTTTACACGCATGGTACAGAATGTCAGTACAGATAAGCTACAAAAAGCACAAGTACACTACCATTTCAGAATATAGAGTATGGAGCCGACTTCAAGATTTTGATTAGCGTGTAATATTTTGTTATGTAAAGGCTAAGCGCCTATTGTAGTAAGTTTGTAACCATGTATTAAACATTATTGTAAACACGCTT
>MU225357.1:269946-299585 GCA_018584345.1 Thuja plicata
GTGGGTACTAATTCCCACCGGGGTTTTCCTCTAATCAAGGTTTCCCCATAATCATATTATGTGTTATGTGATCTTGTGTTAAGCTTCAAGTGATATATAATTGATTTATGTTTAAAGTTGCTAAAATAGAATAATTAGTTAAACACTGATTCACCCCCCCCCCTCTCAGTGTTTCCAACAATTGGTATCAGAGCTCTGGTCCTCTGAAAGAAAGTTTAACCACTTGAAGAGACCATGGATTCAACAGAAGAAAAACATCTGAAAAAGAATCTTGAAGCAACCCTTGAAGATCTAGACAGATCTGAGAAAGAAAATGAGGAACTTAAACTAAAATTTGATGGCTCACAAATGCTTATCAAAAAGTTAAGAAAAGATTTAAAAGATTTCTCTACAAATGATTTGGGGAAAATGCTCAAGAAACTGAACGAAGAAAACTTATCTTTAAAGTATAAGATAGAAGAATTGAATGATCAATTAACTGATAGCCTAACAGCTATTGAAGAAAAGAACAAAGAAAACAAACAGTTAGATGAAGAACTCATGCAAGCCAATATGAAAATCTTGGAATTGGAAAACATCAAGAATAAGATTATATCTAAATTATCAAGAGAAAAAGACAAGATTGATAAAATTCACACAAGTTCTGATTTAATTCAATCACAGCTTTATGCACAAAATCTAAAAGGTGACACCACTGGTATAGGATACAGTATAGCTCAAATTGAGATCAATTCATTACAAGAAAGAAAGAAAGCTCAAATAGAATCTATAGAAGAAAAGAAAACTGAGAATCATGAAGAAACTAAAGATAAGCACAAAGCAGTCAACCGTACTTGCTATGCCTGTAACAAACATGGTCACTTGGAAAGAGATTGTAAGAATGTAAAACCCTTCAATGGTTATTGTTACTCCTGTAATAAGTTTGGTCATAGGGCTATTCATTGCAGGACAAATCAGAGAATTCAGTCACAACTGAACCAAAGGAATTAGACTCAATACAATCAGAGAAATCAACCTCAAAGAAACTTGCAGAACATTACATGTTAGATATATAATTACAATGGACACATAGCCAAGTAGTGCAACATGATGAATAACAACATCAGACCTCCTATCATTTTTCACTCATGTGGAAAAGCTGGACACATCTCAAGGTTTTGCAAGTCAACAACACAAGGACAAGAGAATCCTAAAAGGTCTTTGTTTGAAGAATCATGGGAAGTTAAGTTTCTGGAAGCCAAAGCTAACTCTAATAAAATATGGGTTGAAGTGAAGAAGGATAATGAAGAGATCAATATAGTGGATGCATCCTCAGTGGATGCACCTTCTACTTTTGGATAGTTGACCCTCATGGTCTTAGGGGGAACTATTCTGGCTCTGAACCCCTGCGTGGCTGGTATACTCATCTCCGAGTATGTGCCTTTGGTTTCATGTTAGTAATAACAAAAGAATGCAGTATACATTCACGCATTATCCATACATCATTTTGAATAAAGTTTGAAAGTCTCAGTAAAAGCACTTACGACATTAAATGTGGAAAAAATTTATATAAATTGGTGGATTGATTGATTATTCTCATTGTTCACATCTGAGATCGAAAAATTGCAAAGCACATAAGCACTAAGAATCAAAAGCAATCAAAGTATCGATTTGATTAGTTGGTAAACAGATTACAAGTTGAAATGGAACCCTAGCAGTCACGTTGTATCGATTTACTGTGAAACCCTACTTAATCAAGTTGCAAGTAAGTATGGCAACCCCAGTTGTATTTGACATTGCTAAAAGGAAGAGATTTGTCTTTAAGAAGCATCCATTCAAGTCTATATTAGATAATGTTGAAGGAGCATTCTCTAAGACTCCGCTAGGAGTCGTGCACGTGGAAGACATTCGCGCGTACATCTACTGCAAGAAGCAAACAATTGGAGACAATAGCATAGCTACTCTTATGGGTTCAATGATGAAACCGGACCACTCATTCAAGAATGAATAAGCGCATCTCACTGATAACCCTATCTTTGAGTATTCCAACGCGCATGAGTTCTATGAGCCAGAATGGGTGAAGATACTAATGAGCAGGATACATGATGACCTATATTGGATTGGTGAGGTTCTTGTCCACATCACTGCAGACCTAATCCATGAAATGACTGGACTTCCTAAGACTAGACCAGTTCTTCCTATTGGCAAGGATGTTAAGAATAAGGTTGAACAAGTTTTCTTATCTAGAAGTGATAGGCGCGGCATGACTATCGATCCTATTAAGGAAAATGACATCAAATTACTCACTATGATACTTGGATACAAGTTTCAACAGGCAGACAGACTAAATAGTGTGTCTGCAACAACAGTTCTGGCAGCAATAAGGATAGTAAGAGATAACACTCGGTACAATCTCTATGAACTATTGCGCACACAGCTGATGGAGAACATCAAGGCTATTAAACATGACAAGAGAAAGATATTCAGGTTTGGCTCTTTGATCATCTACCTGTACTTCCACATTGTTGGTAAAGTTGCAAATCTTTACCTAGATAGGAGTAAACCTACTATGTCTCAGATATCACTAAAAGCTACATCAGAAAGTAGTGCAAAAGATACTGTGGACATGGATATCAAAACATTCAGGATCAAGATGCAGAAGAGGTTCAGGATACCTGAGAAAATAGTTGAGAAATACAAAGACACCATATGCTTCATGGTGGAAACTGACTATACTTGTATGGAGGCAGTTGAGCCTAGAACAAAATGGATTCACCCTCTCGGTTATGAAGTTGAAGAACATGTTTTGGAAGGTTATGCACAAGTCCTCCTATCTGCGCCCAAGGATCCCAATGAACCTAGATGGGGTACTTACAGAGAAAAGAAAAATCAAGTTGATTCTGTCTTATACAGTGCTGACAAAAAAAGGAAGGCATCAAGGATTACCTCAAATATCTTAAAAGTTCATGGTATTACACAAGAAGACCTAGACACAGCTAGGGAAGCTAAGATTGCCCAAAAACTTGAGAAAAATCCCACTGAAGTAAAAATAGAAAAATCTGATGATATACCTAAGAAGAAAAAGAAGAAATCAAATGAAAACACATTTGCGCCATCAACCACCATTGATCTAGAATCTTCTCCACCTTCTGTACCCAGCAAATTGACTAGAAGGAAGAAGCAAGTTCCTACAAGTCATCCATCCTCAAGAACTACAAGGAGCAAGGTAAAGAACACACAAGCCCCTCCTGAGGTAGGATTTAGACCTAGTCTAACTATTCTAAAGAACAGAATTGTGAATAAAGGTAGACTAGAATCTCTCAAGAATGTCTATGACAAATATCAAGAGATAGACAAATCATAAATCATTCAATGATTATATCTCATATGATTAAGTTCAAGAAGTCGGTATTGGAACTCAAGACAGCTATACCAGACAAACTATAGAACATACTGGACATATTAAAAAGGCAAGCAATTGAAGAGGATATGAGGATAAGAGAAGAAACATTAGATAGTATTCTCCCTGTCTGCTCACATGATGAGAAAGCTATACTAATGGACTTAGTTAAACCTCATCTCAGAACCAAAACTAGAACACTTCATATCATGAATAAAGAGTATGATTTGGTTAGTGAAGAGACTCATAAAGCTTTTGAGTGGGTAGTTCTGGATAGACATATGTATCCTTCAATGGTGCCTATAGCAAAGGTCACTCCAGTTCCTCCCAAACAGGCTACAAAACCAGTGATTCAGAATGCACCTAAGATAGGTCTTCAGGTTTCAGCGCCCTCAGTCTCAATAGCTTCAGATACAGTAAAAGATTTAGGAGATACTATAGTGATTGATGATATCAAAATATCCATGACCGCCTCTTACAATGATATGGAAAAAGTTGAAAAAGCATTTGTAAGCACTGGAGAGACAAAGGAAGTATGCACTGATGACACATCCTTACAACAAAATGAAGTCCCCTCTAAAGATTCAACATATTTGAACAAAGAGGAAGATAATCAAACCAATGAGACACTAGTCATGGAGATTCCAGACACCATCCATTCAACCATCTACTTCATTGCTATCAAGCTTAACTCCTGACTCAGCAAATCTGGATGCATGGGGAGAAGAAGACTTGATCAAGATCAGTGTCCTAGCCAGGGAAAAAGCCAAAGAGAAACAAGTTATGAGAAACCCTCTCTTCTTGGAATTAGTGAACATTCTAAATGACCTAGTGCCTAAAGACAAGAAAGTAGCTAAAATTCAGCCAGTTGATGATGGTTGATGATGTAGACAGCATCCTAACAAGCTTCAAAGCACATTTTACAAGTTTAGTAGACTCAACTACTAGAATTGCAGAAGATGAGTATAAAAAGGAAAGACTAAATGAACTGGTAAAGAATTTTTCCTTGGATTTAAAGTCATTAAAGATTGGTCAGTCAATGTTGAAAGAGTTGGCATCAAAAGGCAGGAAGGTTATAGCAAATTGCATGGATAGAGGCAAACTCACCTCTGAACATATCAAAAAGATAGAAGAGGCAGATATATTGGTTGATAACATAAGACGCTTAGTTGAAACATCATCCCAAGATATAAACATCTGCAACAATATCTATCAAGGTCAGATAGACAAGATAGAAAAAGCTAAAACAGAGATCAGTAAGATAAGGATCAGGTAGACTCAGTTGAGAAATGCACTTGCGCCTTCCTTAGCAGTTATCGATGAGAACATTAAACAGATTGATACAACCATTGCTACCTATGATCAAGGACCCAGCATGGATTTAACAAAGATGGAAAAGCTCACATATGCCTTATGCACCCATCTACAAACAATTGATGCACTAAAGGCATTCTGGCAGCAAGAGATGAAGAATCTACATATAGCCTATCCAGATGTATACATGGAGTAAGTATCTAGAGACTTACAATTTTGCCACCTTTGTCATTAATGTCAAAGGGGGAGTAATGTATGCATGAGTAGTGTATATATATGCAAAGAAATATATAGTATATGTTAAGAGAAGAGAATATACAGTTTTTGGGTGTTAGTCAATTTTGAGTAACTTGGCCACATTCTTTTGTTTCTATTAATGACAAAGGGGGAGATTGTTGGCAAGTTGACTCCCAGGGAGTATATGACTTATTTTGTGTTGTCATTATGGCAACAAAGTCATATGGAGTTTTGACAGCAAACTAAGTAGTGAAAATTGACTAAGTATAGAAGTCAATACAGAACAAAGATACACAGATGATCAGTGCACCAGCACACGTGTGTACAGATGATTCAGACTAAGCGCCTTTAGACATAAGCTCTATAATATGTTTCTATGCTTACCCTATACATGCATGGTACGGAATGTCAATACGGATAAGTTACAAAAAGAACAAGTACACTAGCAGTTCAGAATATAGAGTATGGAGCCGACTTCAAGATTTTGATTAGCGTGTAATATTTTGTTATGTAAAGGCTAAGCGCCTATTGTAGTAAGTTTGTAACCATGTATTAAACATTATTGTAAACACGCTTAAGCAAATTTGTTTGGAAGTGTTGTGTATGTTGTTTTTGGGCCGACTAAGGTCTTGTTTATTGTCACGTCTATTCAGGCATAAACATATATATATATATGTAATGAAAAGATATATTTAAAGTGTTGAATAAATATGCAGAGAAGAGATATAGAAGAGTAGCATAAATATTTCAGTATGATATAGAGCCCTAAAAGAAGATAAGAGCATAAGCGCATAACCGGAACTGATCAGACATCTGTGTCATATACAACAGTTCACTTTTGGATATAGTGCATATCTATTCTCAGGAGGTTGTAGCCTTCTTTCTCATTGAGCAGTGAGCTCTTGGATAGTGATTCTTCACCCCTAACAGGGTTGTTTGTAAAAGACTCCTAACAGGGTCAGGCCTTTACCAAGGTCATTGTACTTGCATTGTAAAGCCTGCTCCTAACAGGGCAAAGGAACTTTAATAGGTTCATTATACTAGTGCAAAATTTGTGGGTACTAATTCCCATCGGGATTTTCCTCTAATCAAGGTTTCCCCGTAATCATATTATGTGTTATGTGATCTTGTTTTAAGCTTCAAGTGATATATAATTGATTTATGTTTAAAGTTACTGAAATAGAATAATTAGTTAAACATTGATTCACCCCTCCCCTCCTCTCAGTGTTTCCAACAGATTTCTCCATCCACATTCCTCCAAGCCTCCTCCTATTCACAGATCCATTAAAGATTGATGTTGAAGATCTACAAGCAATTGATTTGAGACATCCTACATTCTACATTCTACATCCATTTGGTGCATACATACTTGTGGGTCCACAGATTCGAATCCGCCACAAGGGTTTCCATACAAGCAAGGTGAATTTATTCATTTACTTTGTTTTACTTATGCAATTTCAATTATGCTTTGAGGTTAATTACAAAACCAGGGTTTGAAAAAGGCAAACCCCTTCCCCCCAACAAACAAACCATTTTTCTTGCAAGGACAGGTTCAGAATAGCAAGTTGGAGTGTAGATTCGGATACCCTTTTCGACAAACTATCAGGATCTGAAAATAGATTTTCTGTCAGAGATTTTAGGTCAGAATTGGAGGTCGATTCTAACCTAGGTTAGAATCAAAAATTCTGGGTCAAAGGTGACATTGACTTGAGGGTCAAAATTGGAACTATGCCAGATCAAAAAAATAATTCTGGGTTTTGTCCGTCTTTGCATTTCTGTTCCACATCAGGTTGCAGATTTTCCAGAAACTCAGTGCAGACCCCCAAAAACAACATTCTTTACTTTTGTAACATTTCAACGTTAGTACTTTTCTCCTATTCATTTCAATTAAATTTCATAATCTTTCTAAATCTATCACACATTTTTTTCTATAAAATGGAATCTGAGGTCTTCCTCTTTATTCTCATTTCCAATCGATTGATTCATTTATGCATTGATCCTTCCTTTGGGGTTAATCAATTTGGATCCTTCCTTTTTGTGTTTGAGGTTAAAAGGAACATCTTATTTACCCCTTACATTTCAATAAACATTCTAATTTCAAATGTAACAACAATTTTATACCTTAAATTAACACAACATCCCATTTCTTATGTTACATTTTGGTGAACCCACAATAGACAACTCTTTCTTTTTGGTGTTAGATTTACATTTTTATGTTAGATCTTGCATGCATATTAGATTAGCTTTCTTTTATGTTCTTGCATTTACATTTCAAAAATTAAAAATCAAAATCTTGTGTTTCCTAAATAAGTTCATTTGCATTGTATTGGTGTATGAGCTTTACCACTTGTAGTCCTACTTATAGTATTCAGGTTAGAAGAAACTGTAGACTTATGGGTTCCTTTGATCCTGAGTCTTCCTCTCCTTTCCTTGGGATCCCAGATGACAATTTGACCACTCATGATTCCAATCCTTCTATGGATCATAACTCTTCTCACTCATCTCATGATGAGGATGATGCTTTAAGAGTTCCTCCTGAACAAGTACAAAAACTTTTAACAGAACTTGATAAAATGGGAAATTGGCTTATTCAAGAAAACCATAATCAAGATTCCATCCAAGCTATAGAGGCTCTTAAGAAAGTCCTTCGTGATAGTGATCAAGAAGTTAATCTCTTGTGTGGTATCACTCATCTTTTGCATTTGAATGTTAAACCTTTAGCTCAAGAGGCTCAAGATCTAGGATTCACTCCTCCTGTCACTAGTGAGGCACCTTCTTCCATTCCATTACCTTGCATTCCTACTTACACTCCTCCTTTGATGACTACATCTCTTCCAATTTCATCCATTCCTATGAGTGTTCCACCGGTATCTCTACCTACCTCACAACCTTCAGATCATAGTGTGCCTTTTACTTATTCTAATCCCCTTCCAACTGTGGTTCCAAGTGTTCCACCAGTTGTGTCTTCCATTCCTGCTGCTCCCTACACTTTTCCTAGTGTTCCTAATATTTCTATGCCACCTATTTCTTCTAATGATTCCACAATTATTAGTTTGGCTCAAACTATGTCATCTTTACAACAAAAAATTGCATCTTTAACCCAATCCAAGTTTAGCATTCCTACATGTGACATGGGTAGTCCTTTATCCTTAGACATTATTCATGCTACTGTCCCTCAGCAAGCCGATATGCCTCGTCTTGAGAATTACAATGGTAAAGGAGATCCTATTACTCGTGTTAAAACATTTCAAATCCTTTGTAGTGATTATGCTCATGACCATAGGATTTTAGCTAAGTTGTTTGCTAGAACTTTTCGTGATAAGGCCTTGCAATGGTATTGTCCTTTACCTCCTTATCTATTAATTCTTTTTCAAAACTTGCTAATACCTTCATCCAACAACTTCAAAATAACATTGGTCTGCAAGTGTCCTTAACTGATTTAATGCATTGTAAATAAAACATTAAGGAAAAATTGACTAATTTTATTGGTAGATTTAAGCATTTGTATGCTCAGATTTCTTATCCTATTCCTGATATTTATATTCAACATATGTTTATTTCAAATTTAAAAAAGGATATTAGAGATAAGATTCTTCTTACGTAATTGACCTCTTTTCAACAACTTTGTGCAACACTTCATCATTATCAATTACAAGTGAGTCAATTTGAGAGCACCACTCCAATGGCTCATGTTCCATTTGATAAAAGTGATGCTGCTCCTAATCCTAATAAGTTTTAGAAATCTAACAACTCTTTCAAGATTAATAAATAGATAAATGTAGTTACTGATCAAGTTGTTGTTGCATCCAACAATGCCACTTCTGCATCCACTCCTTTCCGTATGAATCGTACATTTACTCCTCTCTCTAAATCTTTACATCCTATTATGAGTAGGTTGTTAAGTGCTAATATGATTACCTTGCCTCCTATTCGACCTCTTCTCCCTACCACGATGGCATCAAAATCCTTTGACTCTAAATATTTTTGTCAATACCATTGACAGAATGGCCATGATACTGAAAAATATTATTCTCTAAAGCATAAGGTTCAAGACTTAATCGATTCTAATGCTTTATCTATTGATAATTTTGATGGCAATGGGAACAAATTTGTCTCTCCTCCTAATCAAAACCTTCAAATCTATATGAGTCCTTTACCTACACATGATACTAATACCATCGCTCAACCATCTTCTATGAATATTGTTTACGATTCAAATATGGATGATCTCAATCACATTGTTAATCATGTGGAGTGCGTTGTTTCATCTCAACCTACTGTTCAAGATCCTTCACCTCCACTTCAACTTCAAGTTCCACCTAAACCTCAGAAACAAACTAAGGATAAACGACCTAGGGAACTCTCAATTACCTTTGATGATTCTGAGACTATTAAGGCTCCCGATGGGCCCCTTTATATTTATGCTAGGATTGCTAAGATACCTACACATGGTTGTCTTGTTGATCCCACATCTTTAATAAATGTCATTACTGAGGAAAACATTTTTTATGAAAAATCTACAATGTGATTGTTATGATACATTTGATGCATGGATCCAAACTTGTAATGGTTTTCTCTATCCTTCACTTGGTTCTATTAACTTGCCTGTTGAACTTTGTGTTAAATTTGTAGATACTACCTTCATTGTCATTCCCACTTTTGATCAATTTCAAGTCAAATTTGGTTTTCCTTGGATAACTTCTATGCATGTTGTTGCTTCTCCTATTCATAAGTGTATTAAGTTCATTCATAATGGGGAAGTGAAAATGATTAATCATAGTTTGTATCAACCTTCTAGGCCTAGATATTGTGCTACTCTTGATTTATTTTGGCCTTCATTACCTAATTCATGTCCTCCTCGCCCTGATAACCTTTTTCGTTCATATCAAGCCTATAAACATCACAAGATTGTCGAGTTAAGCATGCCTCAGATTGATCTTAACCGTGGTCTTTTGCCTACTCCTTCCATGCCTCCTTTATCCATTACAGCTAGCTCTATTACTCAACCACCCAGTGTCGCTTCTCAGCCTACTGCAAATCCTACTAATCCTCCTATAGAACCTGTGAAGGAATCTGTTTTTATTCCTCCTAGTCCTCAACATGTGTCAAACAAAGAGAAACGTAACAAATCTGCTAATGAACGTCGTAAGAAGCATAGGGCTAATGCTAGGGCCTATGCCTTTGTTCTTTGAAATTCTTTACCTTCTTTCGACCAACCTATGCCTGAGGTGTTGGAAGAAGTTAATGTTCATAATAATGTTAATATGAATGATTATGATGATTCTATTCACATCTTAGATCCTATTTTAATTAATCTTGATGAGGAGGATACTCTTGATGATCCTATTGATCTTAGTGATTAATATGGGACCATCGATCTTGATACTTATTTGCCTCATATGCTTTCAACTCAATTGATAATTACACCTAGTATCAAACAACGCGATTCTCAAGAGGATCCTTGTTTGGAACAGGCTATTATTCCTATTGTATTGGATATATTCCCTCTTGCAAATTTCCCACGTTCCCTAAATGATATGAACCAAGATAGGGAGAGTAGGTGATCCGCTTGATTGGCTTATCCTTCATGGTAGCCCTTTTTGTGTTTGCATGTTGTATTGTGCTTCTCCCATCATGTGTTTGCTAAATGTTTGTTAGACTCTTTTATACGACCCTTGTTACTTTGTTGGTGCAAGGTGATAAAGGAATCAAACTTGTACAATTCCTCTATATGTATCATTACTCTTCTATATGTTGTTTTCATGTTATGTTGTACTTGTGCTATTGTTCGTAAATGTTTTCCTTGTGTAGTCTGCTTGGATCTGCGACATGCAACAAGAATTTGAAATTTCCATGATTGGGGAAATGAATTTCTTTTGAGCTTACAAGTTAATAAAAATTATGGTGGTATCTTCATTTCACAATGAAAATATGTGAAGGAAATGCTGAAAAAGTTTAGAAGGGAAAATGCTAAACCTGTATGCACACCAATGATTACTGGATGTAGGATAACTAAGGAAGATGAATCGCCTAAGGTTGATGAAAGAAGGTATAGATAAATGACTAGAGGAATATTATATATGACTTCTACAAGACCAAACATTATGTATGTTATTTGTCTTGTTACTAGGTTTCAACAAGACCCCTTGATTTTATAAAGAGAATTTTTTAATATTTGAAAGGAAAATAAGATTTCAGATTGTGGTACCCCAATAAATCATATTTCACTTTGATGGCTTATACAGATGTTGATAGGGATTGATGCATAGATGAGAGGAAAATTAATAGTGGGGGTGCTTTTTTTCTTAGACCTAGATTGGTTGCTTGGTAAACTAAGAAACAAGATTTTATGTCTTTGTCTACTGCTAAAGCTGAATTCATTTTTGTTGCTTCATGTTGTGCTCAGATACTATAGATGAAACAAACATTGAAGGATATTGGAGTGATGTTTGATGAACCTATTCCTATTTTGTGTTATAATAATAGTACTATAAAAATTTCAAAGAACCTGGTGCTACACTCAAGGACAAACCATATTTCTATCCATTATCACTTGAGAGAAATTTTTTTGGAAAATGATGGGAAGCTTGACTATGTGCCTACAAAGGAACAAATTTCTGACATCTTTACCAAGGCATTACCTAAGGATAATTTCAAGTATCTCGAAGTCAAATTGGGGGTGAGTGCCCCTCCTTATCAAAACTAAATGCATATCAATTAGCATTAATCTAGTGAGCCTTGTGCATATCTTTTGTCTAAACTAATGAGGGTAGTTATCTCTTAGGCGGAGGTAGGTAGTGTTGAGAGCTAATTTGTATATCTCAGGGGGAGCTGAGTAGAATGAGTACGATGTTTAGATATTTGGCATTTTCCATTAATATCAAAGAGGGAGAGTTTTGGATACTTAATGATGGAGGTTTTGGTTATAGAAGCTATGGTTTTGTTTGTGCCATTGGTGTTTTTCCATCATGATAAAAGGGGAAATTGTTGCAAAATTGAGCAGAATGAGTGTTTGAGAGTCTATTGGTATGGTTGTCATTGATGTCATATTTTTTTTCATCTATGACTATTTTCTTTATTCAATGTCAAGTATATTGCTCTGCATACTCTGTATGTTGAGAGTTTGTTAATGATATTTCTACATGGTGTTGAGGACTCTTTGGAGATATCTATTTCAAGTCTTCTGGTTTGGAACATGATACAATGAATTTGGTTATTATCTATGTTTATCTGTGACTAACTGCGGTTTATGTGTGAAATGCATGCTCTGCATTTCACCGCATGACTATTTGCGATGTTTCTTCTAGAGATGATTTATTAATGTCCTTATCTTCATTCATCTCAGTTGGCTCAAGATTTTTAGTTTTAGAGACTTGGTTTCAAAGTTTGATAGTGTTTCTACTCTAGGTCTGGACGACGTTGGGTGTTTACACATCTTTATTTTCTAATAGTTATTGCAAGGAGAAATGTAACATGTATAATAACATTTTTGGTCCCAGACATGATATGTGGTGGTTCATTTATCATTCCTCCCCACATTGGGAATGTTTAGTGTGAACCTATTTGAAATTGGTTTCAGCTAATTGCCTGATCAATTGTGGGAGACTTCACAAATTATAGATTGGTATTAAAAAAGGAAAAATCATCATGGATAATGTCTTTTTGCGAGAGAGGAAGAGGCATTTGTGAAGACTGTTGTACAAGTGGGTACTTATGCAATGAAAATATATGGAATAGGATTTTTCACCCTCATTGTTGTGATTAGTATTTGAGAACATTGTGGGCATACATGTCATATCTATTGAAAGAGTGAAGATTAATGGATTTGTTAGGCCCAAAATGAGGCAAGCACAACTGAGAGGGGGGTAAATTAGTTGTACACATCTAATACATTTAATTTCAATTTATCCACTTAGATCTAAAAGATAAACAATAATACAAGATCTACAACACAAAACACAAAGATTTGTTCTTGAGGAAACTCCACTAAGGGAATACCCTAGTGGGAACCAAACCCACAAGATGAATGTACTTTGCTAAAAGTATTGCCCGATTAAGAGAAAATATGAGAATAAAGGATGCACTTGCAACCACATGATAACATCCCAATCTGTAGGATCACTTCCTAGAGCTCACTGGTCACAATACAATCTTAGATATGGCCCTCAGTTGGGCTCACCGATCTATCTTTAATTACAACAGGGTGGGTATAGAGTCCATTACAATCGAACTGACAAACAACATCTCCAATGCCAATACAGTTCCAATGAAGCACAAACTCTGCCTATCAGTAGTTCTCTGTACACACCTTACTTCCTCATTTGAACACTCACATGCCTCTCTCTCTCAAATACAAAAAATATCTCTCTTTTATACTAATCACAAAGAATAATCAACTAGTAGGTCAAAAAATACCTATTACAAATAAAAGATATAAACATTTAGCTCAATGCTCCAAGCAATCCAAATCAATTTGACTAAGACTTAAATAGGACCCAAATCATCAACCATGAACACATTAGCACATCACCAAAATAACATCAAGAATCTCAACACGTTACTCCATCAGGTTGGCTAAGACCTAAATGAAGAAACACCAACACGCTACCCAAATAGAAAATTCAATCACATCCAATGATGCAGTCCAGTAGCACGATCATTACACAATCTAAGAACACCAACAAGTAGCATGAATACCATCGACAACACTTTGCATCATCTCATCTCCATCTCTAATGAATAGGAACACCAAATACCAAACTCTGTCACAACAAAAGATAGCTTTTCATAATAATAATCATGAACAACACCAACTATGAACACAATGATAAGGCACCATGCAACCACCAGCTTCACAAGCTCTTACAAAAACTATCATCAAAACTTTTATGATCCTCTGTAGACAATCTACAAACACCTCATAACAATACCTTATTATCACAACTCAAGATATTCAATACATCATCTAAAACAACTGAAATCATCTTTCCTAAACATTCTGAATACACTGTCTAAAACAAAAAATAGTATGTTGACATCAATGACAAAACATTAATCTTAGAACACGCAAACACAAAACTCTAGCATTCTCAATAATCTTCCAATAATCTCCAACAATCTCCCCCTTTGGCTTTGATGGAAACATGTAAAGTGAAAAAATGATCAATGCACAAAATCATTAATATATCCACCTGATCACATTGAATATCTAGCTTCAATACAATCTCTCCAAGCATAACCATCTCTATTTTTCTTCTATTTTCACACAATTCTCTCCCCCTTTGACATCAATGGCAAAGAACCAAATACATCAAAAAATAATTGAACTCACCTCAAAAGGGAAAAAAATGAAATAATCTCACTACCAAACCATAAGAATGCTCCCCCTAAGGAGTATCCCCTGAACTCATCAATCCAGTGAATGATATTCTAGTAGATTTTTCTGGATGCGTTCCATCCTCAGCATCAATAGATCTGACCAGGAGGGGTTCTCACCCCAAGTTTCTTTCTGAGATACACAAATGTATCTTTCAACAAATTTTTTGTAAAGATACCAGCAATATGTTCCTTAGTAGGCACAAATTCTAGTCTCACTTCCTTTTCACTAACTTTATCCCTCAAAACATGATACTTGATAGAAATATGTTTTGTTTTTTGATGTAACACAAGATTCTTTAAGATATTTATAGCACTAGAGTTATCACAGTGAATAAAAATAGGTTCATCAATGTTTATCCTTATATCCTTCAGCATTTGCTTCATCCCAACAACTTGATTATAGGTTATTGCAGCAGTAGCATACTCAGCCTCAGCAGTAGATTGAGAAATATAGTCCAGCTTCTTACTAATCCAAGATACTAGTCTTTTACCCAAAAATAATGCACTTCCACTAGTACTTTTCTTATCATCCACATTACCTTCCCAATCAGCATCAGTGTAAGAACATAATATTAAATTCATCATCTTTTTCATACCATAATCTGTAGTCAACTATACCTTTCAAGTATCTGAAAATTATTTTGACAAAAACCATATGTGATTCATTCGGATCAGCTTGAAATCTTGTAGCAATTCCAACAACATTTGATATGTTAGGTCTAGAATGAGTTAGATATTGCAGTCCTCCGATCATAGATCCATACAAAGTATAAATAGCACAAGGGGAATCATCATTCTTAGTTAACTTGCAACTAATAACCATAGGAGTTCCTACCGGTTTTGAATCTTCCATACCAAATTTATTCAATAGTTTTCTGACATACTTGGACTGTGTGATAAAATTTCCTTTATCCAACTGAGTTATTTGCAATACAAGAAATAATTTCATCTCTCCTATCATAGACATCTCAAATTATTTTTCCATTTCATTAGTAAAACCTTTATTCAACTAATCATTACCACAAAATATAAAAGCATCAACAAATACTGCAACAATCAAGATATTATCATCAATTATTCTAAAATACAAATTACTATCAGCATTACCCTTACTGAAACCAATATTTTTCAAATACTTGTCCAATCTGGCATACCAAGCTCTAGGAGCTTGCTTTAATCCATACAAATCTTTCTGCAATTTAAAAACCATATATTTTTCTTCGGTTAGAGTAAAACCATCAGGTTGCTAAATATAAACATCTTCCGCTAGCTCTCCATTTAAAAATGCAGACTTAACATTCATCTGATAAACTTTAAAGTTTTGGTAAGCTTCATATGCAAGGAATAATCTAACAACTTCAAGTCTAGCCACAAGTGGAAAGGTCTCAAAAAATTCAATACATTTCATTTGTGAATATCCTTGGCATACCAGTCTTGCTTTGTTCTAAACCACTTTACCATATTTATTTAGCTTATTTATGAATACCCATTTAGGACCGATCGAATTTTTATCAACTGGACTGGTAACAAGAATCCAAGTCTTTTTCTTCTCAATCTGGTCAAGTTCTTGTATCATTTCTTTCATCCAAATCTCATCATTGCATGCTTATTTTATATCATTAGGCTCAAATTTAGAAAACAAACATGTTTCATCCCTAGCAATTCTTTGTCTAGTTTGAACACCTTTATTCTTGTCACCAATAACAACATCTTTAGAATGATTAATCCTTACATACTTTGTGTTGAAAAATCCTCACACAAGGTATATCTAATCGATCTTATTGTTACTCCTAACAGGATAAGGTCACCGGAAGTGATCAATCTTTGTAAGCTCGAACAAGCTACTTTATTACTGTAGTAGTGAAGCTTTGTGGGTCTCATCCCCACCGCAGTTTTTACCTTCTAACAAGGTTTTTCTGCAATACCAAAATACTTGTGTTATGAGTACTTAAGTTTCATGTATGTTTTATTGTTTTGATTACATGCATTTACATTTTAGAAATGACATTACATGTTTGGTGAAAACAATCTACTCAGCCGGTTATTACAATAATTGATTACAAAGATTTGTTTGAAATTTTTTTAAGGGTATTGATTCACCCCTCCCCTCTCAGCACACATCTTTCTATTATTCCAACAATTGGTATCAGAGCTAGTTCTCTTATTTAGAAAGTTTAGTCACTAAAGAGAAAAGATCTTACAATGGAAATGTATATGCTTGATAAAATTGTTGAGAATCATAAGTTACAGTTGCAGATCTACATCAAACAATACAAAGAAGCCAAGGAGAAACTCAGGGAGATGTCAAGGTTAAGAGAAACGGCATGGCATCTCGCTGTCATGAGATTGATTATCAGGAAGAAGAGATTCATGACCCATTTGATACATTAGGATCTGAATCTGGTAGCATATCTGATGCATCTGAAGGAATCATATCAAAGCTATCTAAAAGTAATCAACAACTTATTGAACAAGTGAAAGAACTATAGATCGATCAAGATACACAAATGGTTAGAATGGTTGAAGTCTTGAACGATGCAAAGAAAGCTGAACAAGATAGAAACATGTTTGTTGATGACAGAAGACAAATGACTGAAAAACTACAAGAAAAATAATTTGAGATAATGAGACTTACTGAACACTACTTTGAGATCACCAATCAAATGGTTTCTATGAGTCATGAGGCCAATCGAGTGAATATTGAGCTTGCTAGAAAAATAGAAGATATTGGTAAACTGAAAGAAGAGAATGAAAAACTGAGAAATGAATTGAAGATCCTACAACAACAGAATGAGGTGATTAAGAGATCTGAAGACAGTACTAAGAGAATGGATGAATTTCTGAACAATCAAAGAAGACTGAACAACAATACCGGATTAGGGTATACCAAGCAAGGAGAATCGTGAAATCAAGTTGAACAGAAGAATGTATACTCAAATCTAAAGCCTAACAAACCCTCATGCCATCACTATGGAAAACCAGGCCACGCAACAAATGTTTGTAGGAGCAAAGCAAAAGGTACTTCTAGAAACTCTCCTAAATTCAATGGTAATTTCTATAACTGTAACAAGCATGGACATCAAGCACATGAATGCAGATCTAAGATGAAAAAATAAAAAAAGAAACCCTACATGGATAAATATTGTCACACTTGCAACATGCATGGTCATACATCACAAGCATGTAGGACTAATACGAAGCAAATTTGGAAACCTAAAGGACAAGAAAAGGCAAATCAACCAAGAAGACAAGGTATTCTTATGCTTGGGATTATAATACTTGGGAAAGTTGCACAACATGTGGTAAATATGGACATATTGCAGCTACCTGTATGAGACAATGGAGAACTCAGTCTATAAATTGGTCAAATTCTGGAATGACATGCACACACTGTCAGAAGGTCGGTCACTTAAGCAAAGATTATGGAGACCAAATAAATACTTATGGAAATGGAAATACAATCGAAGAAATCATGAGGATAAGAAATCAAATGTGGAGGAGAGCATCAAATGATAATTCTAGGCCAAGCACAACAGTCGGTGACACCTCATCCGATGGATTAGGTGATTCCACCACCTCCACCTAAGCAATACAAGCAGGTATGGAACTATGTTTTACAAAGCTATATCTTACATCAGTTCTTCATATTCATTGTACAAATGCCAAATTAGCATGAATTAAGATGCACTATGCTATTATATTTTTGATAACTTTGAACTAGTTGAATCGGTTAATCTGTACCGAGCAAGAAATTCCAGTCGGTGAACATGTGAGAGACAATCGAGTTGCTATGTCAACTAAGCATTTGTTGTATTCACTGAGATGAGATATCTTTAGTGTCAACCAAGCGATTTGTTTGTCAATCGAGTGGTTGGTGACAAGCATTTATTGCGCCGAATAAAGCATTTTGTATAAATTCGAGGGAAGTGAACTCATTTGTTCACACAGCGATCGAAGAGCAGAGTAGAGATATTTTGAGTGTATTCACAGCAGAGCAATTTGAAGGATTTTACAGAGATTCAAAGCATACTTCAAGCAGTTGAAGGTTGTAACAAGTAAGCATTTTCACTTATTGAGTTGTTTGGGTTCTTTCGTTGGAAGTCCTAAATTTGAAAATACGATGGCGTCCTCATTACAAACCATGAAAGACAAAATGGATAAAAGCAAAAAGGTAATTCTTATTAAGAATTCGACATGCATAGAACCCCATTACAAAATTCATCCACAGGTTGCTTCTCAATCCGATGACAAAGGCACATTCTCCGCGATACCACCTAGGGTTCTATTGGTTCACTATGTAAGGGCATACATTCACTACAAGATCAGTGAGATGGGCGATTTTGAGGTCATATCAACATATCAAGAGCTTTGAACTGATGGGAAACTGAAAGATGATTACAAACACTTGGAAGTCAAAGGGTTTACCAATGCCCTACATTTCCCGAAGGAATTCAAAACATAATGGATACACATAGTATTGAGTCGAGTACATGATGGAAATCTATAGCTAGATGAACCAAAGAAGATTAGCAAAGATGTTATACATGCAATAACTGGGTATCCGACTACCGACAAAACAAAAGCCCTAAGGCACCCGCCTAGATCAGAAATTGAGAAGATAACAGGAGCCGAGTGGGCTGGTAGAGGTTTAAGGATCAACACCATCAGTGATCCTGAACTAAGATTTGGTGCATATGTTATTGCATACAAAATCTTCCAATTGAGAAAACCTAACAACGTCGCATATGGAGCAGTCAACATTGCACATAAAATTGTGAAGAAGGGTTTGCAACTTGACCTAGAAGAGTTGTTGCAAAGACAACTAGAAGAAAACATTAGGACAATCATATTAGCAAGATCAAACACATGTAGGTTTGGTTCTCTACTAATGTGCACATTTTTCTATCTGCAAAACCTCTTTCCCTCCTTTGGTAAAGTAACATGGAAGTCCAACCGACCGATCACATAACAAATTGGTGAACTCATAAAGAGTCTAGGAGCAAATTTTGAACCTATAATGAATGATTATTTTTTGAAGTTCAAAGAGAGAATGGAAAAGAGGACAAGAATACCAACTCAGTCAGTAGAAAAGTATAAAGAGGATATCTATTTTTTGGTAAACATCAACACAACACTCATCAAAGCAGTACAACTGAGGACAATATGGCTACCTCCTATGGATTATGAACTTGACATAGAATTAGCTTCTAAGGCAATAGATAAATTACTAAATGAACCTTTTGACAAATCTTCCATGAGATTTGGCACATATGACAAAGCTAAGACCAAATTATCTATTGGACTGCAAGTAGAGAAAATGGGTAGAAAGAAGACCAAGATAGTCAAGAAATTGAAAAGAAAATTTTCTATCACTGATGAAGAACTCGACAAATCAATTGATGATACCGAGGAACAGACTACAATCGGTGAAGATGATGAACAAGATCAAGATATCGATGCCACTGAGTCAGATGAAGTACAATAAGAGGCACCTAAGGCCAAGAAGGGAAAAGACACCAAGGCTGAGACTCTACCGAGGACAAAAACAAGATCATTGACAACAAATTCACCACCTTTAAAGAAAGGAGTTGCTAAAATAACAAGACCATCACCGAAGTATACATATTAGAAAAGGAAGTTGAAGACTATCACCGAGACCCCCGCACTGAGAAAAAGTAAGAAGTATATAAGGAATAAAGATGATAAGGATGATTATGATGATAACATTGATAAATTTAAGGTTGTGAAGAACAAAGTACCACAGACTATTGATGAAATAGTAGAAGCAATAAGGTCAACTGGAAGGTTAGGATATCCGAAGGTTCACACTTATGCAAATTTGACTATCGAGAATCAGGATAAATTGGAAGAAGCTATCATACATATGATGATAAATTTTAGAAAAGTTCCAGTAGAATTTTCTAATTACATACCATAAGAGTTATATGACAAGGTATCAACTAGATGGACTTATGCTCTAACAACTGAGAAGCAGATGAGAGAGGCATCTCTCACTATACTTAAAGCTTATTACACAGTTGAACAAATTGATGACACAATGAAGCAGTATGCAAAACAATTCCCAAAAAAATCAAGAGAATTCAATATACTTCAAGGTAAAATGAAAGAAGTTGATGTAGAGGGCACCATGATTTGGAAAAATCTGCTGAGTCCAACCGAGCACATAGAGTACATCGCATCTACAGTCGATACCGAGAAACGTCAACCGAGTCCCGAGATAACAAATGTTGAAGATGCAAATGTTGATAATGTATTGGACGATATTCCTAAGCTTTTGACTAATCTAGGTCATGCATAAATCATAATTGATGATATAACTGAAGGAGACCCTGATGACCAAGAAAAGGAAGATGAAATTATAACCGAAGCTACATAGACCTTAGATGAAAAAGATGCAACCAAGGCCGCCCGAGCAATGGTACCAGGTAATCTACCTATACTGGTACAAGCAATCGATATTGAAAGTGAAGCACAAACAAAAACACCCGAGCAGGCAACAGATGCACATGAAAGACAGGGTGATGAAACTGGTAAGGACGTCGAGCATAGTGGAGCGCCTACACAAGGTGATGCACCGAAAGAAACCGCTGATATTGCAGATAAAGGTAAAGGTAATACAAAGATGACAGTAGACACTTCTACCAATGACACCAGGTCAGCTATCAAGCTACCTACACAAGGCATCACACCTACTGAGCCACCAAAGCCAGATACCCAGCACAAGGCTCAATTATCTCTATCAATATCTCCTACATCAACTGTACAAGGAAAGAAGAAGAAAAATAAGAAAGGGAGCAAGGATCCAGTCACACTCAATGAAATCATTGACATCCCTAAATGTGATCCGAGGACACTTGATCCTAAAAAACTTAGAAAATATGGTGAACTATGCACCCAAAAAGAAGCTCAAGACAAGCTAAGGTTAGAACACAAGAATGCACAGGTGCTAGAGGCCGCAAAGGGGATCTTACGGCAAGTTGTTCCTGATGTGAACATAAATGAATCAGCCCCTATCATTGATCAAATTGCACTGCTCACCGAGGAAATAAATGGACTAGATATTGATGCCGAGCAGAAGTTAGAAGAAAGAGAAGAAAAGAAGATTCAGTACAGGATTACTGAAAAGATCAGCCAAGCAGTGGCAGTTAATAAGGTAATACTCTCATAATTTGTATCAGCATTAGAAACTGCTATTAATCAAGCACTTACAATTTTGCAGAAGCTATGCACATTAGATCACTTCACTACTGAGCTTAGTGAAAAGATGAAGAAATTAGATGATGATTTAAAAGACAATGCAAATAGTCTTACAAACGAGCAACATGCATTTCAAATGCATTACTCCAAGGTTCTAAAAACACAGCGGTTGAGACTTGATTTGAAGAAGGAAGAGACCAAGATAAGAGAAGAGGTAACCGAGCTTCAGGCCATGTTACTACCGCACTTAGTATTGATGCAGAAGCATGTGATAATGGCAAAGAATTTGATTGCCACCCTAGACCTATCTGTTACAGAGAGCATATATGAAATGCATTCTCAACTGAACTTGGAACAATTGACCCTCGAGCATTTAAAGGAGGAATGAGAGAAGCTAATGGAAAATCCCCACAAGATCCATACTCACATTTTTGACAAGTTGTAAGTTATTTCTTTTTGTCATTAATCAAAAAAGGGGGAAACATATGTATATATCTATGCATATCGAGAGCTTGTACAAAGGGGGAGTCACTATGTATAAGTTGTTGTGTATACTACATTTACATATACAAGTTTTTGATACTAATGCCAAAGGGGGAAAATGTTACTCAGTATGAGTTTTGACAGTTGTCATTAGTATTCAAGTATCCAAATTTCCAGTCGATAACAGAGTCAAAGACAGACTAGTCGGTATGATCACTGAGTATAGAGTTAATCGAGTGTAGTGATCGAGCACAGAGTTAACCGAGTGCAGTGATCACCGAGAAACAAACTTACCGAGCAGCAGTTACACCGAGCACCGAGATACACCGAGCACCAAGCACCGAGAGACAATATTTACCAAGTAAACCAACGGTTACATAAAAGTTTGTATTGACACATCAATCTAGGTAACAACTTTTTTCCGAGCTGGATAATGGTTTACATTGATCTAGGAGGACATTAATTATGCATGCACTCATTAATTATTTATATCTCCTATGTATAGATGATCAAGGTAAATTTTATACACCGTTGATTGTAGGTTTTCTAAAATATTGTAAAACCCTAATTAGGTCAAGAGGTTTGATATATGTAAGGATAAGATGTCATTTTGAAAGGTATGATGATCAAGTTATGATTAAGTAGCTGCCACACTAAGAACATCAGAAGATCAGACACGGGTTTTAGAACAAGGACTACATTGAAGCATTTCATTTTCAGAACAGAGACAAGGCTACCGAGTAGTACAGAAGGTATTATCAGTCACAGTAAGGTGATAAGTTTATTGTACTTAAAGGAATTTTTTATCCACAATATTGAGATTGTATTTGTTCAGATCAAATTTTGTTACTCTCTGACAATTGTAACAATCCTTAAATCTCCTAATAGAGTAGACTTAACCGTCTTTGCATAAATCTCCTAACAGAGTGCACACATACTTTGTGTTGCAAAATCCTCACACGAGGTAGATCTAATCGATCTTATTGTTACTCCTAACAGGGTAAGGTCACCAGAAGTGATCAATCTTTGTAAGCTCTAACAGGATACTTTATTACTGCAGTAGTGAAGCTTTGTGGGTCTCATCCCCACCACAGTTTTTACCTTCTAACAGGTGTTTTCTGCAATACCAAAATACTTGTGTTATGAGTACTTAAGTTTCATGTATGTTTTATTGTTTTGATTACATGCATTTACATTTCAGCAATGACATTACGTGTTTGGTGAAAGCAATCTACTCAGTCGGTTATTACAGTATTTGATTACAAAGATTTGTTTGAAAAGTTCTTAAGAGTACTGATTCACCCCTCCCCTCTCAGTACACACCTTTCTATTATTCTAATGCTTCCAACAATCTCCAACAGGATTGAGTTGTCACTTCTTATCAGTGGTGGAGTTATTCTCTTTTATCTTTTTTGTTCGGTAGTGATTTGTCTCTCTTCAGACAGTGAGTTCTTTGGCAATGAGCCTTTCTCTGTAAAAAAAAATGCCTTAACCTATGTCACCTAAACTAGTGTTTCTATATTTGAGAATAATCTTCTCTGTTGTTTTTCCCTTAACAGGGTTTTCCATATAAATCTAGTGTCTCACATGTGTTTTATAGTTGTTGTGCTTTCATGTTTTCATCTTTTTGCAATTAAGATTTAAAGTAACTTTGGTTGAACTAATTACTGGTGTTATTAAGTTTAAAAGTTTGTAGACAATCACACCACCCACTCTCTCAATTGTCTTGCATATTCAACACTAGTGTGACAATCATGGGATGGATCTGGCATGAGCTAGGTGGACATCATTATACTAGATACCACTAGGTGTGCAACATGTTTATCGATATAGATAAAGGCATGATATTTAACAAGGAGGTGATGAGTGGTGACTCGTGCAATAGAGAGATAAAGGTTTGGACCCACTTGGAAGAAGACCTGATGGTCATTCCTAGTGTAGGGGGAAACGACATGGAGGAGGTTGCAAGAGGAAAGGCTAGAGTAGCTAAGATAAAAGTGGTAGAATGGTTAGGAGCGGAAGCAGTAGACACGGGCTCAAAAGATGCACTTTTTGTCCTTTTGGTTGCCTCACATGTCAAGGTCCTCTCTCAATGGAAACACTTATGATCATGCACAAGCTATTTTTGACATAGATGCAGGCCAAGATAAGAAGCCTATAAGATTCTAGTGGCATCCTACTCCATATGAGTGTACATTAATGTCATTACGGGCAAAGAGGAGGGCCCCACTAATGGATTAGGAGGTGACACTTTCATAAAAACCACTGACTCAGTCATGGGAACCCTTCCTCTTTTCTCCATGCAGGTGGAAAGAAGAACCGAGGATTTCCTTAGAGGCTGAGGGGTAGGTGATAAGGGATAAACTGCAGTCTTGGGAGACCTCTTATCCTTACCATATATGGAAGGGTGAGGTGTGCCCATAATTATCAAGATGGGGAATGTTAGGCCCACCGTGGGTTTGGGAAGCATGGGTGCCTTTCCTTTTTTTGCACTACATGTAGATGCGGGAACAAGAGATACTACCAAAGGTTTCAAGACTTGAGGTAGATGAGGAGGCTTCCCATGGGGCACACACTTAGCTTGAGCCCCTAATGGACAAGGGATGGAGGAAGAAGCGCACTGAGACTCATGAGAGGGTTGGATGGGAGGAGCAAGGTTAGGTGTCATAGATTTGAAGTTCATTTCTTCGGCCTTATACTTCTGATAGGTGAGGAATGACAATGTATCCAACTAGGGATGTAGGGGTCCTACAGAAGTAGGCTAGAAATAATCAAGAAGAAAGCCCCAATAGGACACCAAAGGGAATAATCAAAGTCTTGGATTATGTGGATAGTGTCATTGTGATGAAACTTTAAACACTTATGCATGACCAAAGGGGCGGCTCCCATAGATGCTAGCCAGGGGATACCTAGCTTGACCTTGAAGAGGTCCAATTTGGGAATCATGACAAAAGTTGAGAAGACCACCTTGGGTCTTACTTGGACAATCAAGGTGGTGGACCTCAAAGGGGGAAGTGACAACCCATCATGTATCTAATGATGCCAGAATGTTCATTGTATTTTGCATGATTTAAGTCATTGACAAAGAGAACCTCCTTAGTAATAATGTTGACCCAACATGTAGGGTCAACCAAGAGACCTCAAAAAGAGACACCATTTATCAATGTCAAGACATAAAGGGGAGAGGGATCTTCAGTATATGACTCATCCAAAGGCATGAAGGTGATATTTGTTTCAGTCACCCTTCAAGTAGGTAGCGAGATAGGAGTAATTGTCACCATCTATACAAGGGGAGTGTCACTCAGATAGGGGGAGGTTTCATTTAGAGGACCCTAGTTCATGTTGGGTTCACCAAAATGTGGAGAAGGAAAACTTCACCAACCTCAAGATAGTTTAAAGTCTCGAAGGGTGAACCATCCCTTGTGCCACCTCACTTCTACTAGCACTCTAGTGAGCTAGGGGATCAAGAAAAATTTAATGATGATAATATTAAATGAATTAGAACACTAGATGCAAGGAGTTCAAAATGCTAACTACTAATCCAAAATAATATTCTAACTATAAAAACTAGAACACACTACAAAGGAAAAATGTTGAAATTCACAAGTTCAATGCCTAGGACACACGTGTGGGTCCAGGACGACAACACAGGTATGGAACGACATCATGACACATGTACATCTCATACAGAGAGAGTACAGAGGGTGTCCCAGAAATCCAAAAATCTAACGCATATTAACTAAAATAACATAATGCAAAGTAGGATCTTAGTAGAATATGAAAGATGCGATTACACTATGAAGACAATGAGAAATCAAAAAGGAAGGAGGGGAATGATCTTATAGCATATGTGGGTCGATGAAATTGATAGACTACTTTATCCTCCCACTAACTTGCACACACAAAGATGAAGAAAATTGTTGGGTGGTTGTTTGGAGACCTACCTCAATCAGATTCTTGTTTTGGTGTTTTTCGCCTCTACAATAGCTGATATAAACAATATGCACTAGTGATAGATAATAGTAAAGACAATAGATATGTAAAGATAAGATAACAAGAGTATGATGCAATAATATGATATGCTCAATAAAACATGGAGAGTGAAGGCGAGAAACTTACCTTCAAGACCATGAAGTCTGTAGCTTGACGGAGTGAAGGCAAAGAAAGCGAGACAACTGAGGCACAATGCTATGGAGACCAAGTGATTGTAAGTATGATGTCCCAAGACAATAAGAAGAGCCAAATTCAATGGAAAATGAAGTATAGCCCAAAGAGATTCGAAAAGTGAGTCCAAAAGACTGAATGAGGTTGAAATTGGGAGTTTAAACATGCTAGGTCAAATTTGGGTAGTAGTGGGTAATAGAATTGGGTGTTACACTCCAGGGGTGGCAATTTGTAATGCTCCAATGCCACTCTGCATGTCTGTAGGTTTGTGGGACAAATGCACGTTGCACAGATGTCTCCGTAGTGCGCATGTGTATTGGGTCATCCAGGTTGCGCGAGCGAGATTCTAAGTAGGTGGTGGCAATGCTAAATGAAGGGGTGCAAAGGGTGACGTGGGATTTTATGTTTTTAAGCTATGGTAGGGAGATTGCATAATGGAGAATTACACCGGGGTGAAAATTTAGACATGACATAAGACCAAGCTTGGCTATCCCTAGCTTGTTCCTCATTTGCCTATGGTGCTAACCTTGAATTTTTGGTGGCACTTGTAGCTCTCTTAGACCATTTGGCATCGCAGGTTCTAGACTATATGGTATAGATCATTGTTGAGCCCAATCTAGCTCATTTTGCCTAGTGTATTGTATTCTAAGGCTTGCCGCTAGGCTCTCACTTGCAGTAGTTGGGTGTTTTAAATCCCCATTGCCTTTCTTGTGGGCAACCAAAAAATTTCATATACCTATTCTAGTTTTTTCATTGTGCCCAACACTTGTGGAATCAAATTTATGTATTTTTTGGCATTCTAGTCTGAACCCTTTTCTTGGCATATGGTTCTTTTGGGGGATTCACCTCATGTCCCTTTCAAATTTAGCTAGATTTGGCATGTTTTCAAGGTGGAAATCCTCCACAATAAGGAAAGATGGATTTTTTTTCTCACAACTCAGTTGATGTTAATGTATCTCTTTTCACTAAAGTGTGTATATGTAATATTGTGATGCTCCTGATTCAAGTCCAAACCAACAAGGTTGTGTTGGAGGTGGCCCACTTGTAGGAGCTTTTAGAGCATTGGGGAAATGCTCCTTGTATAGTTGTTAGAGTGCCTCGAGATCCTTCTGGTTCATGTGACCAATTTTCACTCTATAGTTGTCGGCGCGACTGAAGTACCTCAATGTGTCGCTCTCAAACCTCGAGGTCTTAAGCTCCTTGCCGCCAATCTGGTGGTGGCAGAGATTTTCTAAGGCAGAGCTCCACCTCTCCACCAAGTGGGGGCTCAAACTTTGGGTGGGGTACAAGAGGTGTGGGCCCTTGTACTAGTGGTGGTAGTGATTGGTCAGATTCTGACAGTGACAACGACTGGCATAACTCTTCCAAGTGGCTCTCACATTTTGCACTAGCAATTTCTCCTTCCCAGAAGGACCATGATAATGATGCAAGGGAGGCTACGACTAAAGAAGGGTGGTCCCTCTTGGATGCTAACCTTGACTCGCTGATGTATGAGGTCCCAAGAATCATCAAGATCCTCCTTCGCCATCTTTGATCACTACTTTAGTTGCTTACAAACTTTTTATGTGATGGTTTCTCTTTAGGCTTAGCTCGTATTTTTATTTTTGGGTACCACTCGTGTATTTTTTGTTCCTCTGGACATTGCTCATTTGACTACTAAAAACTGATCGTGTGTCCCCTTTTTTCTTTTGAATAGTTTACTTTATCTTTTATTAATAATAAGACTATTAGGGCGACTCGCGTAGGGCTTATTCATAAAAGAAATAAATGAATGAATGAATGAAAGATTTTAATGACGTCTGCGAGGCCAAAGCAGCCTAAGGGACCCACGGGACAAAAGACAAGCACCACCCGAGAAGGGGTGCGTGTGCATTAAGTCTTTTGAAGCTGCTTCTTTAAATCTGCTCTGCGGCAATGGATGTTGATCACCAAATTTGCTGACCTGTGAAGATGTGTTTCCTCGAAAAGAGTACCTAGATTGCCTATTTTAGAATATACCTAAAGGAAATCTTGAATTTAGTACCAAACATTTTAAACATAATCAAGAACTAACAAAAATATATGAAAGTTCCCCTGCCCCAAAATCGACATATTAAATTAAATAAATAAAATGTATCCATTTTTTCTTTGTATAAATATTTTTGTGTCCTCATGACATGCGTAGATGACTGTATATCCAATATCCGATATGAAAGGATCCAATTATTCCAATTTAATGTTGATGCTTTCTGTCATGACGTGAAGCGGGCCCACACCATTTCTACTCAATTGGATACAACTAGTGCCACGTCATTGCTGTCCCTTTCTCCCCGCGTGTCTCGGTGGCCGTTGTTCACATGATTTTTATTTCTGTCCGGATGAGACAAACACCTAAATGCTCTTTGTGTGCACCCACGCAAAAGCTTTATGCCCCACATCGAATGACCCCCAACGGGAAAATGACCCTCTCTAGTGCTAATCACGGCGGATAGAATTTGTGAGGTCAAGATGGAGGAGGAAACATTAAGAAACATGTGGATAGTTCTAATAATAAAATATTATTTACACAATTACTTTAATATATCTAACATTATTAATTTTAATCATAACTTAGTGGTTTAAATTTGATGGATTTTATGATGCTAGGGATATCTAGAAGAAAATGAGCTCTTAGGAAGAGTTCTTAATGAAAGTTATATAACACATTAAAGTCATATAACACATTAGTATCTTGTTTTCTAGGGTGGTTGAGCATCTATGGATAATTCACTTAGGCCCCGTTTGGACCACGGCATATCGGCCGTTATTTCTGAATTGCGTATTCCGAATTCCAAATCCATTGTTTGTGGTCGACATGCACGGATGGAATTGGAATTTCAATATGCCAATTTTGCCAAAAAAACAGGCATACCGTCTTCCACTTGAAAAGGTGGAATTGGAATATCGAGCTCGCATGTCGATTTCATATGCCAATTTAATTTCCTTGTCGGGTCCGCGTCCGCGTGCAAAGTAGTTTTTTCACGTCCACATTTCGTCCTCAACGGTAATTTGCAAGAAGATGGTAGGATTCGAAGCGTGCTGCAGTCGGATTTGCAGTAGGATTCAACGGTAATTTGCAGTAGGATTGCGAGCTACAGAGCTTGCTCATAGAGCTTGGCAGACACAACCCTCTCTACCTCGGTCCTGCAAACACCGGCTGTTCTGAGAGACATCTCTATTCCAGACGAAACCCTTTACTCTTCTATAGGCGGCAGTACCGATTTCACCTTACCACAGCTACTTTCCAGAGGAATAGACTTGGATCGAACCAGCCGCAAGAACTCAGACCTCAAACTTTGATCGTCAACCCCGCAACAAATCCCCAGACTGTTCGATCAAAGACTATTTTAGTCTCTGAAGAAGATCACGCTCACTGCAAAACCTAATACAGTGGCTGTGACTGCATGATATTATGAACTGTGAGCAGCGTAAACAGCGGTGGAATGAG
>MU225357.1:312296-323075 GCA_018584345.1 Thuja plicata
ATGGAAAAGGCAAAAGAGAAACATGTTATGAAGAATCCTCACTTTGTGGAGTCAATAAACATTCTGAATGAACTAGTTCCTGCTGATAAGAAAGTTGCTAAAGTTCAAATAGTTGAACATGTGGATAACATACTGGAAAACTTCAAAACACATTTCACAAGCCTAGTAGAATCATCTACTAAGATTGCAGAAGATGAATACAAGAAGGAGAGACTAAATGACTTGGTAAAGAACTTTACCTTAGATCTGAACTCCTTAAAGATTGGGCAGGCTATATTGAAGGAATTGGAAGATAAAGGAAAGAAAGTCATAGCAAACTGCATGGATAGAGTGAAGCTCACCTCTGAGCACACTAAAAAGATAGCAGAAGCAGAAGAAATGGTGGATAACATAAGAAAATCAGTTGAAACCTCGACACAAGATATGAACATATGCAATAATGTCTATCAAGGTCAGTTGGACAAAATTGAGAAGGCAAAACTAGAAATCAGCAAGATAAGGGTAAGGCAAACATAGTTGAGAAATGCACTTGCACCATCTCCAGTAGTCCTCAATGAGAATATAAAATAGATTGATAACACTATTGTGACATATGATCAAGGTCCTTACATGGATCTGATGAAAATGGAGAAACAGACATATGCATTATGCGCGCATCTTTAGACAGTTCATGCAATGAAAGTCTTTTGGCAGAAAGAGATTCAATCTCTTCAAGTTGTGTACCCGAAAGTCTACATGGAGTAAGTATGCTGAAGACTTATATTTTTTGCACACCTTTGTCATTAATGTCAAAGGGGGAGTAGTATAGAATGTGTATATGCAGAAATATATATATATATATATATGTATATAGCATAAAGTATTATGATATACAGTCATTTTTGTATGAAGTCATTTTGAGTAACTTAGCCACATTCCTTTGTTTCCATAAATGACAAAGGGGGAGATTGTTGGAAAGTTGAATTCCTAAGGAAGCATTACTTATTTTGTGTTGTCAATCATGGCAACAAAGTCATACTAATTTTCTGTCAAAGATAACTTAGAAGATAAAATGACTAAGTACAGAAAATAGGACAGACAGAGAGATACAGAGATCAGCACATCAGCGCACATGTTAGAGATCACACCAGAGCATGCACACTTAGGTGTACACTCTATGGTGTATATACATGCTAGATCAAAATGCACAAAGTATGAAACATCAGTACGAAAAAGTTACAGACAGATTAGTAGACTTGCAGTCCAGGAAACAGAGCATGGAAGTCGACTACAATTTTGATCAGCGTGTATGTTTTTGTAATATAATGGCTATGCACCTTTAGTTATAAGTTTGTATTAATTTAATTAATGTTGTAGTAAACACACTTGATCTGATTTGTTTAGAAGCATTGTATATTTTGTTTTAAGGCCAACTAAGTGTTATGTTTTGGGTTGCGCCTATTCGGATTTGAAGATATAAGTATGTAATGTAATGTAATGTTACAAGTGTCAATTATGATGTAAGAAGAAGTTACAGATGAGTAGTATAATGAAGTCAGTAGATGATATAGCTCTTTAAAGGAGTAAGAGCATTCACGCATACATGGAACTAATCAGACAACAGTGTCATTACAGTAGTTCATTTTGATATCGTGCATATCAACATTCAGAGGGTTGTAGCCTTCATCTTATTGGGCAGTGAGCCTAGGCAGTGAGCCATATACCCTTAACAGGGTTTCTTAAAAGACTCCTAACAGGGTCCGACCTTTAACCAGGTCATTGTACTCAAATTGTAAAGACTACTTCTAACAGGGAAAAGGAACTTTAACAGGTTCATTATACCTAGTACAATATTTTGTGGGTACTAATCCCCACCGGAGTTTTCCTCTGATCAAGGTTCTTCGTAATCATATCATGTGTTATGCGTTCTTGTGTTATGTTTCTTTGATGCACATTTGATATATGTTTAATTGGCTAAATTATAATTAATAAGATAAACACTGATTCACCCCCCCTCTCAGTGTTTCTAACACTAACACTGTGTTTGTAACCTTTAACAGGGTTGGCTCCTAACAGAGCTCACTTCAGAAGAGTGAAAATTTGGGGTACCGATCCCAGTGGTTTTTCCCCTAACAGGGTTTCCACTTTAAAAATCCATGTGTTATGTGTTTATGTTTCATTACTTTACTATTTTACATTTCACATATGTAATTATGGATTTATCGGTATACTCTGCATATTTACTATGTTTTAGTAAATAGTTAAGTGCGTATCAGTAATCATACAGAAGAGAGATGTACAATGCAACCTGACAAGTAGAAAATTGATATAAGTATTTCAAGGCATTCATCTTCTAGGACAAAAGATAACTAGAGACATAATTTGTGGTTATAATTTTTAAGGATTAATTTTTGAGGCCACTGATTCACCCCCCTACCAATTATTACTAACAAACCAATCATTTGGTTTCCTGTAGAAACCTTAGTAGCTAGCTTTATTACCACCTCCTCCTCCTGCTACAAATGCATCACCATCAAAGCATACACAACTACCAACACATCCAACACCTAATGCCAATAATAAACCCCAACAACAACAATTTTATTCCACAAACCCAAATCAACATCCTGCATATATTATAAATGTTACTAATATCCATCTCATGTCAGACACTACTCTTCTAGCATCATCTTCTCCTATTATAACATAAGTGTTAGAATGATTTAGAATAACTGAGAGGGGGGGGGGGGGGGGGGTGAATCAGTTATCCTCGGGTCCAGATGTACCAATTGAACTTTCAAACACTTCAACCAACTTAGATCTACTCAACAATCCACTCGGTCTCTATAGCATATAATCAGTAACATAAACTTGCAGTCCACTGTCCTAAAGTAATCAACATGCTGAATATAAAACTCTTAACAATAAATACATCAAATAACATTCACACTTGAGTATGACACCAGGATTTAACATGGAAACCCAATATGGGAAAACCACTAGTAACATGCTACCAGATTTTCACTCTTTTGAAGTGAGCTCTGTGAGGAGCCAACCTTGCTAAGGGTTACAATACACACTATTAAATGTGACCCTGTTAAAGGATTTAATCACCCTGTTAAAAGTGATCCTTGTTAGAGGACGTAGATCATTCCATTATAATGTCACCTTGATTAAAGGATTTATAGTATGACTGTTAGGCCAACCTTGATTAAAAGGATTTTGATTGATACAATGGTTAGAAAGTAACACTAGATTGATCTGAAACATACAAATCACTTTGAAAATACTGATACACTTTCGCTCAAATGCTAATTCACTGACTGGCCTCCATTGTCATCTCTATCTCTCAGATCTTCTTGGAAATTTGTCAAGAAATCACCATTGTGCAGTCCTATATTGCTCTTTAGCCTTCTCTGCCTTCTGATTAGATTTTCCAATCAACTAAATCAACCTCTTATAAGCATAACCTGCAATTAGGTTAATCTTATACCTCTCTGATCAGGTAGCTAGATATTTTTCCGCTTAATCATCACCGTAGATCTTAGGGTTTGGTTAGATCCAACGAATCCTTCCAACATTTCGTTCTCCTTCTACCTTGTAGAATACATCTCAAAACTCCTTCTTGAATCCATACATAAAATGGTTAAACATATATTAAATGCTCATGTAATTCTTCACAAGGATCATCCTTATCTTAAATACACTTTACTTATCCCAAGAATTCAACTATGTCGGTTAGGATCACAAATCTTTCTTAAACTGTCAAAATACTGACACTCGATCATCACTCTGTTCTTCTGCTCATCATCACTTGATAACTCGGTAATTTACTGATGCTCGGTAAATTCTAATGCTCAATCAACACTAAATTTTGTTGGCATGTACTAGCACTCGGCCAACACTCATATCACTTGGCAAAAACTTCTTGAACTCATGTTTCTTAATATTCTTCTCTGCTTCTCAGTCAAGACTAAACTTTTAGTCTTCAAATCTTCACTTGGTGTTAAAGATAAACAACATATTACCTTGTCAAGGTGCAATATCATCAAGTACCCATTGTAGTTTCTTATAACTCAACCATTTCTCCAGGTCTTCTTGTTATCTCCTCTTTTTAAATCTTCTTCATCAATCAATTGATATGGAACTTTACTAGATAGCAACTATCTTACTAGTTAAGGTTTGACATCAATGGCAATATAAAAATTATTTCAATTGTAGCTTCCAATAAGAAGTACCCTTAGAGGAATTGGCCCAAGAGGAACTTGCTAAAAAATATGTGCAACCAAGTCCAATGCAACAAAGCCAACAATCTAATTTGCTTGCTAAGAATCCTCCTTTTCCTCATAGGCTTGATAATGAGATAGTCAACCAGTAGGAAGAATCTACTTTTGATATTCTAGACCAACTGAAACACATTTGTGTTAAGATACTTCTATTTCAAGCTATAAATGAAGTTCATATATATAATAAAGCTACCAGTGAGGATTTTTTGAAGAATCCAAGAAGAAAGAAGAAAGATCCTAAAATTGTCCATGTACTAGATAATTTGTCTAATTTAATGCTTGAGAAGGCCTCCATTCCTAAATACTCTAACCCTGACATTCCAATAGTTAACATTTTTATCAATGGGGCTAGAGTCAAGAATGCATTAGTTGACTTAGGGTAAACCATTAATGTTATGACTAAAGATATCATGCAAAAACTTTATATTACATGCTTAAGGGTCACTCCCACAGTCCTACAGCTTGTACATAGTCCTATAGTCAAACCTGATGGTATGGTAGAAGATTTTTTTTTTACCCTAGATTCTTAGGAGTACCCTATTTATTTCATGATCCTTTCACTCAAGGAAACATTGGGAGGTTATATAGTCATACTAGGAAGACCTTCGCTTACTATAGTTGATGCCTTCATCACATGTAGGTCAGGGAATATGACTATTTCAAATGGTCTTTCCACTAAGAAAATTTCTCTCTATTCTCATGCACAACCTCAGCTTGATGAATTATAAGCCTTATGGCCAAATGTAGGAGAAGAAGGGGATGAGGTCAATTCTATCCAAAAGCTTATGATGATAAAAGGAGAAAATTTCATTAGAATACAAGAATAAGATGATATCATATCTGACATTATTCAGAATCACTATGGAGTAGCCCACCAATACACCATGTCCCTTGAACCGCCTCACAATAGGTACTAGTAATCATGCAAAAGCCTCTCCTAGGAATAATATATTCAAACTAAGGATTAATTTTCCTACCATGAGGTGCATTTAAATTGTCAACATAGGGACGTATAATTGAAATGGGACAACACGATATATGCACTAAGTTTCTCAGAGAGTCGTACTACCTATGCTGTGAGAAATAAAAATGCATGAAAGAAACCTATGCTATTGTTGCATGAAAGAAACACACTTGACTACTTAATGGAATTAATGCTGAAAATTTCAAACTTAGCTTAAATCTATTCTATCAACTCATAGCATTCACCATAATTATTCATGCAAGTGTTGTAGGAACATACATGAATCTAATGCTGCAGGAATGCAACAGTAAACTCTTATTTGAAATGTTGTAAATGCTGAAAGTAAATCTACTCTACTCTAATCTAATCCACCTCCCAAGTAGAACCCATTGTTTGGCTTCTGCTAACTACTAAAAAAAAAGGTAAACCAAAATCACTTCATTATATTTCAGAAATTGATAACATAGGAACAATGCAAAACTGGAAAAGTAACTTGATGTGCAAGATGCAACAATATATTCCCAAAAAATATGAACTTAAAAACTAATAATCAAATCCCTATAAATAGAGGATTGACACTTATTCAAAACATAAAGACAATTTCTAACTTAAATCTCTCCATAGAAGAAAAAGGAAACGTAACAACCCACGACATATGTAATAAAGTTTGGACGACCGATTCAACAGGATAATGAGTGCTGAGGAAATATAGTAGAGCTATACTCCTATATTCTCTGGGATGGTGGCTCCTCCAATGTATCAGACCTGTCTTCGGTGTCATGATGAATTCCCCATCATAGTTGGACTTCAACGTTTCTTCTTTAATTCTGTTGACCACTCTCAAGATGCTCCTTCTTCTTAGCAGGTTAGTTAGCATGCGGAAATGTATACAAGTAAACTTAGTCAAATCAATCCAAATATTAGTGTATAGTTAGAAAATGGAAGCACTTCCATTTTGGACTAATTTAGCCCTTCGAGTAAGTGGTTTTGGGTCATTTCAAGCGTCTTGAATGGGTCTCTGACTTGGATCAGGATTTTCCCCCTATTCTGCCCCATTTTCCACTTCTCTTCGGCCTATTTCTGGCACCCTGATCTGAAAATCTGAGTTCCTTAACCTCAGGGTCAAGGTCGACCTTGACCTTGACCTAGGTCAGATTCAAACTTGACCTTGACTAGGTTCCAATTTTTTATTTTTCTGGGGTTTCCAGATGTCGGGCTTCGGAAAGATTTGATTCCCGCTTATTTGCTAAGGTGAATTGGCTTATTTGCTTTGTTTATTTATGATATTTCAATTATAATTTTAGGTTAATTTTAAAGCTGGGGTTTGACCAATGCAAACCCCTCCCCCAACAAACAAATCTAAGATAGCAAATCTAGCAAATCTAGCAAATTTTATTGTAGGTATAGGTACAAGATAGCAAATCTAAGAGAAGATTTGGATACCCTTTCCAGCCAAATTCTGGGATTCGCGAACAGAATTTCCGTCAGAGCAGTGCAGGTCAAGGTCAAAATTCTAGGGTACAATTGTGCCCCCACAAAGAGGTCAAGGTTGACCTGACTCAGAAAAGGAAAATATTTTTGGGTTTTGTCTGTCTCTATGTTTCTGTTCTAGATTCAGTTGCAAAATTTCCCGAAACTCAACACAGACATCAGAAAATAGGTTTTTCCAGATCTGTTATATTTTTAGGTTATTACTTATCTTCAATTCATTTCAATTAAGGCCTCAATCAATTCCATTATATACTCTTGATCCATTATTTGGTATTTTAAGGCTTTCTTCTTCCTTCTTATTTCTGATCGATTGATGCATTTGTGTATTAACCATTTTCTTATGGTTGATCAAAGTAGATCTTTCCTTTGTGAAGTTTGGGGCTAGGAAGGGAATCTTATCTTCTCCTCAATACTATCAACATCAAAATCATTTTATCCTTTACATTTCCTCTCTTCTCATATATACACCATCACATTTCATATATATATATATATATATTGGTGAACCCATGATAGACAACTCTTTCTTTTTAGTGTTAGATTTACATTTCATGTTATTTATTGCATGCATATTAGATTAGCCTTCTTTTATGTTCTTGCATTTACATTTTCTTAGTTTAGTTCATTTACATTGCATTGGTGTATGATATTTACTACCTCTAGTCCTACCTATAATATTCTGGTTAGAAGAAGTCGCAGACTTATGGATTCCTTTGATCTTGAGTCTTCCTCTCCTTTCCTTAGGATCCTGGATGATAATTTGACCACTCATGATTCCAATCTTTCTATGAAGCATAACTCTTATCACTCATCTCATGATGAGGATGATGCTTTAAGAGTTCCTCCTGAACAAGTCCAAAAACTGTCAACTGAACTTGATAAAATGGGAAATTGGCTTATTCAAGAAAACCATAATCAAGATTCTATCCAAGCTATAGAGGATCTTAAGAAAGTCCTTCATGATAGTGATCAAGGCATTAATCTCTTGTGTGGTATTACTCATCTTGTGTATTTAAATGTTAAACCTTTAGCTCAAGAAGCTCAAGATTTAGGATTTAATCCTCTTGCCACTAGTGTGGAACCTTCATCCGTTCCTTTACTTAGAAATCCTACTTATACTCCTCCTTTAGTGACTACATCTCTTACATTTTCCAATCCTCTAGCTTCAAATCTTCCACTTCCATCTCTTCATGTGAGTGTTTCACTAGTGTCTTTACCTACCTCACCACCTTCATACCATAGTGTTCCTTTTACTTATTCCAATTCTCTTCCAGCTGTGGTTCCAAGTGTTCAACCAGTTGTGTCTTCTATTCCTGTTGCTAATTCCTACACTTTTTATAGTGTTCCTAATGTTTCTATGCCTCCTATTTTTCTAATGATTCCACAATCATTAGTCTGGCTCAAACTGTGTCCTCTTTACAACAACAACTTGCATCCTTAACTCAATCAAAGTTTAGTATTCCTACATGTGACATGGGTAGTCCTTTATCCTTAGACATTATTTATGCTCCTATCCGTCAGCAAGCCGATATGCCTTGTCTTGAGAATTACAATGGTAAGGGAGATCCTGTCACTCATGTTAAAACATTTTAAATACTTTGTAGTGACTATGCCCATGACCATAGGATTTTAGACAAGTTGTTTTCTAGAACCTTTCGTGATAAGGCCTTGCAATGGTATTATTCCTTACCTCCTTATTCTATTGATTCTTTTCCAAAAGTTGTTAATACCTTTATTCAACAATTCCAAAATAACATTGGTCCGCAAGTGTCCTTAATTGATTTGATGCATTGCAAATAGAATACTAAAGAAAAATTATCTGAATTTATTGGTAGATTTAAGCATTTGTATGCTCAAATTTCTTATCATATTCTTGATATTGATATTTAGCATATGTTTATTTCAAATTTGCAAAAGGATATTAGAGATAAGATTCTGCTTACTGAGTTTACCTCCTTTCAACAACTTTGTGCAACGCTTCATCATTATCAATTACAAGTGAGTCAATTTGAGAGAAACACTCCAATGGTTCCTATTCTAGTTGATAAGAGTGATGTTTCTCCTAATCCAAACAAGTTTCAGAAGCCTAACAACCATGTCAAGATAAATAAACAAGCAAATGTAGTTGTTGATCAAGTTGTTACATCCCACAATGCCACTTCTACATCCACTACTTTTCATTTAAATCGTATGTTTACTCCTGTTTATAAATCTTTACATTCTATTATGAGTAAATTTTTGACTGCTAATATGATTACTTTGCCTCCTATTCGACCTCTTCTTCCTACTACTATGGCATCAAAATCCTTTGATCCCAAAGCCTTTTGTCAATACCATCGTTAGAATGGCCATGATACTGATAAGTGTTATTCTCTAAAACATAAGGTTCAAGACTTAATTGATTCTAATGCTTTATCTGTTGATATTTTTGATGGTAGTGGGAAAAAATATGTCTCTCCTCCTAATCAAAACATCCAGATCTATACGAACCCTTTTCCTACACATGATACTAATACCATTGTTCAGCCATCTTCTGTGGACATTATTTATGATTCAAAGATGGATGATCTCAATCATATTGTTAACCATGTGGAGGATGTTGTTTTGCCTCAACCTGTATCTCCAACCTAGCCTCAATCTCAACCTCCTATTCAAGTTCCCCCATCTCAACCTCAACTTCAAGTTCCACCTCAACCTAAATTGCAACCTCAATCTAAACCTTCAAAACAACCTAAGGATAAAAGACCTCGGGAACTCTTGATCACCTTTGATGATTCTGAGACTATTAATCTCCTGATGGTCCCCTCTACATTTATGCTAGGATTTCTAAGATACCTATGCGTGCTTTTCTTGTTGATCCTACTTCCTTAGTCAATGTCATCACTGAAGAAAATCTTCTTATGAAGAACTTACAATATGATTATTATGATACATTTGATGTGGGGATCCAAACTTGTAATGGTTGTCTCTATCCATCATTTGGTTCTATTACCTTACATGTTGAACTTTGTGGTAAAGTTGTGGACACTACCTTTGTTGTTGTCCCTACTTCTGATCAATTTCAAGTTAAGCTTGGTTTGCCTTGGTTGACTGCCATGCATGCTATCGCTTCTCCTGTCCATAAGTGTATTAAGTTCATTCATGATGAAGAGGTGAAAATGATTAATCATAGTTTATATCAACCTTCTAGGCCTAGGGATTGTGCTACCCTTGACTTATTTTGGCCTTCATTTCCTAATTCATGTCCTTCTCAACCTGATAACCTTTTTTCTCATATCAAGTTTATAAACATCACAATATTCTTGAGTTAAGCATGCCTCAGATTGATCTTAACTGTGGTATTTTACCTACACCTTCTATACCTCCTTTATCCATTACTTCTAGTTCTGTTAATCAAACTCCTAGTATCATTTTTCAGCCTACTGAGAGTCCCACTAATCCTCCTATAGAACCTGTGAAGGAACCAGTTTTTGTTCCTCCTAGTTCTCAACATATTTCAAACAAGACAAAACGTAACAAATCTACCAGTGAACATTGTAAGAAGCATCAAGCTTGTTAGTAAACAGATTTTTCCTTTCTTACTTCTTAGGAATATGACTCTTAGTGCCCAAATTATGAACAATATCTGATTACAACAGTTGAAAATCCGTTCTCTGATTACTGGCTTTTCTCTGAATTGGTAGGTACAACTCCCTTTTGGAATGATATGCAATGAATTATGTTTTGATCCTAAAACTAACACAGGGTATGCTCTTAACCTGAGAGCAGAAGAGGAAAACCGAATTAAGCCTAAATAGAACTTAATCCAGGCAAGGAGAGTTTTCTAATCTATAAACCAAGCTGTAAAACTCACACATCTTATGAATTCATACACTCAGCACTAACTAATCTACAACAACTACTAACAGAGAGACGAATGAAATGATGAAAATTTCTAATGAATCTTTCTCTGAATATCCCACAGCACATCCTACTGAGGTTCATTCACATCCTCAAAACAAAGGAAAGAAACATCTTTTCCTTCCTACTGCAATTCAGATTAAGAAAAAGAATCATATC
>MU225357.1:325624-350559 GCA_018584345.1 Thuja plicata
TAAACTGCTCAACCAAATAACACAACTTCCATGTTTCATAGCCCATTCTGCTCAGTCTGTCAATCACCATGCTTAGATCCAATTCCATTTGAAGGATATCAAGAATAACTCCTCACATCTACAATCATATCTCTGTCACTGCATCATCTATATGAAGAATCTTCTATGATTTCTTATGAATGCCTGAAAATTATGATTCCCAATCATTCTTCTGCTTGAAAAAGATCATCAATAAGAACACATTATCCTTGCCGGGTTGGGATCTATAACCTACCCAAAATGAAAAGACTTTTAGATAACCGGTCCGGCTTAAAGAAGGAAAGGCAGTGGTAGGGAAACCCGGAAAGAACTTCCTACCCAAGGAAGACCTAGACCTAGACTCAAACAAGACCAGACCTGACTATTACTTCAAAATCGTCCACTTTGACAGCATGGGTACAGGATGAAAAGTGGGGCAACAAAGCTCACGCTAGGGCCTGTGCCTCTATTCTTTGAAATAATTTACCTTCTTTTGACCATCCTATGCCTGATGTGCTAGAGGAAGTTAATGTTCATAATGATGTTAAGATGAATGATTATGATGATTCTATTCGCATCTTAGATTCTACTTCGATTGATCTTGATGAAAAAGATACTCTTGATGATCCTATTGATGCTAATGATGAATATGAGACTATTGGATTTACCTCATATTCTTTCCACACAACTGATAATTACACCTAGTATCAAACATCACAATTCTCAAGCAGATCCTTGTTTGGAACTGGCTATTATTCCTACTGTGTTGGATATAGTCCCTCTTGCGAGTTGCCCATCTTACCTAAATGATATAAACCAAGATGGGGAGAGTAGGTGATGCGCTTGATTGGATTATCCTTTGTGGTAGCCTTTTATGTGTTTGCCTATTGTATTGTGCTTCTCCCATAATGTATTTGCTAAATGTTTGTTAGATTCTTTTATACGACCCTTGTTACTTTGTTGGTGCAAGGTGACAAAGGAATAAAACCTATTGTACAATTCTTATATATGTATCTCTATTCTTCTATATATAGTTTTCATATTATGTTATACCTATGCTATTGTTCGTAAATGTTTCCTTGTGTAGTCCGCTTGGATTTGTGACATGGTAGCAATGATTCTTTTTGGTCTCCATGTTATGGTCTGAAAAGACTCTTCTTCGTAACTCTTACATTTTCTTTCCTCCATTGTGATTGTAGTTCTACTTTCTTTGGGGAATGATGTCAATTCATTTGCAATAATATATATATATATATAAAGATTATCTTATGATCATACTGACCCCATGATAGGTAGATCCCTTTTGTGTTCTTTGTATGTTTGTGTGGTATTTCCCTTGATTTGTCTTCGCTTGGGGGCGTCTTGTAGTGGAAATGTAATCAATAGAGTTGTTTATGTTTTCGTTGAAGCCATTGCTCCTATTAAAGTTTTAGCAATAAATTTAATATGGGGGCATACACTCTACTCACTTTTTTCACACACACACTTTCAACATATTTTCAAAACTTAAACACTTTTCTCCCTTTATGGATTAGAGACTAATCCTTAAAGCATGGATTTTTACCTTATAGGATCTCTTGATCCCTCCAATTTCAATTTACAATGTTTTGATCCCTTAAGGACAGAAGGTTTCCTTAAGACTGGATCTTTCTATGTTTTGGATTTTCTCTTTTGGAGTAGAATATTCCTGAGAGTAAAACCATGATGGGTTGACTAGTGAGTAGCCACATTAACTAGGCAGTTCAACTCCATCTTTCCAGTTACACTTTTTCCTTGTGTGATTCACAATGGGACATAGGTTCTCATTGGGCGAGGTGATCACACCCTCTCTCTCTTTCTCTTTGACTGGTGATGTCTCTCTTATCATGATCTTAGGGTTGATAAAGAATTAAGTCCATAGGCTCTTGAGGATTCCTTTGTCCCTTTTGATTTTGATAAGATTATCTTTTCTTTATGATCTCCTTTACCAAGAGTTTGCATCGAATCCATACTCTTTCTAAAGTGGGGGCTAAATGTATAGTCAAAAAATGGAAGCACTTCCATTTTGGACTGGTTTTTTCCTCTAGGTAAGTGGTTTGGGGTCATGTCAAGCACCTTGAATGGGTCTCTGACTTGGATCTGGCTTTTCCCCCTATTTTTTCCCATTTTCCACTTCTCTCCAGCCTATTTCTGGCACCCTAATCTGCAAATCTGAGTTCCTTGACCTCAGGGTCAAGGTCGACCTTCTGGGTCAAGTTCAACCTTGACCATGACCTAGGTCAAGGTCAACCTTGACCCTAACCTAGGTCAGAGTTAACCTTGACCCTGACCCAAGGTCCAATTTTGATGTTTCCATATGTTGGGCTTCAAAAATATTTAATTCCCACTTCCAGGTCGGCTGTTTTGGTCTTCGAAGCAATGAATCTTGAAATTATATTTAATATAGGTCCACTTCTAAGGGTATATGTCTAATTAGAATTTAATTATCCTATGTAGGCCTCTCTAGAAGATTGTGACCTAGATTGGTATATAAGGAAGCTTTCTCCTCTCATTTTCTCTAAGACTTGGAAAACTATCTAAGCAAGAAGCGAAAGACACAATAAGCAATTTCATCCATCCAAACTCTATGCATGATCTATTGAAGCAAGAATCTACTCTCAAGAATTCAATAATTCAAAGACATTCAAGCATTCAATTCATCAAGGAGATTCTTTGGTAGCCATTGAAGGATTCAAGCTCTATGGAGCCCTCTTGTTGAAGATTTCTCCATCCACATCCATGAAAGCCTCTTCCTATTCCAAGATCCATTTAAGATTGCTGTTGAAGATCTACAAGAAAATGATTTGAGACATCCTACATCCTACATTCTACATTCTACATTCATTTGGTGCATACATACTTATGGATCCAAGGATTCGAATCCGTCACAAGGGTTTCTATACAAGCAAGGTGAATTGGTTTATTTTCTTTGTTTATTTATGCAATTTCAGTTATACTTTAAGGTTAATTCTAAAACCAGGGTTTGACCAAGGAAAACCCCTCCCCCAAACAAACAAAACCATTTTTCTAGAAGGTACAAGTACATGATAGCGAATCTAAGTGAAGATTTGGATACCCTTTTTGGCCAACTTCTGGGACTCGCAAACATAATTTTTGTCAGAGAAGTGCAGGTCGAGGTCGATATTTTGGGGTACAATTGTGCCCCCACAAAGAGGTCAAGTTTGACATGCCTCAGAAAAGGAAAATATTTCTGGGTTTTGCCCATCTCTGCATTTCTGTTCCAGACCCGGTTCTAGAATTTCCTGAAACTCAACACAGACATCAAAAAATAGGATTTTCCATATCTACTATATTTCAAGGTTAGTAATTGTCTTCAATTTATTTCAGTTAAGGTCCAATAAATTCCATTATATACTCTTCATCCATTATTCGGGATTGTAAGGCTTTCTTCTTCTTTCTTATTTTCGATTGATTGATGCCTTTGTGTATTAACTATTTTCTTATGGTTGATCAAAGTGGATCTTTCCTTTGTGAAATTTGGGGCTAGGAAGGGAATCTTATCTTCTCCTCAATACTATCAACATCAACATAATTTTGTTGGAAATGAGTTGAGTAACTGAGAGTGGAGGGGTGAATCAGTTACCACACAGACAAATCCAAGTCCCTTACATGTCTTAAACAAATTTGTCACTATTGCTCGGTTAACACATAAATTTTACTGTCACTCGGTTAACATAGAAAATCTTAAGATATTAAATGTGATTATTCTTTAATAATTAATTTCAGAAACATAAACCATAAAGAAAATGGAATGTACACAGATAACACCAAGATTTAATGTGGAAACCCTATATGGGAAAAACCACCAATTATAACTAGTCACTATTTTTCACTCTTCTGAAGTGAGCCCTATTAGGAGCCAACCCTATTAAAGGTTACAATAACACAATGTTAGGTGTGACCCTATTAGAGGATTTAATCACCCTGTAAGGAGTGGCCTTGTGAGAGGTCTTCAAACACTTCAATGTAGAAATGTCACCTTGTGAGAGGATTTAAAAAAGACTGTTAAGTCTACTCTGTTAAGAGATTTTGATCACTGCTACAATTGTTAGAGAATAACAATGGATTGACCTAATTTGATAAACAACTATCTTTGTTGATTTAGATCTCTGTTCTAGATTAATTACTTGATCCTCACTTTTCAGATATTCTGTTGCAGTTCTCTATTTTCTCTCCTCAATTAGAATCCCATCTGATTTCGTCTTCACTCTTCATATCATAAAAATATATCTTTTTACACACACTTCCACAATATTTAGTCCAAACTTGACCTTATATATATATGATAAGCCTTGTAAAGTCGGCCTTAATATCCTTCCAAATAATTAACAAAACTCAGGTTTGTCGGCTGCATATATCAAACTATCCATAAAATATAAACTACTATTAGTCGGCTGGCCCTAACTGTTTAACTCGGTCAACACTAAAATCCTTCAACACCTGACCAACACTGTCATGCCTGAGTGAACTCAGTTAGAACTGAAAGTCACTTTGGTCCTCTTTAATGCCCGAGAGTACTTGGCATGAACTGACTGTGCTCGAATAGGATTAGACATTTTTGTAAACATCACTATACTTGTGTAAACATCATCGACAATACACAATTGAATAATTGTCATCAATAGTCTCCCTCTTTGGCATTGATGGAAACATAACATGTCAAAATAAAAATAATTATAGAGCAACAAACATAAGAATGCAAATTTTTATGAATGTCCTTAGCTTCATTCTGATTCTCATCAAATTTATTAATGTATTTAGGTTCATTCTGATTCTCATCCAAAAACTTCCTTTGTCTTCACAATCACTGAAATACAGATTTCTCTCTCTGTCATCAATATCTCCATGAGTAATCTTTATGACATACAGTAATCTCTCCCTCTTTGACAACCAATGCCAAAGACACCAACTGACATATCCAATGAAGTTGTAATGTACCTATCTGTACTGATTCATATGCAATAAGCTCTAGATATCTACATCAACATGTTAAGTCTATTCTGTAGCTCGGTTGATGCATCACTAAACTGTATTTTAGTGAGCCTCGGTTAGGGGAATTAACCCTATCTTTCCTCTAAGATACAAAAATGCATCCTTAGGTAATTGTTTTGTGAATATGTCTACAATTTGTTCTTTAGTATTCACATATTCCAATCTTACTTCCTTGTCCTGAACCAATTCTCTCAAGAAATGATACTTTATTGCAATATGTTTAGTCTTAGTATGCATCACACAATTCTTTGAGATGTTAATAGCACTAGTGTTTTCATAATTGATAATATTTGGTTCTATGATTTCCACCTTCATACCTAACAAAAAATCTTTGAACCATATGATATTTGAACAATTTACTGCTACAACAACATACTCTGCTTCTGTTGTAGACTGAGAAATGCAGTTCTATTTCTTGCTTGTCCAGAAGGCTAACCTATTTCAAATAAATAATGCTCCACCACTTGTTCTCTTTCTATCATCAACACTTCCAACCCAATCAACATGAGTAAAAGTCTTCAAATCAAAGTTTTCTCCTTTCTTATACCATAACCCATAATCTTCATTACCCTTAAGATATCTCAGAATCCTTTTGATATCCATCAAATAATTCTCTCTAGGATTAGCTGAAAACCTTGCAACAATACCAAATGCTAATGCAATATCAGGTCTAATATGAACAACATATTGAAGTTTACTAATCATGGATCTGTAGGTAGTCTAATTTACTTCCTTTGAATCATCATCCTTAGACAACTTATGTCTAGTAGGCATAGGTGTTCCAACTGGTCTGGAGTCTTCCATCCCAAATTTCTTCAGTATCTCTTTGATGTATTTCGAATGAGTAATGTAGATACCATCCTTCATCTGATAGACTTGTAATCCAAAAAAGAATTTTATTTCACCAAACATAGACATTTCAAATTCCTTACTCATAGCTTCAGAGAATGCTTTGCATAAGTCATCATATCCAGTAAACAATATATCATCAACAAATATTTTATGCTAATAGTATCTTAATCTGAGGTCCTTCTTTGATGTACAAAATATTATTGTCATTATTTCTTTGAAATCCAATGCTTATCAAGTAGCCATGCAGTCTTTCATACCAGGCTCTAGGAGCTTGCTTTAGTCCATACAATCCTTTGTGTAATTTTCAAACCATATTACTTTTTTTAGGATCTACAAAATCTTTAGGTTACTCAATATAGACTTCCTCTTCAAGAATTCCATCTAGGAATATAGATTTTACATCCATTTTATGTACCTTTTATCCTTTGTGTGTAGCATATGCCAGAAGAGTTCTGACTCCTTCAAGTTTCACAATAGGAGCAAAAGTTTCTCCATAATCAATACCCTCTTCTTGAGCATATCCTTTGCATACTAATCTTGCCTTGTTTCTGGAAACTTATCCTTTTTCATTCATCTTGTTTTTGAAAACCCACTTAGTACCAATCACATTTTTGTCTTTTGGTCTAGGTACAAGAGTCCAATTTTTTTTCTTTTCTATCTACTCAATTTCTTCATTCATTTCTTTGATCCAACTTTCATCATTCAATGCATGTTTAATAGTTCTAGGTTCAATTTCATTAAGAAAACATGTACCTTTAATTTTTTTCCTTGTCATTACACCTTCTGTCTGATCTCCAATTATTTGTTCAGGTGTATGATGCCTTCTGACATATTTTGCAAGTACACAATCCTTCCTTCTTGATTTTGGGCTTGTTCCACTGGGTTCACCATGCTCAAAAGTTATGTTCTGTTCTTTTGTCTGATAATCAGGTTCCATTATCTAAGACTTAGACGCCTCTGTCTGAGACTCAGGTGCCTCTGTCTGTGACTCAGTTGCCTCTTCAGTCTATGACTCGGTTTCCTCTACCAGCAGCTCAGGTTGCACAGGTTGTAACTCAGGTTGAACTATTTGTGTTTTTGCAAATGAATTCAATGGTTGACAGGGATGTTTTCCAATCACCATTTCTTGTGTCTTAGGTATAGTATTAGGTTCATAATATACAAAGTTTTTGTAATCCTGAGGATCTTTACTACTCTATTTTTCACCTCTTTCTACAAACTCATCAATCCTTACATGCATACTTTCTATGACTTTATGAGTAGAAATATTCAAACATTTATATGCTTTGCTTTTACAGGAGTATCCTAGGAATATACCTTCATCACCTTTTACATAAAATTTTCCATTTCTTTCTTCCTTCAAGATGTAACATTTACTTCCAAATATTTTGAAATAAAAAACATTAGGTTTATAGCCATACCATAATTCAAAAGGTGTCTTCTTGATACCTTTCTTCAGTTGAACTTAGTTCAAGGTGTGAATTGCAGTGTTGATGGCTTCCTTCCAGTATTTGGTAGCAACATTCTTTTCAATCATCAAGGTTCTTGCACAATCCATAATGGATATATGTTCCTTCTTTCTGCTATACCATTCTTCTGTGGAGTACTTGGGGCAGATACTTGTCTTTTGATTCCTCTTTCATTGCAGAATTCATTGAATTCATTAGAGTTTAATTCTCCTCCTCTGTCAGATCTTAAGTATTTAAGTTTCTTTCCTATTTGTTTTTCAACTCTAGCTAGGTACCATTTGATTTTCTGAAAGGCTTCTGATTTTTCTTTGAGAAACATAACCGTCATAATTCTAGAATGATCATCAATAAATAGAATGAAATAATTCTCACATATGTAACTTGTTGTTCCAATTGGTCCACATAAATCAATATGTACCAATTCCAAAACTTCTTCTGTATTGTAATTCTTTCTCTTGAAGCTAGTTTTTCCTATCTTCCCAATTTGACATTGTTTGCATATTGCCAATTCAAATTTCTTCGGAATAGGAATTCCTCTTTCTCTTTTGTTCTTTCTTATGTTAACCAGGTTGTCAAAGCTCACATGACATAACCTTTTGTGCCATAACCAGATTTCTTCTACTTGTGCAATAAAACATGACCTTTCATTCAGATCAAGATAAAATAGATTACCTTTTGTTTGTCTGCTAGTTCCAACTAGGTTTCCCTTACCATCCAGGAGCTTGGCCTTACCATTCATGAATTCTACCTTGAAACCAATGTTATTCAGCTATGCCACACTTAGTAGATTGCACCTTAGTCCTTCAACCCAATAAGAATTATGACATTTGATTCCTTTAGTTAAAGCAATACAACCTTTACCTTTCACATAGCAGGGTTCATGATTCCCAAAACTGACACTCCTACCATCATAGTGCTCAAGATGTTCAAATTTGGTTTTATCACCAGTCTTGTGGTGAGAACAACCACTATCAATTATCCAAGTGTCATTCTTGCTAATATGAAAATATAGTGTTGTTTTTTCATTATCTTCTTTATTTGACTCATTCTTAATAGCAATATAAACCATTTCATCTTCATCTTCATCACTATTAGAATCTTTAGCAATATAACAAGATTTCTTACATTTATCTTTGTAGATTTTGTAGATTTTGAAATCCTTCTTGCCTTTATACTTAAAATTTTTCTCACCTTTGTCTTCCTTGTTTGGAAACTTAGCAGCAATGTGACTAACTTCATCACATGAAAAAAAATTAATGGTATTCTTCCTTTGTACTATCATTTTCCTTTTCCAGCTCTCCTTGTAAGTAATGCTTTAATGATTTCCAGATCTTCATCATCACTATCACTATCAATCTGTTTTCCTTTCGTCTTTCCAAGAATTAATTTATCTTTTAATGCAGACTCAAGATTTCTAAGATTAGGAGAGTAATTGCCAAAGTTATCCAACTCAAAGGCTGTAAGTATTCCAACCAATCCATCCAGAGTTATACCATTACTGCATCTCATCTCTTGAATAGCTGAAACTCTAATTGCATAGATAGGAAGTAAAGTTCTGAATACCTTACTAACCATTGTTGTGTCTTCAATTACTCCACTGGAAGCTCTGATGGCACTAACACTTTTCTTAATTCTTTAACAGTAGTTTGTAATGTCCTCTCCTTCTTTCATTTTCATCTAATCAAATTGACCTTAGAGACTTTCTTCTTTGGCTCTCTTTACATTGAAATCTCCTCTATGAATATCATGCAATTTGTTCCACATATCAAATGTTGTAGGGTAGTCCTTGACTTCATCAAATTTGGAATAGATGAGTGCAGAGGCTATATCAATCATCATTATGTTATGATGCTTCATGTCTATCATCTGATCCATAGTCAAAGGTCTTGGTGGTTCCACATACCTATAGTCCAAGATTTGTAAACCAGTATCTCCAATGGTAGATAGATGTAGCCTCATCAAATCTTTCCATACAAAAAAATTGTCTTTGTTAAGATTTGGGATCTCCCTTCTGTAAGACATCTCTAATCTTTAGCTTAGGCCTTGAAACCTTCCCTGTAAGAACTTTAAGCGCTAATACCGATTGTTGGAAATGATTTGAGTAACTGAAAGGGGAGGGGTGAATCAGTTATGACAAAAACAAATCCAAGTCCCTTAGATGTCTTAAACAAATTTGTCATTGTTTCTCGGTTAACACAGAAATTTTACTGTCACTCGGTTAACATAAAAAATCTTAAGATATTAACTATAATTATTCTTTAGTAATTAATTGCATAAACATAAACCATAAAGCAAATGAAATGTACACAGATAACACCAAGATTTTTAACATGGAAACCCAATATGGGAAAAACCACCAATTTCAACTAGTCACTATTTTTCACTCTTCTGAAGTGAGCCCTGTTAGGAGCCAACCCTATTAAAGGTTACAATAACACACTGTTAGGTGTGACCCTGTTAGAGGATTTAATCACCCTGTAAGGAGTGGCCTTGTGAGAGGTCTTCAAACACTTCAATGTAGAAATGTCACTTTGTGAGAGGATTTACAAGAGACTGTTAAGTCTACTTTGTTAAGAGATTTTGATCACTGCTACAATTGTTAGAGAGTAACAATGGATTGAACTATTTTGATAAGCAATTTTCTTTGCTAAATCAGATCTTTGTTCTAGATTAATTACTTGATCCTCACTTGATCAGATATTATTTTTTAGTTCTCTGTGTTCTATCCTCAATCAGAATCCCATCTGATTTTGCCTTCACTCTTCATGTCATAATCACATATCTTTTTGCACACACTTCCACAATATTCAGTCCAAAATTGACCTTATATATATATATATGATAAGCCTTGTCAAGTCGGCCTTAATATCCTTCCAAATAAATAATAAAACTCATGTATGTCAGCTGCATATAGCCAATTATCTATAAAACATAAACTACTGTTAGTCGGCTGACACTAACTATTTAACTCGGTCAACACTGAAATCCTTCAACGCCCGACCAATACTGTAATGCCCGAGTGAACTTGGTTAGAACTGAAAGTCACTTTGGTTCTCTTCAATGCCCAAGAGTACTTGGCATGAACTGACTATGCTCGAATAGGATTAGACATTTGTGTAAACATCACTATACTTTTGTAAACATCAATGACAATACACAATTGAATAATTGTGACCAACACATTTTATCCTTTACATTTCCTCTCTTCTCATATATACACCATCACATTTCATATATATTTTTTACAATTAGAACACACATTCTGATAGCTATCTGAAGTACGGAAATATATATATATATATATATATATATATATATTAGCAAAACATGGTATAACTAACTACCCATAGGATTGACGATTCTAACTGTACTTTAACACAAATTTAAATAGTTATAGGTCCACAAATGTCTTGGTAATTTTTTAAAATAGAGTATCAAGATTAACATAAAATAGAGATAATAAATTGTCTCATCATCTTCCCCCAGGTAAGTATAATGCTTGTCCTCAAGCATTGCATCTCCCTACAATACCTCAGAATTCTTCAGCCTTTGTCTTTCCTCTTCTCTATCTCTTGAAAGTATAGTAGAAACCTCTTGTACTTTCCCAGAAATCCATCTTATGGTCCTTCTATAGTCAGTCAAGCCTTGGAGCATTGATTTCATAAAGGGGTCATAGGAGAATAGGTGGCTACATGTTAAGTGGACACCAAAACTCTTGTCTAATTTGCCTACCTAGCTAGATATATTTTGGTGCTCTGTGAATAGCTGCCTCAAGATTAATAGGGATATGTGGTTCTGATTTCTTAAATACTTATGGCAGTCTACTCCACCTTCTTCTGGAACCAGCCAGGGATCTCTCAAAAACAAAGTAAGACATTCCCTCATATTCTACATAGACCTCTATTATGATATCAAAGATTTTCTTCTTTGTTTCCACTTTTATTTTTCCATAGGTTGGGCTAAACCAATCCCTAGGGAGCACAGTAGGTTTTCTTCTTTCTTCCCTTGATGGCAAGGGTTCTGACTTCTCCTGATATTTGTTTTTTCCAGTTGTTTGGAATAGTTTTCTTCTTTATGCACCTAGGACATTAATACCCTCAGGTGTATATCTTTTATGTAGAGTAAAGGGTTCCATTCAGTTTCTATAGGGATAATGAAGTTATGTAAGTACAACTCACATAGTAAGTTCTACTGCCATGAAGGAAGGGTCTGATACAGACCATAAAATTCTTTGGTCATTTTAAACGCAAAGTCTATTTCTTTAAGGTCATCATTAGTTGGAACAAAAGGAACTTTTCTTTCAAACAAATAACATAAACCCTAGGAGGTGGCCTGCAAGTGATTATTTGATCAGCCAAATTTAGGGCATGATCCATCCTTTTCTTTTGCCTTGCCAATTGTTCTTTCAGGTCTTCTATCTCCTCATTTTGGTATGTTATTACCTTCTGTATTTTCTTCTTCTCTTCTCTCCATAAGGTTGTTGTAAAAACATATTTATTGTATAAACAAAAAATAAGTGATTGCAAAGTGGGTGGATCACACTCTTCTACCTGATTGTTCTTCCTCCTCCATTCTTTCCATGCTTTCTCTAAGTAGCTGGTAAACCAGGTTCTTTTATAAGGCACTAGGGCATTCTTTGAGTGGGCTAATTGATGAGGTATTTGAACTTCTTCCTCATTGCCTTCTAAGATATTCTGATGGCTCTCTTGGGGGTTTTTCTGACATGCATCAGGTTCATCATCACATTTCTCTTTTGTATTTTGAGAAATGTCTAGGATTTTAGACTGATTTGGGGAATCATCTAGAACATATTGCACATGAGGTTCAATATTAGCTTGTTTGGGAGAAATTGATTGACTTTCTAAGGACACTTTAGGAAGTTTTCCTCTCATTCTAAGGCTTCTTCGCACAGGACTTTCCTCAACCTCCACAACCTTTTTCTTGATAATCTTCTTTGGTCTCTCTGCTGCAGGAGTAGCTACTGCAAGAGCTGATTTTCTTTTCTTCCCTTTTGAAACTATGGGGTTTTGCGGTTTGGCTGTAGGAATAGAAGTTCCTTCTCCTGCTTTTCATTTTCCTTTCTTTTGGGTAGGAGTAGGTACATTTCTCATATGAGCAGGCAAAGGCATATTTTCTTGAATATTTTTGGGTTCTATTTATTGGATGACATGTTCAATAGCTGGTTTAGTAGGTGCTGCATCATCATTGCTAGGTTGCTCAATAGGGTCAACCTGAGGTTGCAGGGTTTTATGCTGGACAAATTCTGACCATGCTAAGGGAGAGACTTCCCTAAGATATTTATCAATTAGAAAATTTATCAAGGCATGGTGGGTGATAGAATTTACATTTCCCTTTTGGTTTTCCTCAGCACTGATACTTAGCATGTTATACTAGAAATTAGGAACATTTACTGGAAGATTATGTCTTACATAGCTAAGTAACTTAAAATGATGTGCATGCGAATTTGAAAATCTTCCTTCGCAGGTCAAATACTTGATAATGTGTGTTGCCAATTCATTAAATGGTAGAGGAAGAGACATTCATTTGCACCCTTGCATGTTAATCTCTAGAGGAGGGTCACTTGGTAGGGTAAACTGGGCCTGAGCCTACCTGGCATCATGCACATTGGGGTAGTGTTCCCCAACTTCTAGTAACCCAGTTACCTCTTCTATCTTTTCTTCTATTGTGACAACCATTAATCCCCATACAGTTGCTTTCCCTTCCTCAAATGTATTTGTAAATTCAGCTGCTACTTCTTCATAAAACTTTGTTAATTTCAAGAAATATCCCAACCAACCACATGCATTAATCCTCCTTACTGCTTCGACATCCATAAGTAAAACACCATGAACCACTAGCTCATGTCACTACAGCTTCCCTCCCATTTGTTCCAAATTTCCACCTCCAAAATTTTTTTGTAGCCTAAGCTTGTTAATTTTCAACTTTTCTGCTCTGCAATTGACAATTACCTTATTCCTTTTTGAATTTTAGACTGCTCCTTTTAAAACTACGGACCTTCTTTTTCAATCTTCTGTTGTTCTTGACATAAATAATGATAATGGTTCTTTAATAGAAGAAATTATAACTCTAACAGTGAGTTTCCACATAGTTTAATTATAGTCTTTTTAGGTCACATGAAGTTTGAAAATTAGGGATAATTTGGAAATAACAGTACGACATTTGTGTGATATAGCAACAAGATTTAATGAGACAAGGCCAAAGTATAGATTTGAGGTGATAGGAAATCATTACGAGTAATTAGAAATGACATTAGAACTTAATACACTTCCCTGCCCCTTACGAAATGATGAAAAGTGTCCACACTTGTCATACTTGGCATGAGGTATGAAACTAGCTTAATGTCGCAGTCATAGATTTATTGCAGTACTAGATATAATTACCTAAATCTATGTGCTAAAAGTGGAAAAAAATGAAAATTTTATACCTGTCATTCGATCATCGCACGTGCTAGAAAAAGGTGGTGAGATTGGAACGATGCTGGTGGCTGCATGCGTTAGCTCACTTGGCTCTTATTTGAAACATAGAAATGGAAAGCAGTGATGGCATGGAAGATGGGCGAGTGGAAGGTAAAGAAATGAAATGAGTTGAAAAGAATAATTTAGAAAGTGAATGGAGAATTGAACTTCATGTGAACATGAATTTTTTATTATGGACATGCTCAAAGGAATGCTATGTTAAAGCTGTATGAAGAAGGTTTGTACCCTTTGCTGCAGGAAGTGTTACATGTTGTTCGTTTGGAATTGGTTGTCTGAATTTCTACAGGAAGTCTTCTTTGGTTTGGGGCTGGTGATACAGACGTAGCCAATGTCCATTGAATAATAAATTGAAGTGCACTAGGTCAATATTTGTCAACTAGACTGCTCCATTGGTAAAGACATGGCTCATTTCATATGGCCCCAGCCATTTTGTCTGTAGCTTGCATGATATTTATTTAAATATGAAATCATACAATAATGCCTAGTCACCAACTTGAAACTATTTTCTCTTAACATGGGAGTCATGCCACTTCTTCCTTTGTTTCTGCACTATCTCACTGCACTCCAATGTAGATTTGCACATTTCATCCAAGGAATTGAGATGCAACAGTCTCTCTTTCTATGGTGTAGGAAGTTCAATGTTTAACTTCATCACTGTGCACAAAGTTTTGTGCTCAAATTCAATTGGTAACATTTCTGCTTTCCCATATAATAACTCAAATAGAGTGAACCCTATGGTAGTCTTCCAGGTTGTTCTGTATGCCTAGACGGCTTTGGAGAGTCTGCTGCTCCAATCTCGGCGGTGTAGATGAATTAATTTTGTTAAAATAGCTTCAATCTCTCTGTTTATAACTTCTTCCTGACCATTAGCTTGAGGATGGTAGGGACTGGACTTCCGATGTCTGATGTTGTATTCCTTCATGAGTTCTATTATCAGATTGGATGTGAATTGTGCTCCCTGATTAGTTACAAGTTCTCTTGGCACACCATAACGGGTGAATATTTCCTCATACAAAAAATCTGCTACCTTATGATCTCGTGCATGCTTCATGGATTTTACTTCCACACATTTGGTTAGATAATCAGTGCACACCAAGATGTAGGATTTCACATTAGATGGAGGGTCTATTGGCCCATTGAAATCTATGCCCCACTTGTCAAATGATATTACCACCATTTGTGGATTCAAGGGAATTTCATCTGATTTTTTTAGACGGCCCATCCTCTGACATTTATCACATTTCCTTGTATAATTGGTTGCATCCTTGTGAAGTGTGAGCCAGTAGTAACCTATTGTTAAGATCTTTAGGGTTTTCCGCTTAGCTACAAAGTGTCCTCCACATGGGTCATTATGAAAAGCATGGAGGATGTAATATGTATCATCTTCTTGCACACAGCTCCTCATGACTTGGTCTAGGCCAGTATAAAATAGTGTGTTGTCAAACCAAGAGAATTGGAAGCTTTTCTCTATAAGAATTCTCATGTCCTTAAGAGAGAAATGTGTGGGCATTTTTTTAGCTACAAGGTAATTAGCTATATTAGCACACCATGGAATCTTGACAGCAATATGAAACAAATGCTCATAATGGAATGTGTCATCTATCATAGTGGTACCATTGTCAGCATTCTGGATTCTGGATAAATAATGTGCTACTACATTTTCTTTCCCTGGCTTGTCAGTGATGGTTATATCAAATTCCTACAAAAGAAGAAGCCATCTTGCTAACTTGCCTGAGATGGTATGTTTTTTCATGAGATACTTGATTGTTGCATGGTCAGTATGAATAAAGATGGGATATCCTGTTACATAATGACAAAATTTATTCAGAGTATAAAAAACTGCTAGTAATTCCTTTTCAGTCACTGTGTAATTTAACTCTGGTCCATGTAAGCTCTTTCTGATATAGTAAATTGCATTTTCAAGGTTATTAGACTTTTTTCCTAAGAAAACACCTATTGCATATTCAAAAGCATCTGTATGTATGTGGAATGGTAAAGACCAATTAGGACCCCTAAGTACTAGTGCAGTTGTCAAAAGTGACTTGAGCTGCAGGAAGGATTCATCACAAGCTTTTGTCCATGCAAACTTGGCCTCTTTTGTAAGCAAGATGTACAAAGGACTAGCTATCTAACTAAAATTTTGAATGAAATGCCTATAATATCCAGCATGTCCTAAGAAATATCTAACATATTTTTTCTTAGTAGGTGTGGGAAATGTGAGAATTACCTCTATTTTTGTAGGGTCTACCTGGATTCTAGATTCTGAGTTGAAATGTCCAAGCACTACTCCTTCCTACATCATCGTGAAACATTATTACTGTTGAGAAATATGTTGTGTTCTTGACATTTGATCAACACTTTTTCCAATTTCTTCAATGCTTCCTCAAAGGTGACACCAAATGTAGTGAAGTCATCCATGTATATTTCCATGCAATCATGTGATATGTGAGCAAAAATGTTGATTACAGCTCTTTGGAAAGTAGCTGGTGCATTACATAAGACAAAAGGTAACACATAATAAGCATATGTCCCCCAAGGGCATGTGAATGTGGTCTTCTCCTGATCCTCTAGAGCAATGCTGATCTGGTTATAACCACTATATCCATCCTGAAAAGAGAAGTACTTCTTTCCAGCTAAAGTGTCAAAAACTTGATCAATAAATGGCAAGGGAAAATGGTGTTTCTTTGTGGCATTGTTCAATTCCCTATAATATACACATATTATCGATTTACCCCACCTTTTTAGGCACTATGACCAAATGTGATACCCATTTTCTATCAGAGTTTAGATATATGAAACTAGCATCCAACAACTTTTGCAATTCAATTTTGACTATTTCTCTCAAGGCTAGGTTAATTCTTCTCTGAAGTTGGCAGAGTGGTAGACTACCTTCATCGATGTAGATTCTATGTGTGTAGAGCTTTGGGTTTAGAACTTCCATGTCTCCATAATCCAAAGCAAAGGATTTTTCATGCTTACACAAGAGTTTGGTTAACAATGCCAATTGTTGTGGTGGAATCTTACTGTTAACATGGAGATTATGACTAGGGGAAAGTTCCATAGTAGTTTTCAGTTCTAGCATTGAAACTTCAGAGATTGGGCTTTTAGATACTTCACAAGGTAGTAATTGATTGATTATATTAGGAGTTGCTGGAAAAACACTGTCCTCAAAGGTACACAACTTTAAAACAGAGCTTCCAGAAAGATATGTTTCTATGACACACTCATTGATAAGGATACTTTGGATCACATCATATTCTTCTCACGTTTTCAGGAAGGATTTCATGTATAAAATCATTAGTTGAGAAACAAAATTTATCCCTTCTTCCTCATCTCCCAAATCTGGCCATATAGGTGTACTCAAACCTGGTTGGGGTTGGGCAGGAGGATATAATGCTAGCTTCTTTATTGCTTGACCATTGGAAATTGTCATGTTACCTGATATGAAACTAATATTGGCATCCTTGGTGGCTAACCAAGGTCTTCCAAGGATAACTAGGTAGCCAGCAAAGTTTACCTTAGGTGATAATATCAGGAAATCTGCAGGATATTCCCATGAGTCCAATATGACTTCTATATCCTCTATGATGCCATCTGGGGTGAGAGTGGAACTGTCTACAAGTTGTAAAGCTATTGGAGTGGTTCTCAAGCCCTCTATACTCAACCTACACATTGTATCCTTAGTCATAACATTTATAGCTGCTCCCAAATCAACTAAAGCATTTTTCAAAGACTAGCCATTAATGATCAAATCAACAACTGGGCTTCTAGGGTTAGAATACTTTGGTATAACTATCTTACCCAACATGATATCTGCAAGTTGACCTATAATATGGACTATTTGAGGATCATTTTTGTTTTGTCTAGGATTTTTGAGGCATGCTTCCTTAATAGATTTTCCATAAAAAGGAACATCTTTGATAGCTTGGAACAGAAGAATCTAGATATGCATGTTTTTCAGCTGCTCAAGGATATCAAATGGCATTTCTTCTTGGGATATAGGTTTTTCCATGCTAAGCCTATGTGGAAAGGGAGGATTAACTGAGGTGTGAACATTAGTTTTTTAGGATATATCAGTTGGTTGGACAATATTTTGTAGTGTAGCTTCTAGAAGTGGTGCTAATGCTGCAGGAATGTCTGCAACTTCCATAATAAAAGGAGGTATAGGTGCATGCAGAGTGGTACCAGATCTCAAATGGATATCAGATATCTCTAGTGCATATGTAGGGTACTATTGAGCATCACTAGTATACATTGGTTGTTGTTGTTTCTTGTTGTTAGGATTAGGATATGGCTGAGCAAGTAATTGGGTTGGCTTTGGATTAGGACTTGTGGCTATAGGAGGCAACATTATTACAGGTTGAGATACTGGAGGTGGTAATGGTGGATAACTAGGATTTTGGTTAGGCCATAGTTGAGGCCCTCTCCATTGGTTATTTTATTTCCAATTCCCCTATGGTGGTTTCCACTGATTTTGAGGGTGAGGCCACTAGTTTTGCTATTGGTTAGGCCACTATTTTTGCTGTTGGTTAGGCCATTGGTTATTCCAAACAGGTTGGGAGTACTAAGAAGGATTTTGATAATTTTGGTTTTTCCATTGACTATTATAAAGATTAGAAAATTGCAAAGGATCTTGAGGCATACCTTGTCTTGAAGTCCATGGCCAACGTTGAGCAACAAAAAACACTTGCTCATCATCTCCTTCTATCTTCATGTACTCAGTAGGCAAGTGTTGATTCTCCAAGTTCGCCACCAGCTTGCATCCACAATCTTTCTTTTGTTTGCGGTAGTTAGGACAATACTCAGCTAACTAAGCTTTAGCATCTACATGCTTCTTCTTGTAAGTCATGGTATCCAGATGTGTAGCAACATCATTAATGATTTCTTGCTTGAAATATGACATTTGGTTAGATATCTCCAGCATGGATATGCCCGAGTTGATCCCCTTAGTGACTGTAGACCGAAATCCTCTGCCCTTCTGTATAGTTGATTGTGAATAGTTGAGGCATATTTTCTTGAGGTAATTCAAGGAAGATTGGGATATGTCCCCTCCATCCATGAGGTCCAATGCTTCCAGGTAGCTATTGATTACTCCTCTTAAGAAGATGAGTTTCTATGAATCCTCCTCCAGCATATGCTATGTATTCTTCTGTAAATTGTACAAAAAATGTGAAACATAATCTTCTAAATTTTCATCCTCCTTCTGTGACATTCAAAAAATTTCATCGCCTCTTGGGTCACCCCCCTTGCAATACTCTTTGTACTTATGCAAAAATAGAGTCTGCATTTCATCTAAGCTAGTTGATGCATTAGCTCCTAAGCCCATAAACCATCATAGGGAGGACTCCTTCAATGTTGCTAGAAACAAATTGAGCTTGTGGCCATCAAGGTTGTAGTCAAAGCTTTGATAAAGAATGTCAAACTCAAATAGAAAGGTGTAAGAATCTTCAGTTATTAGGCCATAGAACTTTGGGAGTGTAGTAGTGGGTATGTTTTTGAGATTCACATTGTTGATTAGGCTTGGTAGAGGAAATGAAAATGTAGGTTGTGCCATTGCTGGAGGTATTGGAAAATGGAATGGATGTTGGAAAGGAATATTAGCTACAACATTATGGACAACAGGTGCACTTGGAAGAAATCTACCATATTCATCTCATCTTATTCCTCTTTGATGCATGCAAGTATATTAGTCACACTTGTGAAGAAAGTTTAGGACTGCAAACTACTATCTAGAAAGCATGAAACTATCTAAAAATGGAAAATGAATCAATAAGGTTCTCAACTTGACACCATCCTTGGCAGTGGCACCAAAAATGAACCACCTCACAATAGGTACTAGTAATCATGCCAAATCCTCTCCTAGGAATAGTATATTCAAAATAAGGATTAATTTTCCTACCATAAGATGCATTTAAATTGTCATCCCAGAGATGTATACTTGAAATTGGACAGCATGATATGTGCACTAAGTTTCTCAGAGAGTCATACTACCTATGCTACAGGAAGTAAAAATGCATGAAAGAAACCTATGCTATTGCTGCAGAAAAGAAACACATTTGACTACTTAATGGAATTAATGCTGAAAACTCCAAACTTAACTTAAATCTATTATACCAACCCATAGAATTCACCATAATTATCCGTGCAAGTACTGCAAGAACATACATGAATCCAATGCTGCAAGAATGAAACATTAAACTCCTATTTGAAATGCTATAAATGATGAAAGTAAATCTACTCTACTCTAATATAATCCATCTCCCAAGTGGGCCCCCTTGGTTGGATTCTTCTAACTACTAACATATAAGGTAAACCGAAATCACTTCATTATATTTCATAAACTGATTACATAGGAACAATGTACAGAACTGGAAAAGTAACTTGTTGTGCAAGATGCAACAATATATTCCCAAAAACTCTAAACTTACAAAATAACAATCAAATACCTATAAATAGAGGATTGAAACTTATTCAAAACATAAAGATAAGTTCTGACTTAAATCTCACCATAGAAGAAAAAGGAAACGTAATAGCCCATGAAATATATAATAAATTATGGACGATTGATTCAACAGGATAATGAGTGCTGATGAAATATAACAGAGCTATATGATGGGAGCTCCTCTCCTAGAGCCTTCTAGCTCTCTCTAAGACCTTATCTTGGTCTTACTTAGGGTATCTATGTCTACCCTAACTATAGGATACCTCTTTGATCCCCTCACACACTAGGAGCTCACCAACAACTTGAAACCCTTCACTAGACTCTCCTCCATAGCCTTCTCACATCCATGGATTCACTAACCTCCTACCATTTAAAATGGTGTCAAATTCATGTGGATTGGTTCCCTGACTCCTCTTAGGTCTAATCCAACCCCTATGGATCCAATTTTGTGGATCTTTTACCCATTCTCCAATCGGGTTCCAAATCACTAGTCTTTTAGGCCTTGTAGCCTTTTTAGGCCTATTAACCCTCCAAATCATTGAAAAGGTGGATTTTATCCTAAAACCCCTTAACACCCCTAGAAAAAAATTGCATAATCTTTGTGCATTTTTCCTCACCTTAAATATTTTCCAAGTCTCTGATTCCAATCTTGTCCGTATAATGGATTTTCACCAAACCCCTAAATGCAAGGGTTTCTAGGGCATGAAGACTGGTTTGGTTTCTTGGTCTTCTTTATTTGATAAATTTAGGTACTCATAACTTATCCTTACATCATAAGGTCTTAACTTCATACCCCCACACTCCTCTAATCATTATTGGCACATACCAATCACTCAACAACCTCCATTACCTCTGCATTATTCAGTTACCCTAGCCAGAATAACCAGTACTCACCTAGGGCCTGAATGTTCTCAAGATTCCCTTACACAAACACACTCCACAATCCATATATACAAATTATATACAAGGCTCTAATGGATTCCAAGTGGTCATGGATTTTGAACCACGGGAACACCAAGAAAAGCCATCTTTTACATGACTGGACCAAAACTGGCTAGTGAACTCACAAAATACAAGAAATTAAAAAAAAAGCTAACCATAAAGAAAAATTGACTAATCCAATGCCATAGAGATCTAAGGAATTACATTTCAAACACTCTCCATTCTTTCATTCAATCCATTCAATCCACAAAAGTGATGGATGATGGCTCTGTAACTTAATTACACTGAAAATTGGTTCTTTTCAATAACCAGTCCATACAATATCAAATCTAACTATTAGATTAGGGTTTAAATAACCTTATATACTCTCATCCCTCATGTCTAGACCCTCTAGTTAGGATTTGGGCATAATAAGAGATGATTACTAAAATCTATAAAATGTTGTCATGACAACTTTGACAACTTTTGTCAAAATGACACTTTCTTAACTTTGATGGTCCTATTTGGTTTCAAACCTTACCAAATGACCTCAAATGAATTCAGAACATTAAAAACTTAAAATCTTCCCATTTTTGAATTTTGGTCAACCCTTTGACTTTTTTTTGACTTCTAGGTTCTAGACCCCTAGAATCAACTTGACTCAACCACACACAAACCCTAATCTTTCCTAACACTAAAACACACTTAAAAAAACACTAGAGACTTTATAGCATAGTCCTTATTCATGGATGGTTGGACAAACCAACCTACAAGCCAAAATGACTAAATATCTTTCTAAAGACCTTAGGGTGCTCCTACACCATCCCCCCTGCAACAAGCAAGTTAAGGTACCCGTGGTGTCAGGAACTCCTCACTAATTCCATGCTTCTTGAAGTCACTTTTAGCTATCCAAGTGGTTTCTAACTCTGGTTGTTGTCTCCACTTCACTAGATGCTCCATATAGACTTTGTGTCTTCTCTTCTTCTTTACTCTTTAATCCCATATCTTTTCCACTTGCGGCTTGACCTGTTCCAAAGTCTTGAACTCTCCCACATCCTTATGCACCTCTATACTATACTGCAACTCATCCATATCTGGCCCCTTATACTTGATCAAATCCTTCACATTGAAGATTGGAGAAATTGACATCTCCTTGGGCAACTCCACTTTGCAAGCATTGGGTCCATACTTAGCCAATATCTTGCAAGGTCCAATCCTTTTCATTTGTATCTTACTAGGTATCACTTTTTGTAGTCTTTCCTTATTCAGGAACACCATTACTAACTCACTCACTTCAAACTGCAAATCTCTTCTCCTCTCATCTCTTTTAGCCTTGATCTTCTAAATGGCCTCCATTAAGATCTTTTTCACTTGTTCATGAACTTCCTTCATTGATTGTGCGAATTCATCAACATGTCCACTAACTCCCTCATATCCTTTGATGTCTCTGAGGTCCATCACAACCCTTGGATGTGCCCCATACACAATCTCAAATGGACTTTTCCCTGTAGTCCTATTTGTGCTATCATTATAGGAAAATTCTTCCTGTGGGATAACTTTCTCCCATCCTTGTCCATATTACCTTGCCAGACATCTAAGTAAGTTCCCAAGAAATCTATTGATAACTTCAGTATTCCCATCCATTTGAGGATGATAGGAAGATCCATGAGATAAGTTTGTACCTAGTCTCTTCCATAGGGTCATCCAAAAGTGCCCCATGAACTTCACATCCCTGTCTGCAACAATGCTCATTGGTAGACCATGAATCCTCACTATTTCCTTGAAGAACAAGTAAGAAATATGGATGGCATCATGTGTTTTTTTTCATGGTATGAAGTGGCTCATCTTACTAAACCTGTCTACCACAACAAACACATAGTCTAAACCAGTTGGAGTCCTAGGTAACCCCACTATGAAGTCCATACTTATGCACTCCCAAGGTCTACTTGGGATGGGTAATGGCTGGTAAAGTCATGCATTTGATGAAGTGCCTTTAGCCTTCTGACATATGCCACATTGTTCCACATATCTTCTCACTTCCTTTTGTATCTTTGACCACCAATAGAACCTTTCCACTAAGTCCAATGTCTTATTTAGTCTAAAGTGTCCACTTAGACTCCCATTATATTTCTCTTGTATGAGGTTCTTCCTCATTGAGCCTTTTGGAACACAAATTTGATTGCCTTTGAATAGAAATCCATTCTGAAATGTATACTCTGCAAACTCACTATGAAAGTGATTCTCAAAATCTTTGCACACTTTGTATATCTTTGAGAAATATGAATCTCCCTCATATAGGTCTTTAAAACCTTCAACTCTTGTACTCTACAACTAAATCTATTGAATGGTGAGTAGCCTCCTACTAAGGGCATCTGCAACTTTGTTTTGTACCCCTTTCTTATGTTTTATAGTAAAAGTGTTAGACTATAGGAACTCCATCCATTTGATGTGTCTCAAGCTAAGCTTGTCTTGAGTGTTTATGTAACTCAATGCTTGGTTGTCTATAAAGACAACAAACTCTTTAGGCAATAGATAATGCCTTCATTTATTTAAGGCTTGTACAAGAGCATATATCTCCAACTCATAGGAAGAGTACCTATACTTAGCCTCATTGAGTCTTTCACTGAAAAAGGCCACAGGCCTGCCTTCTTGGCTTAGGACAGCTCCTACTATAATGTTTCTTGCATCACACTCCACAATGAATGGTTTATCAAAGCTAGGTAAAAAAAATATAGGTTGAGTGGCTACTTCTCTTTTCAACCTTTCATACCCCTCATTAGCTGCCTTAGTCCATATGAATTTAGTCTTCAATCCTCCTTTGATAGTCTCTAGGAATGGAGCACAAATCTCACTGAATCTCCTAATGAAATTCCTATAGAATTGGGCTAACCCATGGAAGCTCCTAAATTCAATCCCTATTTTAGGAGTAGGCCAGTTCAATATGTCCTCTACTTTCTCTTTATCCATTTTCAAGTCACCCTTGGAAACTACAAAGCCAAGTTAGACTAGCTCTTCCTTCATGAACTCACTCTTCTCAAGGTTTATGGTGAGTTTCTCCTCCTACAACTTCTTCAACACTAACTCCAAGTGTTTCATATGATCCTCTTTAGTTTTACTGAATATGAGGATGTCATCTAGATAGACAACTACAAAGACTCCTATATAGTCCTTCAAGACCTCATTCATCACCCTCATAAAGATGCTTGGTGCATTGGTAAGCCCAAAGGGCATAACTAACCATTCAAATAACCCCTCTATAGTCTTAAATGCAGACTTCCACTCATCACCTTCCTTCATCCTAATTTGATAGTACCCACTCTTCAAGTCAATTTTAGAGAAGTACTTAGCACCCCCCAAACAATCCATCAAGTCTTCTATTCTAGGAATTAGAAATCTATACATGATAATTATCCTATTTATTTCCCTAGAATCAGTACACATCCTCCACTTACCTCACTTCTTAGGAGCCAACACCACTGGGACAGCACAAGAGATGATGCTTTTCCTAATCAATCCCTGATCCAACAATTATTGCACTTGTCTAGATATCTCCTTGTTTTGTTCTGGTGTCATCTTGTATGTGTAACCACCTGAATTTGGTCTGTCGCAACTATAGACCCTATTTGCCCTAAGTGTGATCATGCCCTCGATTTATGTCCAAACGACCCTGTTACTGTTTGGCATATTTCTTTTAATCAATTTAAT
>MU225357.1:367903-407106 GCA_018584345.1 Thuja plicata
TATATATATATATATATATATATGCTATTAATATTTTGTCACATTTTTGTTTTTATTAGTTATAAGGATATTGTAGAAGTGTTTTTTATCATTAATTTTGAATCACTTATTTTCACAAGTCTCTTAATGATAATGTTCATTGATTTTCTATTGAATAAGATAGAATCATTTTTAAAAAAAATTGATGGAGAAATTTATGTGGATTACTATAAGATTAGATCCTTGTAAAAAAATGATTTTGATTCTCTAACATTTTAATTTTGACAAACAAAAAATATAAATTATAAAATTAGAAATTAAAAAATAAAAACTAAAAACAGAAAGGGAGATTAAAAACCTAGTTAAAATTTCTGAGATTTGCTTCTAAATTATGACTTTAGTGTTAGGTAATTGATGGGCCGAAATAACAACCTATTTTGTCCTAGTTTCTCTCATTTTGCTTGGACCTGTTATAGGGTTTATGGGTGTTTAAAGGCTTTCATTTTAATAGTTTTATGTCTTTTAAAATAGTATTTGATGAACATATGGCATGTGGACTTAAATACTTTTGGGATAAAATACTTGATGTTTTAAACCATGGTTATCTTTATATTTTTCCTTTTCTAATAATTGAAGCATAATGGGTTTTCCTACAGCCAAGTAGTCTATTTTTCGGCTATGTGATACATCCATATTAATGAAATCTCAAGTTTAATAAATGTATGTAATGTAGAACAAATGTATATCCATGTTTTGTGCTCCTAACCTTTCACTGCAAGAACAGATGAACTTGGATGAAAGGTCAAGCTAATACTTAAGTGTGTTTCACCAATTCTTGGACCAATTCATCCAACCAGGAGGATGAAAGAGGACAGCATTGAAAACTCATTGACAGCTTAACTGATTGATCTACATTCCAGATGGAGTAGTCAGTGGTGTTTTAATGCAGAGAAATCTAGGGAATAGTTGTCCTATATTCTCTCCTACGGATAAGAACAATATTGTTTCTTTCTTGTTGAGATAATTTCTCCATTCTTCTTTCAATGTAATAATTGTACCCATCTATTTTTTTGGAGGTGGTTAGTTAGTTAGTTAGTTGTGAAGTTTTAATTTAAGTACGTTATTAATACCTCTTCAAAGGTTAGCTAGGACATCATACAATAGTAGATTAATGGTGATGTAACTATTTTTAGCAATCTAGTTTTCATAGTTTCCAGTATTATGTATAATCAGTTTCTGTTATATGAATAAAGAAATGGGTATTCTTAATTTATAGTGGGTTGAAGAACTTGGATCTACTCACCCAAAGGGGTCCACTTGGTGAGTGATCCTTTGAAAATTGATGTTCATTTCCAGTTGTTATAGTTCTTGTTTGTTCCTATAGCCAGTAGGAAACAATTCTCATGTCTATTCCTGTAGCCAAAGTAGGCAGAGTAGTTTCTGCCTAATAGACTTGAACTTGGTTTCTCTAATTTTTTTTCATTACTGTTCATGCTTTAATAGTTGGTAACCAAGTAGGTTTACTTTCAAGCATTTATTTTCCTCTATACTTCTCTTTCCAACAGTAGTTAACATGGCTTCAATGGAGACTTAGTGCATACATTTTGCTAAACCATTTCAAGTTTACGCCCCTGAATTGACATCTTAAATGAACCTTACCATAAGAGTGATAAATGGTTAATTAAGATGACCAATCTATGAGTAAAGGAGTTGAACCTATTTATTAATCCATTTGGAAAGGCCTATATTTTTGACATCATTGTTGGGGATGGTGTCAACTTAAGGACCTATTGCAATCATGAGTTAAATTTCTAGTTCATTTCATGTAATATTTAATTTTGTTTAGTCAACCATTTTGAAAGTTTCATTCTAGCCTAAATCGGATAGAATTTATCAATTTGCATGCATAGAAGATGAAGAGATGCGTTAGGGAGATTCCTTCCTAGTTATCCTAAAGATCAATTAGGTGCAAATTCACCCCCCCAAGAAGAAGAAGAAGAAGAAGAAGAGAATCCATATGATGATGCTGCACAAAATTTAGCCTCCTATTCATCATCCTCAGAAGAAGAACCAGTTGGTCTAAACATCTTTGAAGAGCCACTTGACCCAAATCCTTTTGTTTATATCTTGGCTAATTTGCATATTCATCCTCCATTGAACCCATTCAATCAAAATAAAGTTGATAAGCATTTGGATTTAATGGTTTATCAACCAAGAGGTCCACCAAGAGGCCCACAAAGGATGGAATTAAATCCTCTTACCTTTCCATTTCCTATTATTGATTAGCATGGAAATAAAAAACTAAAGAATATACCTACTTTAGCTCTTCCCAATTTTTTTGGCCTAGTTACAAACAATCCTGATACATTCCTCTTTGAGTTTTACATCCTCTGTCAAAGCTATGACTACACCACTGATGCTCATAGGCTCAAGTTATTCCCTACCACCTTGAAGGAGTTATCTTTGAGATGGTTTAGGGGTTTGGGAGGTGATTTTGTGCATAATTTGGATGAGATGAATGCAACACTCTTAGAAAAGTACAAAGAATATTGTAGAGGAAATTATATGAGAGGAGATGATATTTTCAGAATGCATCAAAAAGAAGAAAGTTTGGAGGATTACATATCAAAGTTTCTATTTAGCTTACATAAGTCCACACATCATTAGATGAATGAAGAATCACCAAAGTTAATCAATGTTGGGTGAAATGAAGCTATGGACTTAATGGCAGGAGGAGATATCACCCGTGTAACTTGGGAAGACGTCAAGAAAATATGTCTCAACTATTCAAGAGTAGTTATCAAAAAAGGAAGATGCTATCACCCAGCTGCAGAAAAATCAACTGGTAATGGAGTCTCAAGGAAATAAATCCCTCACCTACTATCTGAATTTAAACAAGACATTATCAACAACATGACCACATAGTTGAGCACCATGCAAGCCAAAAAGAAGGATGAAGAAGAAGAGGCGATTCTTGTTGAATATTGCCCTCACTGGAGAAAAATAAGAAGGATTACAAATGCAAAATAGTGGCTAATCTGGAGGCTAAGAACATACCTAATGAGTTCAATATAGTAGATGGAGATGATGATCAAGTATTTTACATTTCTCAAATATGACCATGGGCTCAAAGACAAGGTATGCCACAAGACCCCTTAACTTTTAGTGGTCCTTTTTCAAATTCTTCTTTTAGAAATCAGTGACAACCCTAGTTTAATCCTAATTTTAGAAATTATCAGTCCAAACCTTGGAATAATCCATAGCCTCAATGGCCAAACTACCAAATCCTACACCTCAATGGAAACCCTCTCAAATAAATTGGCAACAACCCCAAAATAATTGGCACCAACCCCAAAATTAGTGGCAACCGCCACAAGGTAATTGAAAACAATTACCTCAGTGGAGGGGTGGTTAGCAATGGCCTAACCAATCATTTGGTTTGCTACATCTAGCTCAATAGACAACCTTAATGCAACCTCCTCCTCCTGCTACAAATACATCTCCATAAAAGTCTACACAACTGCCAACACAACCAACACCTAATCCCAATAATAAACCCCAATAGAAGCAAGTTTATTCCACAGACCCAAATCAGTAGCCTACATATGCTATAAATGTTAGTGATATCCATATTAGTTTAGACACTACTCTTCTAGCACCATATTCTCCTGTTATAAATAAAGTACCCTTAGAGGAATTGGCCCAAGTGGAACTAGTTGAACAATCTATGCAACCAAGTCCAATGCAAAAAAGTCAACAATCTAAGTTCCCTACTAAGAATCCTCCTTTTCCTCGTAGGCATGATAATGAGATAGTCAACTAGTAGGAAGAGTTTACTTTTTATATTCTATACCAGTTGAAACACATTTGTGTTAAGATACACCTATTTCAAGCTATAAAAGAGGTTCATATGTATAGTAAAATAATCAGGGTGGGTTTTTTGAAGAAGCTAGGAAGAAACAAGAAAGATCCTAAAACTGTCCATGTACTAGACCATTTGTCTGATTTAATGCTTAAGAAGGCCTTCATTCCTAAATTCTCTGACCTTGCCAGTCTAGTAGTTAACATTGTTATCTATGGGGTTCAAGTCAAGAATGCAACAACTTAGGGGAAACCATTAATGTTATGAATAAATATATCATGTAGCAACTTAATATTACAAGCTTAAGAGTCACTACCACAATCCTGTAGCTTGTAGAAAATTCTACAGTGAAAACTGTTGGTATGGTAGAAGATTTGGTTGTTACCCTAGCTTCATGGGAATACCATGTTGATTTCATGATCCTTTCACCCAAGGCCACATTGGAAGGTTATCTAGTCATACTAGGAAGACCTTGGGTTTCTACTGTTGATGCCTTCATAGCATGTAGGTTAGGGAATATGACTATTTCAGATGGTATTTCCACTAAGAAACTTTCTGTTTATTCTCATGCACAACCTCAACTTGATGAAGAACAAGCCTTATGGCAAGATATAGGAGAAGAAGGGGATGAGGTCAATTCTATCCAGCAGCTTAGGATGATAAAAAGGAACCTTTCATTGGAATAAAAGAAGAATATGATATCCTATCTAGCATTATTCAAAATCACTATGGAGTAGCCCACCATTTTTGTGAAACTACTCCATGTCCCTTGCAGACTATTCTTCCACCTTATTCTTTGTTGCATTTCCTACAACCATAGACTATTTGCATACCTTATTGCCACATGAAGTGCAGTCACCTAGTCTAAGTGAAGTTGGTATGGTAGATTTGACTACACTGATTGAAGTTGCTCCTAGAAAATATTGAAACATTAATAAAGGTCTAACTCCATCACAACAAGAGTCTATGATCATATTGTTGTAGACTCATCAACAAGATTTTGCATGGGACTATAATGACATGAAAGGATTCTATATCCTAAGCTATGTACTCATAGGATTTATATCAGTGAAGACTTAAAATTAGTAAGGCAACCCCATAGGAGGATAAATATTTCTCTCAAGGAAATAATCAAAGGAGAATTACATAAGTTATTGAATGCAAGTTTTATCTATCCGGTGTCCCCTCTTGTCATAGCTCCCAATAAATGAGGGAAATCGAGAATATGTGTAGACTATAGGCAGCTTAATTATACAACCAAAAAGGATCAATTCTCTCTTCCCTTCATAGATTAAGTCTTAGAAAATTTGGGAGGGAAGCAATACTTCATTTTTGGATGGGTTTATTGGTTACAATCATATTAGGATTTTCCTAGAGGACCAAGATAAAACTACATTCAAATGACCCTAGGGAACCTTTTCCGACTCCATTTTTCCTTTTGGTCTTTGTAATACCCCAACAACATTTCAGAGGGCATTCATTAGTATATTTTATGGTATTTCCCATGAATGTATGGAGATCTACATTGATGACTTTATTTCCTATGGCTCAACTTTTGAAGAAGGAAGAGCCAACTTGGATTTTTTTTTGTAGAGGTGTAAAGAGCACAAATTTTCTTTGAATAGTGAAAAGTGTTTCATGATTATGCAAGAAGGTGTGGTCTTGGGTCATTATATCTTGGCAACAGGAATTCAAGTAGATCCATCTAAAATCGAGGTGATTTCTAACTTTTTTGTCCCTGCTAAACATAAAGAAGTTAGAAGTTTCATGGGTAATGCAAGCTACTACAAGAGTTTTATTAAATATTTCAGTAAGATTGCAGCACCATTATATATTTTTTTGAAGAAAGAAGATGAATTTGAATGGACATCAGACTGTGAAAAAGATTTTGACAGCCTTAAAGCAGATCTGAATCGAGATCTTGTGTTGAAGGGACAAAATTGGTCATTACCATTCCATATTCATACTAATTCTTTTGATTATGCCATAGAAGCAATTCTAGGAAAAAAAGAAGGATGAATTGAGAAGGTGATACAGTCTAGGTAAGAGTGTCCAAGAAAAAGAATAGTCCAACCTTGTAGCAAGAGTTACATAGTAGAAACTCAAATATTTCAAGAAGAAAATACATGGATCCAGAGTATGGAACACACATGAAACATTTTCATTAACATGTAAAAAAATTACAAAGCTCTATAATAGAAGTTAACATGCCCAACTCCAATCCCAGGGACTTATTACAAAGAAACCTAATTATCCTTCCTGACCTATGACTGCAAAAATACCTCCTACAACCCTAGCTTAATGCCTTCAATCTCTAGCTTCCATCCCCAAAACAAGGACTCAGATCCAACCTAAATACATGACCAAAACTTAATAGGTTGGCCTCAAGATTAAATTTCCCAAGAGAAAAAAAATGTGTTACCAACTAACTCCCAGTCGGCCTCCAAACTAAAATGTTTAACCAACAAATAAATCATAAAGAATGATCATACAAACAAGTTGGCCAAACATGTAGCTACATAGAAAAATTAGCCATAAGCACCACCGAGAAAAGAAATCCAACCAAAGATCCAAACACTGACTGGTGCAAGAATATGAAGAACACATTCAAAATAGAGCCAAATAATCGAGCATAACTTCAGGTGTGATACTCCAAAAGAGTTGCAACCATAGGAAAAGCTTCCTAATGATCTCAAGAGCATGAATCTATGACCAAAATGACCAAGGATCTTTAGAACATGATACGATAGTAAAAAAAACAACCAGGGTCCGGGAACAAAAAAACTTAGATGTTTTTGGTTAATGCAAGATTGCAATGATCCCAAGATGCTCCTGCATCAGAATTCCATCTAGTATGTTAGGAAGAATATCCAAGGAGCTGAATTTAACTATATTGTAACTGAAAATGAGATGTTGGTAGTAATATATGCTCTTAACAAGTTTAGGCATTACATAACCAAGTATCAAATATTTGTACACAGAGATCATGCAGCCATTAAGAATCTCATGAACAAGCATTCTATTGCAAGAAGGTTAGCAAGGTGGTTGTTGTTAATGAAAGAGTTTGGTATAACCATTGTTGAAAAACCTGGGAAAGCTAATGTAGTTGCTGATTTTCTATTCCGACTACAAGTAAAAGATGATCGTGTAGCCATTGATGATTCCCTTATGGATGGAAATTATTTTCCATAACTTCTCATAGCCCTTGGTATGTAGATATAGATAATTATTTAGTTGTTGGCAGGACTCCTGCTCACTTTTCACCAATGGAAAGAAGGTTACTTGTAGAGAAGAGTTTCAACCTCTCCCGGATAGTTGATTGTATGTTATACACTAGTCTAGACCAAATCATGAGAAGATGTGTGCGTGAGGATAAGACCTATGATATTTTTCATTCTTTCTATGATGAACCATGTGATTGCCACTTTGTAGCCAAGAGAACATCTATGAAGATTCTCAATACATGCTACTACTGGCCAAATTTATATAAGGATGAAACAAAATATACCAGGAAGTGTGATAGATGTCAACAGATGGGTAGACCAACCAAATAAGATGAAATGCCTTTATTTACCAAAGTGGTTGTGACTCCATTCGACAAATGGGGCTTAGACTTTGTAGGGTGCATTGAACCATCTTCAAATGGAGAGTCCTATATTTTGGTATGTACATATTATGTTGCTAAATGGGCTGAAGCTTGACAAATGAAGCATGTAAGGGATAATAAGGTTGTTGAGTTCCTTTATGAGGATATTTTCACCAAGTATGGAGTTCCTAGGGAATAATTCCTAACCAAGGAGCCTAGTTTACTTCCACACTGATTACAACCATGGTTAATGAATATAACATCAGGCACATAAAATATACACACTACTATCCTCAACCAATGGGAAAGAAGAACTCACCAACATAGAGATTGAATCTATCCTTACTAAGACAATTGATGACATAACTGATGTAGAGCAATGAAGTGAAGAAATTGGTTGATCATATGTGTAAGGCAAAGTGGTTTAGAACATGATTTGATGGTGAGACATGATATTTATGGTTGAGCAATGATCAGTTATGGTATTGTAGGGCCAACATGATTGAAGTGTTGAACAGGTGGTTTTAAAGGCCAATTAGGGCCTTCCACGTGGAGGTCAAAGGATTTTTTACCAAGCTAGAGGTTACCTTTTTGCTTGGTGCCCGAGTAATTTAAAGAAGATCAACGGTTGGGTTTAAAAATTGAGTTATGGTTTAAATTTGAATCATCGGATCTTGTTGGCATGTGAATGTGCCCATTTTCAAGGGTTGTTTTATTTTTCCTTTTTCTCCCAAGGTTTTTAATGGCCATGACATTGCATTTTATGTTGCAAAGAGGTAGATGGATGAGGCCTGTTGTCTAGATCAACATAATTTGGGTCGTGTTGCGTTGTGTTGATCAAATATTTTGGATGGATCATCTCACATTAATGTTTCAGTTGTGTTGTGTTGATCAAATATTTTGGATGGATCAGCTCACATTAATGTTCTGAGTTGATGGGCTCAACTTTCTTCTATAATTATAAATATTTTAAAGCCGTAGCTGGCTTTTTGGGTCATCTCTCATCAATATGGTGGTGGGTGGTGTCTTTTACCAATATTTGGTAGTTGTGCATTAGGCTTTGTTTTTTCCCTAAGATGTTCCAAATCTTGTGGCATTCTTTTGGCTATAAAAGGGGTTTTTCTGACTTTTGTAAGGGATGCTATTTTTAAGCCACAAAAATTTGTAAGCTCTGGAATTTTTGACTAAGACTACCAGGGGTTTTTTGGATCTTATTTTGCATGTACTAGGTGTTTTGATAGAAATATATGTTTGAATTTAGTTGTGAATTTCACGGTCTTCATTCTAATTGTTTATGTTTCAATTTAGTATTCATTTGGATTGAACTATTAAGGACTTTTCAATCCATCAATCTATAAGGCAGTTTGTCAAATTGTTCTAGGGTTTCTTTCAAGGAGAGAATTAAAGTCCTTAGAATAATTCTAGTTAATATTATGAAGTTGTTTACAAATTTGATGATTATACTTTCTATAAGAGTGTGGAGTCATATGTAAGACATATTCATTTGTAGTTCAGATAGGTATTGTTGTTGAAGGTTTTCTACATTTGAAGTGACTAGATAAGGCACTGGTCATTTGTGACAGAGTATGTGGTTCTAATCATTTACAAACATCTTGTTAATTTTACTTGTCATGTTTATTATTTTATTCTGTTACAGAACAAGTGTTTTGTAAGGAATCCACTATGTATCTACTTAGTTGTAACCTTGTAGTGATCTTTGAAAGTAGAAGATAGGGATAACCACTTGAGTTTGTGGATCTCAAAGTCTAGAAGGTTAAATACCTTGTTATTGTTTTTATTTTCCTTTCTTGGTCAGGGTTTGGGCATATAGAGGATTATACTTGTTTTGAAAGTATAAAGGATCAACAAGAAAAAGAACCAACATAATTGGCGACTCTACTGGGGATAGAGATGCAAAAGTATTGTTGAACCTTTCAAAGAATCTTTGGTGTTCTAATATTCATATACTTTAATAATTTTGAGTTACCCATTTGAATCATACCAACATGTACTATGTTGGGGAAGAAGTGTAAGGAAATTTTCAGCAAAGTTTAAGAGAGTTACTCCCTTTTTTGTTGAATTTATCCCGGTTATGTTTATAATGAAATATTCCTTCGTATCGAGTGAGTCATGGTTTGTTCTATCTTTAAATTCAAGTTTTCCCAAATGATTCTATCTTCCAAGAATATTTGATATTATCTCACATGTTGTGAGTGGTGCCTCTAAGATCTCTATTTGTACCATTGTGCTCTATTTGAGAAGATTTGAAAAGGAAACCAGGAGACTTGCAGGGAAGATATAGCAGATTTGGGGCTCTTATGATTGAGTGCATGGTCAAGGAGGAATAAATATGAGGCCATATTGTTTTATGGGGGTGTGTTGTGAAGTTTCTAGGTTTTAAGAAGGTTTGAGTTGGGAAGAGGTCTCAACTGTTCAAATTATATATCCTCTGCAAAGAGGTGGCGACTCTACCAAAGAATTCAGTGGAGATGTGAAGGTAACTTTAGATTTATGAGTATTTGCATCCACTATAACACATCCAGGTATTTTTTTTCATGGGTAAATTGTTTTTCCATGAAAGTAGTTTATAAAATGTTTCCTTATTAAGTGGGTTAAGAACTAAGATAAGGAAAAAGGCTTGTGGGTACTAGTTTACATACTTCATGGTTAAAATATCAGTTGTAATTTTTATTGGAAGTATGTATTATTTGTTAGATTGTGTAGTTACATGGTGAATCCAGAGATCTTGTGATGGCACAAGTAAAAATGACATCTCAAAATGATAGTTCACATGTATACACAATATTTTTTTTAGAGGAGACCTTTCTTTTTGACAAGGTCCAAGAAATAGTGGACATGTAGGTATGGACCTTGCTGATATGTCTAGATTTGGAAAGTATTTTCCAGATCTTGGAATATAGATATGTTGAGACATGAGCTCCAAGAACAAATCATATTGTCACTACAGAAAAGAATGAAAAGAATGGAGGGAGAATATGCACTTCTTTTTATAAGAGGTTTTTTGCTACACTGAGAGAGTTTCATTTTACTCTCAAACCTCAAGAGTTTGTTTGGGTTGATATATTTTGGGGCCTTTGTATGTCTGATTGATTTGATTGGCCTACATCCTTGAGAGTAGAAAAACATGCATATGCCAAGAAATGGATAAAAGTTATTGAGCACTCTAAATACTAAGTTGCACATAATATTGAGCCTAGTGAGGCTGATGGTGAGAGTGATGGAAATAAAAGTAATAGAGATGAGTCCATGGTGGATGTTGTCTCTTGTGATCATGAAAGTGATGCTTATTCTCAGTATGAGGCAGAGGATGTGTGTGTTCATCAAGTAGGATATGATTAGAAAAATGAAAATGATACATGTAATTACATATCAGAGGTGAGTGTGAGTGATGATACTGGCTCACTATTTAGTGAGAAAATCTCAGAGTTATTGACACATGAATATTTGAGATATTCAAGTAGGGACAAGTTTGATTCTTTACACCCAACACACATTGAGCTTGACAGAGAACACATAGATGATAGTCAAATTTTTGACACATGTGTCTCTGATTTTCTTTGTGCTTATGTATCACTTGGCTGTGATAAAGATGAACATGATGTATCAAGTGATGAGACCATTGGTGCATTTTACTATTCAAAGGAAGAAGAAGATCCTAGCATGATTTTGAGTACAGTTTGGGATGATAATTTTGATTGTGTATCTGTTTTAGACTCACAATTATTCAGTGAATCATTGGAGGATGGTGGTTGAGTTTCTCAAAATGTGCAGTTACCTATTGAGATTATGTGTGAGTGCTCTCCCTCTTGCATATTAGAAAATGGTTTGCATGAGGTGTCTAATTTGTAGGTAGGTTCCTTTGGGATTTTTTCTATTGACATGGAAACTAGTGACATAATTGAATTTGATAATTCTAACTATATAGAAGAGTATGAGTGCCTTTCTCAGTTGGGTTGTGATTGTGTAGATGGTGGCAATGAGTTATACAATGATGAATATTGCATTTGGTTTGATTTTTGTTTACCTAATGAATTCAACATGCATATGCCACATGGTCTGCATTTTCAAAATTTTCCTGATGTCCATATGAGTTCTACTGGTGAGAATGTTTTTAATGTTTTGTATAGTGAGATTATAGGTGATATCAGTGTTTTTAATTAGTTGAATCCCAATAATAATCTCAGCTTGGTTTCAGTACAAAGAGATGAAATTTTTTTTTATGACAGAGGAAAGATGAAGTAGAAATTTGGTGATGGCCTTGGGCCATAAATCTTGCCTTGATTTTTTTCAAACCAGAAGTAGTGTTAGGGGAAGAGAAAAGTTAACTCTACTAGCGGTGGGGTAGTTTTTGTACATAATTTAGGTAGTTTCCTTTTAGTTAAGCTATCTAGTTTAGGCAGCTTATTTTGTGGGTTTTTTTATTGGTCTGCATCCCAGAGTGCTAGTTTCTAGCATTGATCTTGCGAAAAACCTTCCTCAGTCGGAGCCACTATTGGTACTATCATTTTTCTGAGAGTACCATATTAAGATTTTGCAGAGAACATCCAGTTTGGCTACAAAAACCTGAATGTAGAGGGTTCTCATGGTTTTATTTTTCAGGTGGAAGATCATTAGTGAAGTTGGAGATTGGATTTACTCAGGTCCAAGGACCTTCCAGGCATGTCTACAACTAGGAAATCAAGGTCAGATTCATGTTTCCCTATATTCCCTATTTTATTTAAGGAAATGCTCTAAGTCATTTATCCTAGATTGGTGATGTTAGGGAATGCCTTAAAAAATTTATGTGTCGACACGCAAATATGAAGTGCCAAAAAAGGAACATGCCTTTTGGCAGGTGGCTCTCGAGTGTGCGGTTAAGTGGCGATCAGCTGTCGGTCAACAAAAGGAGTTTTGTGGGCTTGTGGTCGACTTGTCAAAAATGGAAGGGAAGAGGCGTAATTTCGAAAAGGAAAAAATGGTTAAGTTTAAGGCTTTTTGAGAATGGAAGGGAGGTAATGTGATTTCTGAAATCCTAAAGTGGGGCCAAGGTGGACAGGTGGCACATCATCATGATCCCATGAAGAAAATTATTTGGATAGAGAAAGATTATGAGAACGCGAGGATGTGACATGTGGCAGGGCTAACCAAGTGGATAGTGCTATGCCCTGCATACCCATTGCTACATTTTGTGTGCAAAATGAGTCCCCCTTTTCCTTTCTTCCCTTTCTTTTTTCTTTTGGATTGGTTCTTTTTTTCTCTGGCCCTTTTGGTCCTGTTCGGTCTTTGCCTTTCTCTGGTGTCCTTTGTTCTCTCTAGGACCTAGTTCCTAGAGTGTCATTCCCAAGCTGGTGGTTTCATACCTTTGGTATCTAGCAACTGTTTCTCTTTTCTCAAAGGTAAATGATTGCTAGGTATTCCAGAGTTTGGACCCCGGCATCGGTGTGTTTCTCAAAAGAACTTTTGGTAACTAATGCGCTCTTCTAGGAATTATTTAATGCCTTTTACCTTGTCACTTTTACACTTACCACAAACTAATTACCTTCTAGCAAATTTCCTTGAGAGCGAAGCAATTTGTTTTTTGAGCTAAGACATTTGATCTAGAAGGTGTAGAGGTGTGTCCGACGATTATGGTGGAGTGTTTAAGTGATAGAGAGAAGCTATTTGCAGTATCCCCTTTCAGCATTTTGAGTTCTATTTTGTTGGGTTTCATTTTGTTTTGTGTCTAGTTCTTTATTGTTTTCTGGTTGTGTTTTTTGTCTTTATTTGTCATTTTTGTCTGGTGTGATTTCTTGTTTGCTGGGCGATTGTTCGGCTTCCTTGTTTAGGTCACATTTTTTGTTTGGCACAATGCTATCCTTGAGCCTCGTGCATCCCTTTTCCTTTCATAGTCATGTGACTCAGAAGGTGAGACGTCTACCCTTTTGGAGTTGTAGATTTTCTGTAAATAGTAGGTTGCTTCCTATTCAGAAGTCTGTAAATATTCTATAAATTTGAGTATGTAGATGCTATAATTTTGAGTTTGTATACATTCTATAAATAGTCTATAAATTTTTGTAGCTCTCTATAGATTCTTAGTCTCATCTGCAAATTCTATGAGTTTGGCCCCCGCGAGCATTTCGGCATTCCGCACGTCACAGGTAGTCTTTGTAAGTCACCTTTTAAATTGGTAGAGTATGTAGTGCTATGTTTTTCCTTCACTCAAGAGACGTGGCATCTCTGAGAGTCTTGCCCATTTGGGTTCTTACGGTATAAATTCTTGATGACCCTATGTCATCCAAATTATTTACGAGTTTTGGAAACCATGTCCTCCCAATAAACAGGTTCACCATCCTGGTTGGTGCAGCCTCAGACTTTGAGGTGATAGGTATACCCATTGGAGAGGCCAACACACTAGCAGGCCATTAATTTTTCTCTCTCCTCCATCCTTTCCATCTTAATTGTAAAATTAGTTCCCACGTACGACCATTTTTTTTCCAAGTGGCATTCATGCTACTCACACCAAAAAAATTGTCTATTAAATGTCATTACTTAGCTGAGTGAGCATGCGCATGTTAAATTACAACAACAGAGCTACCTATCTTATCACAGATGATTGTTGTCTTTTCAAGTTAATGTCGAGCATGATGGTAAGTATGAACTTTCCCCCCTCATACGACCCCTTTTGCATCATTGCTTTGGATCTTTGGTAAGCAATAAATTCTCCATGTGTAAAATTGCATTTAATTCTTGGACATATGATCCCCTTTAAGGTGCCTTAAAATTTCCCTATTTTAGGTGAAAAGAGAGATCACTCTCAAAGCCTCTGGAATTTGGAATCTTTTTAATGTTTTATATATAGATGGTTGTTCGGTTCATAGGTACAATTCAAATTAAGAAAGAAATGGCTTCAGAGTCTTCACCTCTTAGGAGCCCTGAACTCCTAAGTGTTTCTATAGGAACAAGAAAGAAGATCAAGATGGAGCGGGTATTGGTGCGGCTCCTGCAAACCCAGAAATATAATAAAGGAGGGATGATCTAGGGATCCTAAATTGAGTCTACGCTCAAAGAAGTATGGCTGTTGTGTTGGTTTCTCCCACCCCCTTGGATGCCTGGTGCCCATTGTCATGTTGGTCTTTGATACAACCGCCACACAGTGGCACATCCCACACTTCAAAGGTGCAACTTCTCTCACCAAGGCCGCCTCCCTCGTGTAGTACAAGAAAGCAGTCGATCCAGCCCGACATCATCTCAACACTGAATGGATAAATAGTCCATGCTGGGAATACAAGAAAATGCAGACAAAAATCCCTCGCTCCAACTTCAAGGAGCCCATCTAGGAAAGGATCATCTTTTTATAGAGGATTTTTGGGGAACTCCATGCCTGGGAATTCTACCCCTGGATGTACTACTTTTTGTATGGCATGACCACCAACAAGGCACAGTTTCATTGGACTGACATCATCGTAAAAATGTAGACATTCAGATGAGAAAGGTTGAGGCAAATCAGAGATTATGGGAAATCCAATGGGAATCCAAGGTTTAACAATAGTTTGTGTTCTTAGGGAAGTAGCTGTTTAGGTTACTCCATGGGACCACTTCCCCCAAATTCAATGGGACTAGAGTTTCCCACATTTTTGCAGAGTCAATGATGCCTTTATCTTTCACATGGTCAAGGCGATCACTGGTGATCAGGGATTTAGATTATCCCCATAAGCCATGAGCCTTGTTGGTGCATGGGGATGTTACTTCATCTAGTTTCCCCATCATACTTATATTCAGGTGTACAGCTTCTCTGAGAAACCCTTCCTGTTACCCAAACATTATGGGGACAAGATTGTTTTATTAAAGTTTTGCAAGAAGATTTTGGAGGCCCATGCCTTGAATTCCCTCAAGAAGGTCACCACCCCGACATTCTCGTTCATTTGTGGGGAATACTCTTGCTCCCTCAATGTGGCCCAAGAAGCATAAAATGAGCTAAGAAACCTGAACTTAACCAAATATTCTTTCAGTCATAAGGATTATGATCCGCTCAAGCTACTAGAAAGGTTGATGCCCAAGGGGGTAAACCCCCATGCTTGACACTTAGAATATTTATGGGCCAACTTCCAAGATGACTATGATATCCGAAGGTGACACTACACCAAAATTCCAAAAGGAATGATGGAACAACTTAAGCTCTAGACATTCCCATGAACTTTTTCAGACATTAGGCCCCAAGAGGACCCCGAGTATAAAGATACAGGTATAGATAAGATGGACCTCCCTCTAGTACATTGGGATACATCAAAGATTTTGAGTATCAAGGCCATCTCAAAGATAGTAATTGAGCACATGCAATCATATTTCAAGAGGGTTTTCTCAAAGAGTGTCCAGATGGACTACCAATTTTTGGAAGCCCTGGGCTCCTAGGATGTGGAGAAATCCAAAGCCAAAGGCAAGAAAAATGTTGGCACCCAACCTCATGTTTCGGACCCCATTTTGGCCCCACTGATGGAGGAGTTGGGTGATAAATTGGTGCACTCCCAAAAATTAATGGAAGCAACAAATGCCAGAGTGACCTTTGGCCTTGGAGCTACCCCAATAGGCTCTTTTCCTCCGCTAGGAGATTCTCCTTCCCTGGCCATTTCATTAAGTGCAGCATGCGAGTCACAAATTGCTAGAACTGTAAAAATCATAGATCCTAGGGTGTCGCTCAAAAAAAGAAAGTAGAAAAAGGTGGATTGGCCTCCACAGAATAGAAATCCAGACCCAGAATCCATGACTTCTTCCCAATGGATGATCTAGGAGAATTGCATGGTATGGTTGATAGCACAATGGAAGAGACAATCGAACTAGGAACTGAGGTTCCAACACATGAATCAATAGGGATCGAAGATTGGACGGTCCAAGAAGAAGATGTATCTTTGCCAATAGAGGCAGAAGAAGAAAGAAGAATGTAGAAAGAACAAGGAAACAATTTGGCCATGGAGAAATCACTGGCTGATGAGGAAACTGGACCTCCAGGAACAATCGTAACCTTTGACATAGTTCCCCTAAGCCTGATTGGTGGTCAGAGTTTGCTAACACCACCTGATGCAACGACCAAAAAAGTTGCGGCCAAATTTCAACAAGTAGATCTGAATGAGTTTCCTCAGCCTCCTCCGCCACCCAGCCCACCTATGGATGATATCCTAGGAGGTGATGTGGAGGGAGATAAAGGAAATATAGGTGAGGAACCCATCAATACAGAGGAATAAACATTAAGTGGAGAGCCTGAATTGAACCCCAGGGACACTTCAAGTTCGGGGATGATAATAAGCGGGCTAGTTACCCCGTTGTAATGGTTAGTGGAGTCCCAGAAAAGAAAATCTTTGAAGACTATCAAAGACCTACTATTACTAGCAGAAATGTTGGCTAAGGGCCAAGTTCCCAAGAATCCCAAGAGGGCTCTTACCCTTCACAGCACCCGAAGGGACCCAAATGGTAATGTCGTGGCAATGGTTGTCACCCCTCTAGCAGGAAAAGAATACTCAGAGGTTTGCGCCGAAGAGTATGTTATCACAAAGGTGCCTTTGGGTAAAAGAACTTAGCAAGGGGAATTGGACCTCTTGAATGAAGCAAGCCAGGATATTCATGCCTGATATGAAAAGAAATCTCAAAAGATGAAGGAGTTGAAGGTTACCAATGCCAATCTTTTTGGACTCCTAACAGAGTTAGTCTGTCCTCTCATTTTCAAAATATGCATACCTTCAGTCTCTGGGCCACCACTCCCTCAAGGCAATGTTGATGTGCTAAGGGCTATGAAAAAGAAGGTGCTAGCGGTGGATGAATTGATGGACCAACAGATTGGGGCCATAAGAAGTTTAATGTTCGAGTCTATCCTAGACTTTTTCTAGAAAAATGATATAGTAAAGAAGATGGAGGCCACTATTCCTCAGTGGTAGGGAGAGATCAATAAATATGAAGAATGGTGGGATGCCTTGCTAGAGATTTTGAATCTTAGGGATGATAAGTTAATAAATACAGGCATCCTAGGGGATGAGTCATATGGGTTCCTCACGACTCAATACTTCAGACTTGCATTCAAAGTCAAGCAAGCAACTGGTAAGGGTGCTGGAAGAACAACTATAGGTGGTTTGGACTCTATTGGACCAATGTTCTGCCCTCATCCAAAATATTACATGACTGATCCTCTTAGCCCCATGACTTATACTCCCATCGATTCTATACTTAGTAAGTTCGATGAAGTGGTCGAGGCTCAAATTCTGATCTGGGGGAGCTTTTGGTAGTGTCACAATGGGGGAACTCTCCGAGGTGTTTCTTAAGATCCATGACTTAGGCAAGGTGGCTGCAGAGTTAAAGGAAAAGGTCAAGGATAGCAACTTTCATTTTGAAAGTTATTTTGATCGTTGAGATTACCTAAAGGATGTGGAAGAAGATGACATATTCCAGATTCTGGAAGCATGCGAGGAGTTCAAAGGCCATTAAAATTTCCCAAACTTTGGGGATCCTTCACTAGAGGAAAAATATAGATTCATTCTTTATTCTTTGAGCATAATCTCCTAGGTTCCAGATCTCTAGATCCCCAGTTTTGTATTATTTATAGTGATAAGTGTAGATAGCTCTTCCAATCCAATCGATAACTATCTACAACATATTTTTAGGTATGTGATCATCCTTCTTGGCATGTACGATCACTATTGATCTGAAGGTTCACTACAGGCACATTAAGAGTCCCAAGACGTTGTTCTAGCATTTAATATCTGGCATACGGAGGCCCGCTCGATCACCTAGGTTCAGGAGAGAATTAATGGGAGCCTATGGCCCAAGTCACTTAGGGAAGCTCCATAAATTATGCTAGTATAGGGAGACTTTTTTTGATGGCAGCTTTCCCGGAGCTTCTTTCAGTCTTTCCTCTCTTTTCTTCTCAAATGATTGTACTATATTAGGAAAATTTTCTATAGGGAAAGTAGTACCAGCTATAAATATTGTAATATAATGTAAATAGATAACATAGGGTTAGTCCCTTAGGTAGTTAGAGTCTTCTATAAATACCAAGTTTGATGCCATTCCAAGGGTCATAAAATTGATGATTTAGCTATCCCCTAGCAATACAAGCTTTTAGATTTCTTAGAAATCTTGTCTTTTTAAGTTCAGAGTAGATTAATGCTCCCTTGGGGCCACTAGTGTAACTACCAGTGATGCTAGATTTGAAGTTAATCAAAGAATGAGGAACACCATTCAGAACTAAACTCTATGTTTTTTCTGATCCCAGAGTTAGAAAAATGGTTTTCATGTTGTATGCTTTCTTATGTCCTTTGTTCTAGTTCTGCAATGATTCAATGAAATACTTTACATTGCAACTGATATATGTGTGATTGAAGGTTATATATATGTTCAATATCGATTATTTATTTTCATCTAGATCTTTGTTGATACTAATGAGATATATATCATGAATATAGTTAGAGATCTATACTAACCTTGTCCTATCTTTTTCTATCTTTCTTTGCTAGATATAAAGAATGGTTGTAGGAAACCCATTATCGATAAAGTTTAAGAGGTCGATGAGTCAAAACTAGCTATCCCCCAACAACAAATAGTCACCTCTCTAGCTAAGCTAGGTGCACACCATCGTGACCTAACTACCAGGTGCTTGGAGGCCAGGAGAGCGCACTCTTTGGTAAACCTCTTCAGGTGAAGTTGGCCGATACTCTGGTATTTGGTGACAACTCTTCTCCCATTGGCAAGACCATCAAAAAGTCTTGCCAACAAAAACTGGTGCTAGAAGGAGGGCATGAGATCGTCCTCCCCTGAAAACTTTGATACCACACCTCCTGGGGGTTCCCAAAGTAGTAATTTTAGGAACCAAGCTCTCCCTAGGTTAGGGTCATTTTCACCTTTGAGGTTTGAAAGAATACTACCATCAACCCCTAACCTCAGAGAGTTTGTAGAAATTGGACCTCCCATCCAAGGGAAGAAAACTTACTAGAAGAGGTAGCCTTTCAATTCTGCATCTATAGGGCTTGTTTTTCCTCAAAAAACCCAGGTTACTCCACCCATCCCAGCAACCAATCTTACTGTTAACCTCAAAATCCCAATGGCTTCTTATTTCAATAATACTTGGTCTCTGATGGGACAGTTTCCCAATGCTGTCAATGATCTCCCTCCACACCTAGAGAATATTTGTCCCAAGTATGAACATCTAGGCCCCCATACTGTAGAAGAACACCTCCAGGCCTATAAGGATGCTATGAACTGACACCGCATCCAACATGAGGATGTGGAAAGAATAATTTTCCCGCTATCTCTCAAAGAGCGAGTTGAAATGGTACTTGAATTTTCCCACCAACTCCATCAATAGTTGGCAAGACATAGAGGCTGCCTTTTTAATTGCGTTTTAGGTCCACATGGCCCCGACCTAGTCCCACAAGTAGTTCATTTCCATCATAAAAGAGCCTAACAAACCCCTGGCTACCTTTAACCATCAGTTTTAGAGATCCATGAAATGGTGTACAAGACCCTTTATCCCATCTATTGAGGTGACTATTCAGATGTATCTTAATGCCTTGGACCCATTTATTGCTACTCTTCTCTAGAGAACCACTGCTACCAATGAAAGGGACACCTTGGCTAAGGTTTAAAACCTCACCCTTGAATTGTCTCAAAACTTAAGCAAATCTCTTGGCAGTATTGGCCAGGGCTTACCCTATAACACATTGCTTGAGGGGACAACTTATTCAGGAGGATATGATCCTAATCCGATACTAGGTACCCCTAAGATGAATCTAGTGCCTCGGTATGTCTATCCAGCTCCCCACCAAAATCCTCCAACCCCAGATTACGTGTCATGTCCCAGTTCCACCACCTCCTGAGATTCTTTCTTCTAGGCATCCTCCTCTGGAGGGCTACCCCCAGTGGTAGAAAGTGCCCCTGAACTTGCACCACCACCTCAATCATCACATTGTGACACCACTACCCAGCTATTTGTCGAGGTTGAATCCCTCCAATGATTGGTATCCTCACTCACCAATGACATGGGGCAGCTAAAGATGGCACCTCCCATGTCCCATGGAACCAACCCCTCCTTGAGAGGGAACATCTTTTCAGGACAGTGGAGTTCTAATAACTCCAGGCCTAGAATCACTATAACAATAGCAGAAACAATAATGCTCAGCCCAACCAACAATGAAATAATATTCCAAACAATAGGGGTGTCCCCCCAGTCAGCCTAACACCCAAGGGGGCATATGACCTAGCCATTCCGTGCAACTTGCTGAATTTCACCCCTAACATCTGTTAGAGTATTATTACTTTATGCTTATTAATTAAATCGTATTGATTTAATTATATAAGTTCCTATTACTCTAGTTACTTAAGCTTCATTTAGGTGCATTATTAATTAATTATTAATTAATAATGTGCAACCTAGTTCTTTCCCTTTAGGGTTTCTATCTCACCTTTTATAAGGTTGAGCTTTGTACTTTTTCATCATCGAATAATACATTTTTGAGCTCTGACATTTTTGAGCACAAGAGGGTTTTGCTTTTTCCATATTGTTGCTTCATTCTTTGTGACAGGTTTATTGCATGCAGCTAGATCTTGGAGTTGAATCTGATATTTCATCAGTTTCTACATGGTATTAGAGCCATTCTGGTGCAGCTTGTTTGAAGTTTGCTGAAGCTGTGGATCAAGCCCTTTCTTACTGGGGTTTTTCTATCATTTTCAAGGAGGTTCTATTTTCTAGAGCCGTTTGAGAAAAAATGGACTCCACCATTGTGCTCAAAAGGCCTGGGAGAGTTGAAATACATATAAAGTTTGACTATTTTGGCTACTGTGACCACAGGCAAATTTTTTTGGCCTATTAGGGCCGTACGGGCTCAAAAATCAAGAAAAAACTTGAAAAAAAAATTAAAAAAAACTATTTTTTAATAAATTTTAGGTGCACTGCCTGCGCGCCACCCTGTAGCCACCACTCTATCATCGGGGCCCGCCGCCACCACCCGGCCGCTCGGCCGCCACCAGCGCTCAGCCCGCCCGCCACCTCCACGCCCGGCTGCCACCTCTGCCAGTGTCACCGCCCACGGGCCACCGCTGCACCACCCGACGTCCTGCGACAGCCATACGACTGTCAAATTATTTGGCAGGACTGTGTTTTTTTAGGGAGCGTGTATTTTGGGGGTACTTGTGGTTTTTTAGCCATATCTTGGGCATACGTTGTCCTTTTTTAGAAAACAAAATATCGCCAAAAAGGTGTTTCCAAGCCCGTCGCATTGGTGTAGGTCTCATTTCTTGATTTTTCCATTTGCTTGCCAGTTGTTTTAGTCAAATTCATACCTTCCTTTGTGCTCCTATTATGCTTCTGGAACTTAGGTTTTTTTCTCGTTTCTTGTGCTTTCATAGTAATTTGTGGTGTACAGGGGATAGTATTATACATTGTGGGGGGCGTACATTTTAATTTCTAGAATTTTCTTTAGAAAGACCCTTCTACTTCCGTCTTATTCTTCTTTCAATGTCGGACCCCTCTGTGGCCCAACTGACACCTCATAACTACCACACATGGAAGCCACACATGACCAGACTCCTCATGTCATGAGGTTTATGGTCCTGCATGGATGCGGCTCAGCCAGTTCTTCAGAGGCCTTATGAGGTGCTTATGCATAGAAATAGGATGGATGAGGCAATGGGCGTCATTGCCATGAACATTTTAGATGGGTTGTTGTTCCACCTGGATGGTCTGACTACACCCAGGGATATGTGGGACAAGTTCTCCACCTTGTTTGGCACCATAGATCAGTTCAAGATTCTCCAGATAGATGCAGAGTTCACCTCCTTGGCACCTGACTCATTCACTAGCATTGAGGACTTCCTGATGAAGTTCAATTCTCTTCGATCTATTTTATAGGTTGCTGGAAAGACAAAGTCAGATGATGAGTGAATCTTCCTGATACTCTCCAAGCTTCGTGGTCCATATCAGATTTTCACTTCTACCTTCTACTCCACTATGGATGCACTGGGTGCACGACATGTTATGCCCTCTTTTGAGACTTTTTGTGATAGGTTAACTCATGAGCAGTCCAAACTCAGTCAGATGGATTCTCTTACAGGTTCATAGTCATAGGCATTGCTTGCCAAGTCATCTCAAGATACATAGAAGCCGAAGCCAAAGCAGATATTTGATTCCTCTTCTCAGCACTCTACTGGCCCACCATCTTCTCCTAAGAAGGAGAAATAGAAGACTTAGAACCCTACATGTTCCTATTGTCATAAGGGGACCCATGATGAGTCATAGTGTTTTCAGAAGAGATTTGATGGCTATGAGAAACAGATTGCAGATTTGCTGCAAGCTCTCCTTCAGAAGAGCACTATTTCCTCTCCATCCTCTTCCACCTCATAGGGGTCTTCTTTTCAGTCTTCTGACTCATCTTTGACATCTGGACAGGATTTTGGATAGGGTCATGCATTACGAGCATCTCTTGCATCCCCTTCACAGGTTCCTTGGATACTGGATTCCGGTGCTTCTCACCATATGGCATCTTCTCAGGATTTGTTCTCTTCTTTTGAGACTTCTCCTATTCCTCATATTATCATGGGGAATAACACTGTATAGACAGTCTGCAGGATAGGTTTGGTCAGCATTCAGGATGGCACATTCAATGATGTATTGTATGTTCCATCTCTATCGACAAACCTTCTCTCAATTTATCAGATTACTCGCAGTGGGTCAGGGAAGACAGTTGAGTTCACGGAAGATTCTGTCTTCATTAGGGATAGTGTGAAAGGAGGCATTATTGCTATAGGGACAGTTGATCATTCCACCTATCTCTACACCTTCTCTCACTTTGGTCCACTTTCTCCATTATCGGAGCTTAGCCCTCCTCTTCCGCGAGAGAATCATGTGGTGCAGTCAGGTCACTTGAACCTCTGTGTTGTTCCTGCGACCACTGCTGTGACTATCACACCACATCTTTCTGAGGTTCTTTCTCTTCAGTAGGACTCATCTTCTGCACTGCCAAACCCTCCAGCTCCATTCATCGAGCTACCAGGTGCAGTTGTTGAGGATTCTACAATGGACACTCATCTCCTCTCTCATGATAGTGTTAGCACACCTGTCATACCACTTGCATTGGGGATCCCATTTCAGGGTCCTTGTGTCTTCTCATTTGAGCATCAGCTTGGCCTTCCAGTGACACCTCATCTTTTGAGGTCACCTCTTCAGTGCCCACTTCCTTTCACTCCTTTGCATTGGATTCATGGTGGTTTGTTCATTGATCCAGGGGTTCTTTCATTCCAAGGGGGCTTTGGAGCCTCGACCCTCTCTCACGGGGGGGTTGGTAGCATGCATTGTACTTTTGGCTTTGAGAGAGTCTCTTAAAGTCATTCTTTTTGTCTTTTCTTTCTTTTATATCTCTTTTTGGAGAGGATTTTTTCCCACTGGGTTTTCTCCTTTGTCTCTGGTTTATAGAGATTTCCTTGTTTTGGGTACCTGATCAGGCCTTGTTGCCAGGACCCATTTCTTGCTTTCATAGTTTTGCTAGGTCAGCTTTCTCCCTGTGTTCAGCTTAAGGGGGGGTGTTAGAGTATTATTACTTTATGCTTATTAATTAAATCATATTGATTTAATTATATAAGTTCCTATTACTCTAGTTACTTAAGCTTCATTTAGGTGCATTATTAATTAATTATTAATTAATAATGTGCAACCTAGTTCTTTCCCTTTAGGGTTTCTATCTCACCTTTTATAAGGTTGAGCTTTGTACTTTTTCATCATCGGATAATATATTTTTGAGCTCTAACATTTTTGAGCACAAGAGGCTTTTGCTTTTTCCATATTGTTGCTTCATTCTTTGTGACAGGTTTATTGCATGCAGCTGGATCTTGGAGTTGAATATGATATTTCATCAGTTTCTACAACATCATGGTGTCGGCTACATGACACTGGTTCACATTTTGAGGTAAACTGCACCACACTAGAGAAGATCATCCTAATCACCTAGTCCAATAGGAAGAAAAACAATGATTCTCCCCTTCTAAAATCCTCAGCAAAACCCCACCATTCCACTTTTACCTGTGAAACTATCTTTTTCAATGATGGCGAAGAAGATAGAGAAGAGCCCGACTTGCAGGGTTTCTTTGATGACTCCATCCCCGCATTCAAGGATAACACCTTTACCAACCCTAGGACTCCCAAAAACACTTGATGTTAGTCAAACAAGGGTCCTCTTACAACATTTATTCCATTGAAAATTGTGAATCTCCCACTAGACCCCCTCACGAATGTCAACCCATCCCCTTCCAAAGGACATAAGCCTAACTACACACACGATATTACTGGAAAAGGTCTATGGGCTCCAATGGAAAGTTTGATATCATGAAAGTGATGGAGAATACCACCACCACCATGACCTTAATGGAAGTTCTTCTTAGTTGTCCCGAACAAAGGAAGTCCCTCTTATAGTATCTAGAGAATGCAGAATCACACAAACGCCCATCCAAATCTGTCATGTTTGATGATGCCAATGCGGCCATATTTTAGGGGAGTACAAAGGACCCCCTTCTTGCTTGACCTTCTTTTCTTGATTTTGTTGATATTACATGGTGGTTGCATTTCCATAATCGGTGTCACTTTCTCTATATCAACCTCAATTCCTTTCATCGAGACAATGTACCTATGAATCTTTCCTAGTGTCACACCAAAGGCACACTTTTTTGGATTTATCCTTAACTTGAATTTTTCCATTTGGTCAAATCTTTTCTCTAAATCAACTAAATGTGAGTCCTTTTTTCTAATTTTTCTAAAGTGTCGTCAACATAATCTTCCATATTCTTATGCATCAGGAATATGGTCATCAAGGCTCTCTAGCATGTTTCTCCTACATTTTTATACAAAAGGCATAATGTTCCAATAGAATGTGCCCCAAGCACACGTAAAATATTTCTTTTCTTGATCTTTAGGTGCTATTTTTATCTAATTTTATCTTGAGAATCTATACATGAGAGAATACATCTTGTGTCCCACTGTGAGGTCCACAATCATGTCAATGTTGGTAAGTGGGAAGTCATCCTAGGGACAAGATTTGTTTAAATATCAGAAGTCCATAGAGACCCTAATTGATTTATTAGTCTTAGAAACATGTACAATGTTTGAGATCCAGTCAACAAATGTTATAGCTCTGATGAACTCTGCTTTCAAGAATTTCTCTAGCTTAGCCTTAACCAATAATGCCACATGAGGATGCATTTTCCTAAGCTTCTGCTTCATTAGTTTGACGCTGGGAGAAATAGATAAGTGATACATTATCAATTTGGTATCAAGTCCTGGCATGTCTGAGTAGGACCAAGTGAGATTGATCTTTTTTCTCATGAAAAATTGAGTGAACTATTGCTTCTCTTCCGTGGACAAGGATTGTGCCAGGTATATCAATTTGGGTGATTTTTTTGTTCCTATATTGACCGTTTGTGTAGGTTCTACAACCACTAAAGACCACTCCTGAATGTGAATAGGCAAGATATCAAGTTTCCCATCCTCTGGAGCCTCTGAGAGGTTTTCACCATTGGATATACCATTTGTTTTTACTATTTTAGGTTTTGATACTGCCACAAAGTGGTTTTCACAATCATAACTCTTTTTCTTCTTATCTTTCTTTTTAAGACTGAGAAACTTGATATCCATCTTTGTCATGTTTACGTGTGTTGCACTAGTGGAAGAGGTAAGAGGCTCAATAAAATTTAGGTAACAAGCCAAGGTATAGTCCTTTTGAGAAGAAATTGGGTTTATAGGCTCATTTGGATTCCACTCAATAAGCTCAGGGTGGATTAAGGATAGCAATCTAGTGAGTTCTAAAGATAGCACCATGTTATCATTATCAAGGATTTCAATAGGTAAGAGAAGATCCATGATAGCACTCTCTGAGGGACTACTTAGACCACAAAGTGTCCTAACATCACTATCAGAGTCATTTTTAGTATTTTGCAAATCTAACTTGTTTGATCTAATGCTAGCATTTTGGTTCTCTTCCCAAGTAGACATTCATTCCAAAAAAACTCTTAGAGGAATGATCTCAATTCTTGACATGGATCTAGTTCCAGTGTCATGTTTACGTGTGTTGCACTAGTGGAAGAGGTAAGAGGCTCAATAAAATTTAGGTAACAAGCCAAGGTATAGTCCTTTTGAGAAGAAATTGGGTTTATAGGCTCATTTGGATTCCACTCAATAAGCTCAGGGTGGATTAAGGATAGCAATCCAGTGAGTTCTAAAGATAGCACCATGTTATCATAATCAAGGATTTCAATAGGTAAGAGAAGATCCATGATAGCACTCTTTGAGGGACTAATTAGACCACAAAGTGTCCTAACATCACTATCAGAGTCATTTTTAGCATTTTTCAAATCTAACCTGTTTAATCTAACACTAGCATTTTGGTTCTCTTTTCAAGTAGACATTAGTTCCAAAAGATTTCTTAGAGGAATAATATTAATTCTTGACATGGATCTAGTTCCAGTGTGGTTATTCCTGCCACTATCTCTAAAGTTCCAATTTATGTTTTGAGGAAGAACTATTGTTTGGGTGGCATTGGAACTCTCCCCTTGTTCAAATTGAGGTGTATATTTGTGAATGATATCAACTTCAATATCTACTGTGGAATCTGAGAGGGATTCCTACTTGTATTCATTATAAATTGTTTCCATGGAATAAGGTATATGTAGGACATGCGTAGGGGTGACTAGATGCCCCTATTTAGGATGCCTTCCTTCTAGGTCATTCTCTGTACCTTGACCAAACTCTTATTTGTGAGAATTAGTCTAACTATCAGTAGACCTACCTAGGTACTGTACTATGGTCATGAAGACTCCTTCATCTCCACTTGAGCTTCCCTCTTCTTTTGAGTCATCTTCACCTTCTTGTCTTACTATTTTTTCTTCAGCCCCTTGTAGGGATGTAGAGTGAGGTGAAGATACCTCTACCATTTGTACTCTTGTATCCATGAAGTGAGGTAAATCAAGTACGTAAGAAATAGTCACTAGTTTCCCCTAGTTAGGATATATTTTGTCAGGTTCACCTTCTTGTTCTAATCCTAAATTTTCATGTTGTTGGCCTATCACTTCTTCAATCACTTGATTCTACTCTTGTCATTGCTAGGATGTTGATCTGTTTGGTCTGAAGGGGCCCTGAATTGATGTGGGATATATAGTTCTCCTTGGTAGCTGGGATTCTTTGTTTGTATGTGTAACGGTCTTTCAAATGATAACCTTGTAATATATGCTTCCTCTTCAACCTCATCATCAGATTCATTTTCTTGATTACATATAGGATTATTGATAGAGGAAGGATTAAACTCTTTCTCATGGTATCCTAGACCTATTTTATCTTTTGGACTCTAGAGTTCAGTGTGTATCAGCTCTATCAACCCTTTATCTTTGCCTTGGGGTCATTTTCCTTTATAACCCATTTGTTGCATGAGTTGATATCCTTTACCATATTTCTGCGGGGGAATCTCAACATGTTTAACTTCTTGATCATGTTCTTCCTCTCTATAAATCCAGGAAATGACCAGTTTTTCTTTATTTTCCTCTGAAATAGAAACACAAGTTTTCACCATACCAATTCCTTCATGTATTGTTAATGGTTGGGTACCAGAATGTATGAATGATGATGACAGATTTCCATAGGATCTAGGGGATGTAGGGAGATTGGCCATGAATGGAAAGAGATGCAACTGATATTCTCCCATTCCAATGTCTTTAATTTTCAATTTCTCTTCAAAGTTCCTCAAAATTTTTGCTTTGGAATTCTCATCTTCTGGTCCACTAGAGGCTTCCTTGTTATGTGGAATCATGTTGTCAGCTTGTTTCAGATTATTGCAAGAATATGTGTTGTTAGCGGGAAAGAAACCTCAACTCCATTGTGTGGGAACTTCACACACTAATGATATGTTGAGGGGATGACTTGCATTTGATGGATCCATGGTCTCCCCAATAAGATGTTGTATTCCAGAGGTAAATCTAAAAATTGGCATTTTATGTCACTTTCAATAGGTCCAACCCAGATAGGAAGTACAAATAGCCCCTTTGAGGACTCTCCTCTTCATCATAGGCTTTAATGGTTATTTTCCTCCTAGAATCTATAACATGTTTTGAGAAACCCAATGTTAGTACAAGTTTAACAATGAAAATATTCAAACTAGTGCCTCCATCTGTCAAGATGCACTTGACTCTATGCTTGTGGATCAAAAATTCTATATGAAAGGGTTGATTATGTGGGAGATTTAATGCCTTATCTTCTTTTGAAAAGGACATGTAATGAGGTGAGGTCAAGTGGCCCACCATTGCTTGGAATCAATCGACATTGAGGTCTTTTGGCACAGTTGTTTCTAGAAGGACTATCTCGAGGATTTCCTTATGTGACGATGAGATTTTAAGTACTTCTAGGATGGAAATATGGCTAGGGGCTCTCTATAATTGATCAAAAAAATTGTCATTTGCAGCTTGGATTGACGAGACCAATTACTTTGATGTTGAGGGTTTTTTTTGTCCATGTAGGGGGTTGTTTAGATGAGGATGCTACTCCCTTGAGAGTAACCTTATATTAGTTCCTTGTCATAGAATTAGCTGATTTAGACTGTTTCTTGTCTTTGATGATGATTACATTGACTGATTGATTGGATGGTTTGAGCATGTGGATCCTGTTGTCATTATTATAATAGGTGTAATTTATCTTAGCTCCTTGATTCTTTGACAATTCCCCTTGTTCATAAGAGGGTAGAGGTTTCTTAAAAGTCTTGTGATCATTGTTTGACTCATGTCCATCAAATGTGATGGTTTCATTATCAATCAGGTCTTGTATGAAATGCTTCGACTTCATGCACTCGTTAGTCAAATGTCCTTTGTTTTTGTGATATTTGCAAAATTGAATTTCATTCCACCATTTGGGTTGATGGCTGGTTCCCAAGGATTTGAGTCGGGTATAGTGATGATTTTGTTAGCCACCAAAGTTTTTAGTACAGTTTCAAGGGGTTCTCCCAAAGGAGTGAAATTACACTTGGGCTTGGGTGTCCATGGTACTTTGTCATTTTGCACATCTTGAATATTCTTGGATGTTGATGAAACATTCACATTGTTCTTAGTAGCCTAGATACTACTAGACAGATTGAATATTGGTTTCTTGGGTTAGAAGTCAGAAGAATCCGCCACCCCGACATTGACCACATTCTTGTTCTTGTTCCAGTACTTTCTCTTGTCCCTACTATTGTTATTAGTAGGAATATTCGATGATTTGGCATCTTTGTACAAGGTGAGTTCACCTTTCTTCACAAGAACTTCTTCAATTCTAATGACACTTTATACCAATTCAAAAAAAGCAATATGCTTTTGCATATGGATTGCATAATTCATCTTTGGCACCAAGTTGTTGATGAAGATGTCTATTTCTCAGTTTTCGTGTTTTTGTCTGGGATATCTTACAAACATCTTTCTCCTTATTTGAATTAATTTCACAAAAGGTTCACCACTGTGTTATTTGGTGTTGCATAAATTCAACATGGTGACCATGTGTAAGATGTTGCAGGAGTAGTGCTGGATGAAATTTTGCACAATCTCATTAAATGTCTGAATTTCAGGTGAGAGTTTTGTGAACCATTCTAAGGCTTGACCACTGAGGCTCCGAGGGAATAGTCTCATTAGGTATTTATTTTCATGCATAAACTCCATGCTAAGAGCGCAAAACTATCTCACATGATCTTGAGGGTCACCATCCCTATTGTACATATCATATTTTAGAATCTCAACTTTGGGAGGAAATGGTGGTATGTCTAAGCTCTTAGAAAATAGAAAGGGATAGATAGACTCCAGCGATTATTTTTTATAGGATTTCTCCTTTTCTTTCTTCAATTGTCTAAGTTCACACCCGATGTCTTGTAACTGTTGATTGAGGATAGTGATTGGGGACTCTTGCTCTTGTTGTATTAGTTCCTCGATGTTGAATTCATGAGGAATCTTGACACGTGTAGATGCTAAGCTTATAAAGTATTTATCTTTGTCCATTTGCATGAGGATTTGCATCATAATTTGAAATTTTTTCTCCTATTGACATCTCCTTATTTCCTCTTTAGTAGGTTCCTCAATTGAGGAGGAAACACTAGTATGATGACTTTGTCATTCTTGGCTAGATCTCTAGTCGTAGGCTAACAAAGTTGATTGGTTTTGATGTTCAGTATGAGTCATTTTTTGTTGAGAGATTGTCATTTGAAATAAGGGTATTGATTGGTATATAGTGGGAGTGTCTTGATTTGAAATCCTTTGAGCAGATCTTGGTTTTTGACAGGATGAGGGTCCTAGAGTAGATTCATCGATAGCTTTTCCCTTTGAATAGAGACTATATTTTTATTGTTTCCTTCTATTTGAAACCATGAAAGATAACCATAGTTAAGACCTTGATATTACTAGACTGATAGGTCAATGTCAAATATTTCCAAATGATCACTTGTCCAAGAGATAGGTAAGAGATAGGTTGATGAAAAGATGTTAAGCTTGGTACAAGGTATCATGACTTGAGACTTGAATGTTTTTTGGATGACACTTGTGATTGAGTTGATTGAGGTTGACTTTGGATGAGATAAAGCATGATAGGTAGGATCATTTGATAATCTTAAAATAAGAGACAATGATGAGTCAAGCCACTATGTGTCAATGATTGATGATTGCTATGAGAAGGTACAATGAATGATTTAAGGCCATACAGATAAATAATAGGATGAACACAAGGACATCAAGGATCAAAGTGATTGTTGGATTCCAATGTGAGCCCATACGATGATTCCTAGGTTCCCATATGATAATTACCGGGTTCCCATACAAGTTGTTTCTATCAAAGTATTTTATCGTACAATAATTATGATGGGTGAAAATGATAGTGTAATGCAGGGACAATTTTCCACTTGTCTTGGATGAATTTTTGGACTAATTTGTGCAATCTTGAGGTGATAACGTGAATGTATGAAAGTGTTTTGTATTATTTTGGTGTCATTTTTGGGTGATTCAAATACATCAAATACACAGGACTGAAAATAAATCACACTTTCTGGCCCTAGAGTCAATTTGATTAGTAATAAAATCCTCACTCATTAACTTAGGTACACACCCAATAGCTAATCAAAATATGCCAACCACAAATCCACACAATAGGTACAATGATGTGATATTAGCAGAATCATAAGGCTAATGGGGGTACAATAAGATGAGTTTCTTGGGGGAGTACTATCTCCCTTGCACTTGGATTATCCACTTTCAGAGGTGAACTGGGTGGTTACTACTCTATAAGGCCTAGTAAGGGTCTCCATTCGAGTACATCCCGTGTCTGTGCAAGCATGATTCAGGCGTATAGCCCCATAAAGAACCTTATCATGAGTATGTATGTAAATGTGATTAAGATTCAATATACCTATTATGATTTAGGCAACATATGAGTATAGCCTCAAATGGTACCCAAATTCCAAGGCTTTAACCCCAAGAAGAAAATTTTATTAACGTGAGTTGGAGTGGTGTGGCTTACACCTCGTTCTCATGTAGGTCATTCCCGGGAGCTTTTTACCTCAACTGATAGACCCATCTAAAAGGTATGCATGAAAAGAAATGGATAGAAAATAGAAGGTCTAGATTTATGATTCTCCCTCAAAGAGGAGAAGAGAAAAATCTCCTATTTCCCTTTGTTTTTCCCAAACACATCAAACACTCCAAATTTTTCTCAAAAGATTACTTGCCTAAGACAAGTCAAACATGTCTAGGTTTTTGAAACCTTCCTAAAAGGAAAGAGAGCATGATCCCCTAATGTGTAGCTTGGATCACACAAGAAATCCCTAATTAAACTAGGTGCTTAGATAACCATTTAAAGAAAACATGATCGTTTTGTTTATGGAGACATTAGGCAACCCACAAAAAAAAAGCTTAGTAGTCTCAACAAGATTCATTTCTTCGTCAAACATCCTACAAGCACAAAGGAATTAGTAGTTTGAAAAATAGTGTTCTTAGTGTTACTTTGAGAAGCAAACCTTCTATTAAACATCCTGCAAAAACATGTTAAGCTGCCAAATCAGATAGCCAAAAGACAAACACAACCATGTCATAGGTTAGAAGCCAAAAATAAGATCAAATAAACCCCTAAAAGTTCTCTTAGTTCTTGAAATGATATAATATAGAGGATGAACTAGCATGCAAACTCATATAAAAATTAAGTACTAACCATACAACAAAACAAAAGAAGATGATCTCTTGTATGACAATTTAAGCAGGTTAATAAAGCAATTTAAGCAATTTAAGTAGGCTAATACGAAAATTTAAGAAGGTTAAGAAGTTTCAAAAAAAGTCAAAGATATTGAGAATTGGGGCTAAAAACCATTTCAGGTCCCACGGTGGGTGCAAAAAATGTGTGTGGTAATGTGATCTTCAACCTGAAAACACCAAACACTCAATAAACCATTAGCTCAAGGGTGAGTGATCAATGAAATCAAAACATGATATTATGCAACTACCCACAAAAGTAGCTTATTGCTTCTTATTTGAAGCGAGTGTGATTCTCAATGGATGCTCATCAATTGGCATTCAGAATTAGTGACTAAGAAAACTCCAAAATGGAAGATTCAAGAGATGGGAATGATGCATGAACTTGCATACTTTTCCCTCAAAATCATGGAGATTTATCTTCATGAATGCAAATAAGATAAATGCATGCTAAACATGAGCTAATATATGCAAGATACAACAACATACTAAGGAAATGAAAGTAGAATTCCATCTAATAGCAAAATGCATAACACTAAGTTACCATGAAAATGCATTCTAAACATGATAAAAAACCTAGAATCAAAATAGCATTATGATGTTAGCTTAAAAATTTTTGCTTCTCTTTGAGAAAGAAGAGCTATCCCCTTTATAGGAATTCCCTCAAAATGGACAGCCAATATTTAGCCATGAAGGGAGGTTGAGATGCAATTCCCTTCAATCCATGTGAGCTTGATCCAGGCGGAAGATCATTGATTGGTCAAACTTGTGCTTGTTTGGGGGAGAATGAGACAAATTTAGTAATTATCCCCTTTTAATTGCTTTTATTTGAATTTTTTGTGCTTAGACATGTGTGAGGATGTGTGAAGGGGTTATTTTAATTAAAAGTGCTAGGAATTTTAATTAATCCCTATAGTGCCAAGTAATTAAATGATTTGAACTTTGATTAAGGATTTGATTCAATAAGTTGATTTGAATATGAAAGCAAGTTTGATTAAATACTTACATAATTAAGGTCTAGCAAAAACTTCCTTTGAATAAGTTGATTTGAATATGAAAGCAAGTTTGATTAAATAATTACATAATTAAGGTCTAGAAAAAACTTCCTTTGATTTAGGGTTTTAAGGCCAATTAATAAAATTAGGGGCTATGGTTTTACTAGACCAATTTTAGGTGATTACACCTATAGGGCATCTGAAGATGGATTCAACAATACTTGCTCCCCCTAAGAAACATGAAGGCTTATTTTGATGATGAATTATCCACACCCGATGAAGATGTGAATTCCTTCAATGTCTTAGTTTATTCCTTCTTCTTCCAAGTCTTGTTCATCTCTTTTGTGACTTCTTCTACATTCACAATATGCTTCTTTTTCTGATTTCTTGATTGATTTATTGATTCGTTCCTCAACTTGCAATTCCTTTCTAGATGTCCAATCTTGTGACAATGAAAGTATGCATACCACTTGTTCTCCATGGTCCAACATTACCTCTTATAGTCCTGATTCTGTAATTCACAACCATATGTCCATAGATACCACAGATTGAGCATGTGACATTCATTTGCCTCTCTCTTTGGTAAGGTCTTTCCCAGTTCACTCATGACCTTTGATTGTTCACTCTTGACTTGCACTCATCATATTTGTGACCATATTTGTTGTAGTTATAACAGTAACCATCAAAGCTACTAGATCTACTACTAGATCTAGATCTAAAATCATAAGAAGTATGTCCTTACTTATTGCAGTTATAGCAATATCCATCAAAATTTATAGCACTATTTGTAGACCTATTCCTACATACATTTGTAGTATGACCTACCTTATGACAATTGAAAGACACAGGTTTGTAGGATTTCCTATAGGAATTTATTTGTGCTACCTTTGGTGAAGACTTTCCTTGATGCTTAATCTCCTTTGTTCCAGAAGATTCACCAACTTCAAAATTAGTCTTATCAGTGTATCTAAGGCCTTTGGTCTCTTTGTTCCTTCTTTGGTTCCTTATATTCTCATCAATTTATGCAGTTTTCTCATTGAATTTCTTTAGTAGATCATTAGCACTCTTCAATTATTCTTTCAGTTTCTCATTATTATTTCTTATATTCTCATTCTTCCTTAGGGCTTCTTGATTCCGTTCAATAGTCTCTTGTAGAATTTTATTTGCCTCATGTAAATGTGCATGCAATGTACCAACTCCTTTTTCAGATCTAAAAATATCATCTACTTTAGGTTTTAGGGCTTAGTCTTTTTTCTTTTAGGGCTTCTTCTGTAATTGTCTTTGCTTCTTCTACTGGCTTGCTTGCTTCCATTTCTTCACCCAATCTGATTGAAAAATATTATAGTTCTCTCTTGATTTTATTCGTGTCCTTATGTAGTTTCTCATTCTTTTGTGATAGTTCTTCCAAGGCTTCTTCAGATTCATCAGATCCACTTTGTTAAGGTAATTGCTCAATATAGCCTTGAATCTTAGTTAATTTCTCAACAAGCTCTTATATTTTGTCTCTTGAATTATTTAGTTATCTTTTCAATTCCTCAATGAGAAATCAAGCTTCTTTGAGTTGCCTCTTGTGCTTCAACAAATCCTCCATATTCTCCTTAAGGAACCTACCCGAGTTGTTAGACTTCTTCAAGGGAACTAAGATCTGATACCAATTGTTAATATTTAAAGGCACTGAGAGGGGGGGGGGGGGGGNTAAAGGCACTGAGAGGGGGGGGGGGGGGTTGAATCAATGTAACCACAAATATAAAACTCTTCTTTAATAGATTCCACAATACCCAACATGAAAATGAAATTTGTATGTAGAAACTTAACAAGTAAGTCATTCACACAATGTACACTCAATGCACAAGATTTTTCCTATGGAAACCCTTGTTAGAGGGAGTAAAACACATGTGATATGATACCCACAAATTCACTAGTGCACCAAATAAATCTTCCCTTTTAGGAGAAATTACAAATACCAAATTAGGGTTATACCCATTTAAGCGTACCTTAAGCCCAGTTAAGAGCTAATACAAGTCCTATTAAGAACTACCTTGCTAGAGGATTTCAAACTCCTTCTAAGAGTTATGTGGTTAGAGGATTTATACTTTAGATCCCTGTTAAATATCCTTCTCACCCTATTAAAAGTGACCTTGTTATAGGATTTAAGTTGCAAACTTATTAGGGCTTGCCTTGAGAAATACCCAAGAATAATTGATCTGATAATGACACTCTTTGTCTAACAGATCCACTTCAATTCTAATCACAATGACTCCTTAAGAATCCAAAACCTTCAAAAAATCACAATAGCTTATCACATCATTTGAAACATATTCACATTAACCCTAAATCTCAATTTCATCCTTCTTTTATAACAACTTTATCAAAGTCGGCCTTTTCCCTAAAATGTTTTACCCATCGACATAAAAATCAAATTCGGTCACACCAAAACACATTGGTCAACTGAATAAAGTCAACACAACATTTATCAAGTCATAAATCAAACCTTTCAATCATTAAAGTGTCCTGAAACTGATCTAACTGAACTCACTATGTATGTCCTCTGTTCTTCCCGCCTATGTCACTTAGATATTCAGGGTTTTTGCAGCAAGATGGGGGACCAAAAAGGTGCCAAACTTTTTTTGGTCCCCCAAAAGCCATAGGGTGTACACCCTATAGGGTGGATGTCCTATGGCTTTGATTGCCCAAGCCTAAGGCTTGGGTAGCCAATAGGACGTGTTCCCTATAGGGTGTACACCCTATGTAACATTATGAAAAATGATTAATGGAGGGAGGAAGAAATCCCAATAGGCCCTGCCAGACCAATTTCAACACTAGGCTAATACATAAAATGTAACATTTAAGTATAAGTTACATACGCTTCCTTTCTTATACTTAAGTTAAATTTTATGTATATATTTCTAGGATGTTTGAGACTGGTTTCAGCTTCATAGGAGTTAAGATAAAGATTCTGGATTTTGAGGGTTTTTAGGAAATTTCAGACTTAGCCAAATTTCAGGAATCAACACATTGTCTTGAACACGATTCTCAATGGACTATTGATTATAATCTTAAGCCCTTGAGTTGATTAAAGACACTCTTTAGGGTTCTTAGTGGTTGTAATGTATCATATTGGGTCCTAAGTGGTCCTAGGTCCCCTTAGGACACATTAGGGCCTCTTAAGACCCCTTAGAACACAATAATCATCGTAGGACACACTAATGGTCTCTAATGTGTACTAGTGTCTCAGAAGGGGTTTTAATGGGTTCTAAATGGTCCTAGGAACCCTTAGGACCCATGACAACCCCTTAAGACCCATTAGGACACATTAGGATTCATTAGGACCTTTTAGAACACATTAATAATCATAGGACCTATGTGAGAGAGAGAGAGAGAGAGTTCTAAGTGGTTCTAATATATCATAGGGGGTCGTAATGAGTCCTAAGTGGTCTACAATACTTTAGGAACCATTACAACCCCTTAGGAAACATTAGGACCCATTAGGATCTCTTATGACACATTAGGACCTCTTAGGACCCTTTCAAATTCATTAATCATTGTAGGACACACTAATGGGCTCTAATGTGTCCTAATGTTTCTTAAGGGGTTCTAATGGGTTATAAGTGGTCCTAGAAACCCTTAGGACTGATTACAATCCCTTAGGACCTATTAAGACCCATTATAGCACATTAGGACCCATTATAAACCCTTAGAACACATTAATAGTCATAGGACTCTTTAGAGAGAGAGAATGTGAGGACCCATTACAACCCCTTAAGATTCCTCTCTCTACATCTTAAGGGTCATAAGGATTTTCAAGGGATCCTAGGATATATTAATGTGTCCTAAGACCCCTTAACATATACTAATGAATGATAAGGGGTATTAAGGGGTCCTAAGACACAATAATGTGTCCTAGGACACCTTATGACCCCTTACAGCCCTTTAGGACTCTTAAGATGCATGGTAAGGGGTCCTCAGGGGTCCTAGGACAAATTAATGTGTCATAGCACTCCTTATGACCCCTTAGGACCCATCTCTCTACATCTTAGTGGTAGTAGGATTTTTTAGGGGTCTTAGGATACATTAATGTTTCCTAGGACCCCTTAGACCCCATACAACCCCCTAGGGCCCCTTACCACACACTAATTAATGGTAAGGGGTCCTAATCAATCTTAAAGGTTCCTAATACACATTAATGTTTCCTAAAACCCTTAATAGCCCCTTAAAAATTTTTAAGACACCTAAGATATATGATAAGGGGTCCTAAGAGGTCATAAGGGATCCTAGAACCCCTTATGACCCTCGAGGTCCCCTCTCTCTAAATTTTAGGGATTGTAAAGGTTTTTAATGTGTCATAGGACTTCTTAGACCCCTTAAAACCCCTTAGAAAACCTTACCATACACTAATGAATGGTAAGGGGTTCTAAAGGGTCGTTGGTGGCCTTAAGGGGCCCTAGGACACATTACTGTGTTGTAGGACCCCTTACAACCCCTTACAATAATATAATGAATTTTAAGAGGTCCTAAGGGTTGCTTAGTGGTCTTAAAGGGTCCTAGGACACATTACTATGTCATAGGACCTTTTAAGACCCCTTACGACCCCTTATCATACACTAATGTATGAAAAGGGGTCTTAAGGGGTCTTAAGGGTTCCTATGACACATTAATTTGTCCTAGAACCCCTTATGACCCCTTAGGACCCTTTATCACACCTAATATGTAGGGAAATTTGTTATAAGGGGTCGTGGGACCCCTAATGACCCCTTAGTACCCTTTATGAGTCCTCTCTTTGCATCTTAGGTGTCATAAGGGTTTTTAACTTGACATAGAACACATGACTGTGTCTTAGGACCTCTTAAGACCCCTTAGGACAACTTAACATACACTAATGTATGGTAAGATATCATAAGACATATTAAGGTGTTCTAGGACATATTAAGGTGTTCTAGGACACATTAATGTGTCCTAGAGCTCCTTATGACCCCTTAGGACACTTTAAGATCCCTAAGATGTATGAGAAGGGGTTGTAAGTTGTCCTAAGGGGTCACAAGGAGTTGTAGGACATATTAATATTTCCTAGGACCACTTATCACCCCTTATGACCCATGAAGACCCCTCTATCTACACCTTAGGGGTTGTAAGTGTTGTTAAGGCATCCTAAGACACATTAATGTGCCCTATGACTCCTTATACCCCTTATCACCCCTTAGGATCCCTTACCATACATTAATGAATGGTAAGGGGTCCTAAGGTTTCCTAAGGGTCAAAAGGGGTCCTAATACACATTAATGTGTCCTAGGACCCCTTCTAAAAATTTAGGACCCTTGAATACCCCTCTCTCTACATATTAAGGGTCATAATGGTTGTTAAGGTTTTTTATGACATATTAATGTGTCCTAGGACCCCTTAGACCACTTACAACCCATTAAGAAGGTCTATTTGTATGAGAGAGGGAGAGAGAGAGAGAGAGAGAGAGAGAGAGAGAGAGAGAGAGAGAGAGAGAGAGAGAGAGAGAGAGAGAGAGAGAGAGAGAGAGAGAGAGAGAGAGAGAGAGAGAGAGAGA
>MU225357.1:409403-420297 GCA_018584345.1 Thuja plicata
GAGAAAGAGAGAGAGAGAGAGAGAGAGAGAGAGAGAGAGAGAGAGAGAGAGAGAGAGAGAGAGAGAGGTTGGAGATAGTTACTAAAGATAAGAAAAAAAAATAGTTTAATAATAAAACCTGTCACTATAACACATACTAAAATTGTTTCTTAAAAATACTAATATAATAAAATCTAACCCTTGTGATTAGTAATGTGATATCTTGTAATGTTTTGTATTTTTTTTCAAGTGAGGGTTTGTGAAACTTTAGAATGCTTAGGGCCTTGTGAGTATCTTTGTTCTATATCCTAGAACGTGGGGTGGAACTTCACTAATATAACATGGTTGGGTGGCAAAAATCTTTCGAGGTCTTGTTCGTGGTTCGTGACTTGGATGTGTTCAATTCTATGCATTAATGAAGGCCTTTCTATTATCATTCTTATTGAAAGAAATGTGTAAAGATATGTTGTAATGGCTTCAGGCCATTTTTTTACTTACTATTTTAATGATATTCATTATCAGAAAATGTAATTATAAAGCAAAACAATGTAATTGGGAGGGATAGTTCTAGGGTTTATTTTAAGGGATATTATTTGAAAGATCAAAGTTGAAATGTAAAGTGTAAACATTGAATTACTCTCTCGATCTCTCCTATATTGAAATAGAAGGAAATGTTTATTAAAGTACTTTCAAAAGATCCATCTTATAGGTCTAGGGAACCTTCTGGTGCACTCAGGCCACCCAAACGAGTCCTAGCCTTCTATTATGGATTCTATCATAAGACAGGTACTAAAATCACATGAGTAACATCTTATAATGCCAAAAAACTATGTATAAACATTCATAAGATACAACATATAACTTTCCACATGCATTAACACTATGTTATATAACTTGTTCATAAATCTAGGGAACCCTCATGTGCCTGAGATTTGGCTAAGTCTGATTTTTAAAAAAAAAATCCCCAAAATCTAAAATCTGCATCTTAACTCCTATGAAGCTGAAACCTACCTCAAACATCCTGAAAGGTATTTATACAAATATAACTTAAAGTATAAGAAATTTATACTTAAATGATATATTTGTATAAATCCTGGATTCATCTCTCTCTCTCTCTCTCTCTCTCTCTCTCTCTCTGCTATTTTGTGTCTAATATAGGGTGCACGCCCTATAGTGAGTATAGGACATGCGCCCTTTTAATGAGATTGAATTTTACCAAGCCTAAGGCTTGGATTTTCCTTGGAGTTCCAACCCAAAGGCTTGGAGGATTCAAACAGGTCTGAGATGTGTTTTCCAACAAACCTACCAAAAAAAACATTTTTTCTTGTGTGCTCCCCGCCAGGTTTGCACATGGTTCAATAACGATAAAATCAGACGACATGATATTGTAGATCTCTCTGATAGCTATCTAACCATGTAATTTATTTTGAAATCTCATTATGTTAAGCATTTCATCTCTAATTTATTTTCTAAGTATGTCCCATTTTTGTCAAAAACCAACGTGTATTCATTTGGGCTTAGATTTTGGCCCATTCATCAATTTTTTTAAAAAATTACATTTTCAGAAACTAGATCCCATTCTACACACTTTTAAAAAAATAAGTTTTGATTTTCAATTAGTTTTCAATGATTTCTAGGGGGAGCACACAGGAATTTCATGTTTTCAGGATGTGTCCACTTCGGAAAATGGCAAAAAATACACTTTCATAAAAAAATTAGCAGAAAAATCTAGGATAAACTAGGTGGTGTTAGCTAATTTCTCACTAGAGCAATTAATTTTTTTTTTTTTTTAAAGTTAACATTTTAGGGGGAGAACACCAGACGCTATGTTATGTTTTTTCACAAAAAGCATGACCACTTTTTCTGCTCCCCATTTTCGAGGCCTTAATCTCCACCATTTCTAAAACAAATTAGTAGTTTAGAAACTAGATTCAGAGTAGAACAACTCTTATTTTCATCACATTTTAAAATTTTGAGTGTAACTATCCTCAATTTCTCGTTGAAGTTCAGAGTTTGCTGATTTCAGAAAAAAAGTGGCATCTTATAGCCCCTTTTTGGTCCCCCATCTTGGTGCACATACCCTTCAACAATTTTCTAAAATATCCAAAATAATTGATGCAATCATATACATAATGGTATATGCCTCTGTAGATGTTATAAGTATCATCACACACCTTAAATTAATCTCAAACGCCAGATCCGGTTGACTGTTCCTTGCATTCTGTTATATGCCCGGTGGAATGAACACTTAGTCATTTCATCAATTTAGTCCTTCAATACTAGGTCTGTTAAACTGATATCATGCCTCCGATAGATTATGTTTCTATAAATGACAAAACCTCAATGCAAACTTATGATCAAAACTTAGTTCATCTTCATCAAATACCAACAAAATGAACCTTACAATAGGAGAGAAAGCTCCTCAATTAAGATGACCAATCTATGAGTAGAGGATTTAAAGCAAGTTATTAGTCCATTTGGAAAGGCCTACAATAACACCCTCAATAATTTTGGTAAACCTACTAAGGATATTCTTAGGTATCTCTTAGAGGAGCCTAGCTTTGCAACCTCCTTCAAATATTGTAGATTTGATTATGTTTACCCGTATATTATATGTAAGAGGTTAAGATTAGCTATACCCCAAGATTACTTGCAAAATAAAAGAAACCTTCCATGAGAGAGTATATAATAAGAAAATAGCTTGTTTGATAATAAAATATATAATACAAAGTGTACAAGAGGTCTTTCTTAAATAGGAAAGGATGATAAATAAGAATAGATACTATCAACAACATGTGTCATAATCCTAACACATGAGACAACTAACATAAAATAAAAATAGAAATAGATGACTTAAGACACGGAGTAAAGGACATAAGACAAGATCTCATCAAGACAATTAAGACTTCTAGAAATATTCATAGGACCTAATTAAATTGACATATGAATATGACCTACTAATGAAATAATTATCTAAAACACATTATTCACATCAACACCCCCTTAAGCGCAAGTTTGGGAGGAACAAACCAATGAAAATAATGCAAGTTTTGTTTCTAAACACATGAAAAACAAGTAAATTAACACTCTAAGTACTTTAGTGCCTAAATTAATGGAAACTAAAGTGTCTTTAGGAAGAGAACCTATATATAGGAAGAATCACATGAAGATGTATGAAAATGTCTTTGAAATTTGCTCATTAGTTTCCTTGTACAAGAAAGATTAATATGCCACAATAAAATCAAATACATTCCCAATCACTGAAAGGGTGACAAACCAAGACTATTTATAAATTTATGTACACCAATCTCCAAATATAGTGATGATTTGACAACTGTAGTGCAATCAATTTCATCAAAGAGGAGGTAACTTAAGGCATAACCAAAGCGCAAAACAATGTGAGAAATGAAGGCAAACCTATGAGAAAAATAAAAGTGTGGACATATATCTATCCAACAAAACTACCTCTACACTCTCTCCTCTAGAAATGAGATGGTGATTATCGGTCCATGAACGATAGATAAAGTCTCAAAATCACTCTGAAAACATTGTCATAGATCGGGGATAAGGTATTGAAATGAGAGGCAAAACCCTCTTTTATAGGAAAAAGACTGATGTTGTCACCCCTGTTGGGATTTTGCATGAGCCAACCTTTAGGGTTTGAGGAATCAGGTGTCATATATCAGGATATCAAGGGTCCCAACATCCCCATTCCCTTTTGGAGATTAGGGGCTTCAACATCCCCGAACCCTAAAAATTGAGTCCTTAACTTGGGCAGGAAAATGGTTTCAACCTTCAAGGTTTTGGTGGTACTAATTCACCTTGTAATCACCTACAAATGGCCTAGCCAAATCAATTTCCCTGAATATTAATCAAAATATCAAATCCTAATCATGATAAAATAAAGCTAATCAACCTAATTGTGTAATTAAGTTAGATCTATTTCATTACACAATTCATCAATTCATCAATCACCAATGACCATGCATCAAGGATCATTCATTAATTAATTATCCTAATCCATTTAATCAAATTCACACTCAAAAATACCACGACTAAGGAAATTAATTAGTTTGATTTAATTACTTGTCCTATTATCTACTCAACTCAAAAAAGGACAAACAAAAAAAATCAAACAAATAAGATGGAATCACATGGATCACTCAAGGTCCTAATCTCAACCACTCATTATGGATCAATCTCAACCATTGAATTCAAATTCAAATATTTCCCTCCAAGAGAAAATCTATAAAAGAAAACTTCATCAAGGCATTTCATAAGCTAGATTATTTTCACACCTAGGTTATGCTACTTTGAGTTTATCAATTGCATCCATCTAGCTTCATCACTCATCCTTATAAATTCTATCAAATTTGCATTCATGTAGATGATTTTTAATTAAATCTTTCATTTTATTATTGTCTATTCACTGATCTAGTATGCATAAATCTGAGAACATTAACAATTAGATCATAATCTTCATGATTAGGAATCAATAAGTCACTTTCAATTGTGTTTTAATGGTATTTGATTGATTTCTTATGAACTAACCATTTGAAATAATGATTTATTGAAGTGTTGTATTTTAGATATAGCTTAACATAATTAACACACATTTTTTGGCGCCCACCGTGTGGTAGAATTCTAAAATTCTACCTCAAAATCTCACAAAATTGGCAATTGTATGTTTCTGAATAGAAGATCTTCATTCAATGGAATCCTTAGTCGTCTGGTATAGGTTATTAACTCGTATGGTATCTTGACTCGTACGAAGAGTGTTCTAAACTCATATGGTAGATCATTTGTCATATGGTATGATATCATTAGTCATATAAAATCCTTAGTCATATCGTATTATTCCTTAAATCATATGGGATTATTTAGTCATATGGATTACTGTAGTTAGTTGTACAAAAGGCATTAGTGAGTAAAGAACAATACCATGTATCTTTAGTCGCGTGGTGTTTAGTCATTTAAAAAATAGAGAGTATTTCTGAGCTTAATTTGATTTTTGATTTTGGACTAATGCTAACATATGATGTTGTTTGTCATGTCTTTTAATTTTGAGAAGCTTAACATATTTTTGTAGGATGCTGGATGAAGGCATATCAAACAAAAACTACTCACATATCTATCTTGCAGGTTGCCAAGGAGATTCAAGCAAGCTTTATGTATTCATTCATTTTTTTTTTCTATAAAACTAGCCTAATTAGAGGATTATTTGTTGTGATTCATTGAGTACTAGGGAAGGATTCTCTTGTCTCTTAAAGATAATCATAAACCTAGACCTAATTGATCAATTACAAATAAGTCCTAGGTAAATGAATCATGCTTGACATGTTTGGGAGAAACAAATTTGGTAGGAGAGTATGTTCTCACTCCTTGAGGGTGATCAGAAATCCAGACCCTTAATTTTTATCCATTTTTGCTTTCATTTTACCTTATTGTTATCAAAGGCCTTTCGTAGTGGGGAAAAGTGCTCACCCTGCGAGGATGACCTAAGTGGAAACATAGCTAAAGTCAAGCTCCTTTCGATCTACTGTAAATAAATACCTTCTTGAGGCCAAAATGTCAAAAGGAAAAAAGTATCTTATGCCTAGTCTCCTATGGTGGTCTATAGGTCCTAAATAGAGTTTATGCTACCATGAGGCCTTGTAATGCATTCATAAGATGCTTTTGAATGGATGCAATTATTAAACACTATCAAGTAGTAGCTTACCCAGATTACCTCTGAAAGTGTCATAAACGTTGTGCAAGGAGGAGGAAGAATCTCTCTTGAAGATACTTACCATAAGTATCTCCTTGACCATTTTAAAGTGGATAATACAACATTGGAGGTCTCATTTCATAGTCTCCTTTGACTGTACTGCACATAGCTCTTGCAAAAGGCAAAAAAATGGGTGCCCTCTTAGGGGTGAAATGTTTTTTGAGCCAAAGGGGTATCAAGTTGTGGGAAAATATTTTTATCATTTGGATAATTCCTTAGGGTTAAGCGTGTTTTCTCTTATCTTCATTAGTGTTTTCTCATGTTTTTCTGTCTTATGTGTGTGGTTCTGGTCATAGAAATTGAAAAATTCATCCAAACACAAACTGAAAAACTTAATTTTATCCTTTTTAGTGGCAGAACTCTCCAAAATTTTCACAGAATCGTACAAAACCTTATGCTGATTTTTATCTTGTATCCTAAGTTATACGATAACCTTTCTTGAGTCCTATCAAATCCTCAGTCACTCTAAATCCTATCTTTTCTTGTACCTTGTATCTTTCAATTCGTACGAAGAGTCACATCATGATCTTCAGTCATATAACATAGAATCCTGAATCATACGATGGTTTGCAGATAGTTGTTTGAGAAGAGTCATATCCTGGATAGTGGGAATTTTTGTATAGTTTCTGTTAGAGCCAATCATTGATTCAGATACCATTTTTGGCCCTCTTTCAGGTTAGGTCATCAAAGTTCACAAAATCAGTCAACAAAACCATGTTGTTATCACGTTTGATCCAATTTCTATATCTCAAAAACATCTCAAGTGCACCAATTTGTCTCATCAATCCTTTTTCATCTAGTTTAGAGGTCACCATCAGGGAAGATATACCCTCATCAAGACCTTTGAAACTAGACATAAAACAATCATCATCAATCCTTTGAAATTAGTCAAGTTCTTGTACAAACTCATCAAAATTGAACCATTAGCAATTGGTTATCATTGTATCCAACCTTAGGGTTATAAAATTTTCATGATCCATACCATATATCACCATTATAAGTTGCAATCATATCCTAAAAAACATCAAAAATTGAAAAAAACATTTACCCCAACTTGGTCGAGTCATAACTTTTGACTTGGTGCTTGAAATTGCGAACCATTTTCATCACTAGAAAGGTCTCCAAGAATTCTAAATTCAATATCTAAATTAGTGAGTTGGAGATGATTCAATTTTACAGACTGACAATAGTCTCGACTTCCAAAAATGCTCTGAAGACCTTCGAAAATACAAATGACTAAAACCTTAAAAAAAAAAATTGAAAATTTTACATTTTTTTATTTTTCTTCTGTTCCATGCTCATGGCCTCCTTGGCACAAAAAAATCATTTTTTCAAGAGACAAACCTCAACTATATCTCCATCTCAATCACATAGACAAAAACATCAAGACAATCTTACCATGGCTGAAAAATGGGCTAGACACTATGATCATAGGAACAAGGAAAAAGAGAAACTTATTGTAGCCCTATCAAGGAAGATCCAATCTTTAGAATATCAAATTAAAGAATTAATAGAAGAAAAGGATACATCATCCAACGAGTACTCATTAAGATCAATCTTTCATTTTCTCTTTTATCATGATCCACACCTACCTTCATCTTCTTCAAACAAAAAGGTCACTTCACAACTTCATATAAATCTCATTCATCTACATTTCCCAAGGCTTTTGGAAGTAAATTGGATGTACAAAATAAAAATAAAAATACAAGAATCTAGTTACATATGAAGATCACCATTTCCTATCTAATCGACATGTGAATACAAGGAAAAAGGAGATACTAAAGAGACCACAAAGGTCCAACAAGAAAAGATGAAAATTAAAGACAATGTGGGTTCCTAGATACCTCATTGAAGATGTGTATGCTAAAGCATCCAAAAGAAAATAAAAATCAAAAGATATGTGGATTCCCAAGTCATTCTTAAAAGACTCGAACACAAAAGAAAAATCAGAGTTGACATCCAAGCTTCCAAAGGCTTCCACTCCATCTTCTTTCAAACATCTTCCATCATTTCCTACATTGAAGCCTCAAGCTGTTCCACCCACTTTTCCTTTATAATTACACCACCCTTCAACATGTGTGTTAATGTTGATCTTGTCACCCTATCCATCTACCCCTATGAAAAGCTTTCAATACTCTATCCACTATCCAAAACTTACACATGTTTCTTATCCTCCTACTTACTATTCTTCGATCCCCCTTATCCAACCCATCACATAAATCCTTAGTCACCATCTCCCTTATCCTTTATCACAATCCACTATCATCACCCTATCAATATATTTGAACATAATTTCAGTGTCCTTGGCCCATCATAGAATATCCTTCAAAGGAGCACTATCCAAAGAGCAAGAGGTTTGAGTTCCTTCATAAAATAAACAATACAAAAAAAATCAAAAAAGAGAAAAACTGCCTTGGTGAAAACTTAGTAAATGGGTACCTTGGTAGAAAAAATTAAAGATAAATAAATATCTCCTATGGTTAAAACTACTTCTTGTGGTGCCTTGGGTAAGTACCATGATGAAAACCTTATAAATAGGTGTCATGCGTAATTTCTTCCTCTTGATCTCTCTCTTAGAGGCAAGTTCCATCGATGCTGCCCTATCCATCATATCCTCCTAAATGTAGCTATCCTATTTGCAATCATATTTCCTCTTATATCTTTGATCTTGACAAGGTTAAACATATGCATGAGCATCATGTATCCTGAAATTCATTATCCTTTCCATGAGCCTATTCACATTTTTTCCTACATGCTACCCTATCATGATCTTCCTTATCCTAGGCCAATACTCACTATCTTTAAACATCCATTTTGTAATCCCAAAACATTCACTTATACCTCCATCACCCTTTATCCTGATCGTTCTATCCTATCAATATACTCTCTGAATTGACCCCTTGGTCTTGATCAAAAGGAAGATGGAAAAATGCAAAAATAGGTTCTTAGAACTCTCTTAACATGTCCACTCTTTTGGATTACATGCTTTTCATTACATCATGTCATTATCCTATATGTTATCTAGCGCTACTTCACGAGTCTACATTTCTATATTCTTTTCCCCTAGCTTGGGTAATCTTGAGGAGACTATCCTTGAAGGTTACATTCCCTCGCTTCATCCATTATTGCCTATCTACTTTTGATCCATAAGTTTTCTTATCCATCCGTAACACCCTATACATTTCTAGACATTGAGGGCAAACAAATGTGATCATTCTTAGAATTGGTGATCAATGTTAAAATCTTTAAAAATACAAAAACATCATAAAATCTTTAAAAATCTAAAAACATCATAAAATATTTAAAAATCCAAACAAATCATAAAATCTAAAATCTAAAAATCATAAAATATTAGGTTTATTCTTGTATCTATCAACTACATAGATTTTACATCTGCATTTATCCCCATCACTTGTACATATCTTGCATATCCTTTACATCATTGTATGTCTCAGTTAGTTTTATATCCTATCGTCATAGCTTGGAGCCAGAGCACATTGTTAGAGTATTATTACCCTACGCTTATTAATTAAATCATATTGATTTAATTATATAAGTTCCTATTACTCTAATTGCTTAAGCTTCACTTAGGTGCATTATTAATTAATTCTTAATTAATAATGTGCAACCTAGTTTTCTCCTTTAGGGTTTCTATCTCACCTTTTATAAGGTTGAGCGTTGTACTTTTTCATTAATTCAGATGATATTTTTGCTCTCACATTTTGAGTAAACTTCTGAGTTCTGCTTTTTCCATTTTGTTGTTTCATTCTTGTGACAGGTTTATTGCATGCAGCTGGATCTTGGAGTTGAATATGATATTTCATCAGTTTCTACATGGTATCAGAGCCTTGCTGCTGCAGGGTGTTCAAGTTTTTTGGAGCTGTGGATCAAGCCCTCTCTTTCTAGGGTTTTCTAGTGTTTTCTATATTGGATCTGGAGGGTTGCAATTTTTCAGAGTCATTTGAGCCAAAACGGACTCTGCCATTGCGTTCAGAAGGCTTGGGAGAGTTGAAAATCATATAAAGTTTGACTATTTTGGCCTCTGTGACCACAGGGAAATTTTTTTGGCCTCCTAGGGCCGTACGGCTCAAAAATCGAGACAAAAACTCAAAAAAATAAATTAAAAAGGTCTTTTTGAGCGCTTTTTGGGCGCCGCCAGCCCGCGCCACCAGCGCGTAGCCCGCGCGCCGCTACTGGCCAGCGCGCCGCCACCCGGGCCCGCCGCCGCCCACCGGCCGCTCGGCCGCTGCCCGTGCCCGGCCCACCTGCCGGCCGCCACCGCCTCCGGCGTCGCCGCCCGGCCCGAAAACACTGCACAGTGTTGACGTCACCTGTGACGTCAGCCCCCGGCAAATTTTTTTCGGCATGTTTTTTTAAAAGTTTCCAGCAATTTTATTTTTTCCGGCAGTCAGAAAATTTTCCCGGCGAATGTGACGGCCGTCAAATTTAAACCCACAAACAGGTGACGGGCGTTTGGCCGTCAAATTTTTTCGCATGACTGGTTTTTTCCAGTGAGCATATTTTTGGAGGTACCTGTGGTTTTTTGCCCATATCTTGAGCATACGGTGTCCTTTTTCAGAAAACAAAATATCGTTAGAAAGTTGTTTCCGAGATGGATGCAATGATGCTGGTTTTGTTTGCTGATTCAACCGTTTGAGTTCCTATTTTCAATGTTGAAGTTGAGGCTTTATTTTTCCTTCCACTCTGCATCCGGTGTTCAGGTTTTTCTCTCATTTTTTCTATGCTTTCAGTAGTTGATTATTTTTGGTGCACAGGGGATAGGATTTTACATTGTGGGGGGTGCATTTTACTTTCTGCAATTTCCTTCAGAAAGACCCTTCTACTTCTGTTTTATTCTTCTTCCAATGTCGGACCCCTCTGTGGCCCGACTGACACCTCACAACTACCACACATGGAAACCACACATGACCAGACTCCTCATGTCATGAGGTTTATGGTCCTACATGGATGCGGTTCAACCAGTCCTTCAGAGGCCTTATGAGGCACTTATGCACAGAAATAGGATGGATGAGGCAATGGGCCTCATTGCCATGAACATTTCATATGGGTTGTTGTTCCACCTGGATGGTCTGACTACACCCAGGGATATGTGGGACAAGTTCTCCACCTTGTTTGGCACCATGGATC
>MU225357.1:449055-465629 GCA_018584345.1 Thuja plicata
TTACAAGGGTGAAGATCAAGTTGCAGATATTTTGACAAAGCCTCTTTCTAGAGAGAAATTTGAATTTCATTGTAAAAATTTGGGTTTAATACCCCTTGATGTAAATCCCCCAAGTAAAGATTAAAGGCGGGTGTTAGAATTAATCTTTCCTTGGTTGAAATTATGTAATTAAAAGAATAAACCAAGGTATCCTTATTTGTATTTGTCCTCTAGTCCAAGTAGGAGGACATGTCACTATTTTGTATTTCCTTTAATAAGGAAAATAGATATTCCTCCTTAAGAGGAATCACACATTTGTCACACACACAATATGAATGTGGCATTCATAGGAGAAGGGAGTTACATGCAAACTCCTCCACTAATCTCTACTTAAGAGATGCCTCTCACACACTTGCTCTAATAATCTTCTCCTCTCTCCCATTTCTTATCTCAATCTCTCATTGATCTCATTATTGTATTGAGCTTATTGCTCTCATCCTTTAGGATTTTTGCCATATTCCTATTATTCACAAAGGGGTTTTTCTTTACTTTTCCCCTTACAAAAATCTCTTGGCTCTTTGTTGGATTCTTGGAGTACTTTCATGTTCTTGGTGATTGATCTTGAAAACTTCATCTCACATTTGGTTTGTGGTAAACTCCTTCTTACACTTCATTTTCTTAGATTATTTCATGATCTTATTTTCATTATTTTTATACTTCTAACAAATCCAACTGTGGAAACCATCTGGTTCTGGATGAATATGGTAGGAAAGCCTCTCTAAATTCTAAATATGTAGGTAGGAGGTCAGAAGAGTCAGTTCACTATTTTTAAAGTCATGCCCTAGGTGAGCATTGAGTGTGCAGTTAGTGGTTTGACAGAGTGAATTAGATGTGCAATTGCGGGGGAATGAATGAGTGCTTCGAACCAAGTGTGGTTTCAGAGAGATAGTAGTCCTATAGATAATTACAAGTGTGATTAGGCATTTTCCAATCCTTCTAGGTAGATTTATAGGTAGAAATCCGTGAACTACACATTTCTAGCCCACTTAGCCCTATTTGTCCTACATTTCAGGATTCTACTGTATGGACAACTTAGGTACCAAATACCTACAAAATATTAAAGGTCATGATAAAGGGTATCTAAATGTGGAGTTTTTTTTTTGAGGTCCTTTGTAATTTTTGGGAGTTAAGTGGGAAAAACACCTTGTTTAGGGCTAGTAGACCAATTAGGCCTATTAGGCCAAAAGGATAGTCAATCTTGAACTCAATTGATTACGTCTTGATGTCCCATTCCAATGGAGACATGGATGTCAAATGGTTTTTTTAATGAAGGATACACCCCCTACAACACTTGTGAAGATGTTGTGAAGAGTTTGCACTTGGAGTCATCGAAGAAAGAGTGAAGAGTCAAGAAGTAACCTTAATGTTAGTGATCCGTCAAGGTGAAGCACAAAGAGACTAACTCTTGGAGTTGAGTTAGGATAGTCTTAGGAAAGAAGAGAAAAGACTATTGAGGTCATAGAAGTGAGATTAGAATCTAGGGAATATTAGGACAAGTAAAGTCCTAGATAAGTGATTGTGCAAGCATAGCTTGGAGCATCTCCATCAGATTGGTATCAGAGCCAGGTTGATCAGGCTTGTGGTGAATGTTCCAACCAGAAGAGTCAGTAGGAGATTCTACAATGGTGACAAATGCAGATTTGGAAAAGAAGGTAGATGAGAAAGAAGAAGAGAATATATTTCTCAGAGAGAGATTGGCACAATTGGAACACAAAATGGACCAAGTGGAAGAAAAGAATGAAGAAGTGAAGGATAAGGTTGAAGGGAAAGGTAAGGAGATTGCTTTAGATGATGAAGTACCTAAACCTGGCCCTGTCCTAAATGAGGAACCATTCTTAAAGGCAATAAAGGCTTTGAGTGGTAAATCACTAGAAGGAGTTCCTATCTTTAGTGGAAAGATGGAACCAGAGATAGTCCTAGATTGGATAGAAGGACTAGAGAATCACTTTAAATGTGATGGCATTACTGAAGCTGAGAAGGAGAAAGTTGCTAAGGCCAGACTAAGAGGGCCTGCATTCACTTGGTGGAAATTTATCCAAGATGAGAGAGAGAAGGAAGGAAAGAATCCCATTGCTACATGGAAGGCTATGGCTGCAAAAATTAGAGATGCTTATGTTCCTGAGGATTATGAAATCCAATTGCATAAAATAAGACAAAGTCTAAGACAAAAGGACTTAGATGTGAATTCCTATACTAAAGAATTTCAGAGATTATGTATGAGGTCTTGAGTTGCAGAAGATGAGAAGCTGAAGGTAGCTAGATACCTTAATGGTCTTAAGTGGACTATACAAGATGAAATGAGTATCTTGACTCCTGATACTATATAGAAATGCCACCAAATTGTAGTAAAGGTAGAAGAGAAGCTAAGGAAGAAACAAGATTCAAGCACTACCAGAGGTAGAGGCAAAGGAAGAGACAATAGAGGATAGGGAGGTGGATATGGTGGTAGAAGTTCTGAAACAAAGAGTCAAGGAGAGACCAAACTTACTGAGAACAAAGAAGTAATTTCAAGAAGAAGAAACTCTAATAGAGGAAGGAACTCTAATAGAATTTGGAGAGGAAGAGGCAATAGCCAAGGAAGAGGTAACTATTTTGCAAACATGAAATGTTACCACTGCAACCAGATGGGACACCCTACATATAGATGTTCAGAGAAAGGCTCTACTTCTCATAGAGGTGACAAGAGGGTAAACTATGTTCAAGAGGAGTCTAGTGGTGGAAGTAAACACCTTGAGGTACCCCTAGAGTCAGAAGGAGGAGAGAAATTTATGATGAGAAGGACATTAATCAAGGATCCATTCAAAGAGGAACCTAGTCAAAGAAGGTCACTGTTTAGATTGAAATGCAAGATGATGGGAAAGGTTTGTAGAGTCGTCATAGACTCACGGTCTACTAAAAACATAGTGTCAGAGGAGGCAGTCAACAAATTGAAGATGAAAATAATACCCCTACCAACCCATATAAGGTCACTTGGTTGAACAAAGGACAACATGTCCTTGTTAATGAACAAGCTTGGGTGGAGTTTTCAATTGGGAGATACAAAGACAAGGTGTTGTGTGACGTCCTGCCTATGGATGCATGTCACATAATCCTTGGTAGGCCATGTAAATTTGATGGACAGGCCATGCATGATGGAACAAAGAATTCTTATTCTTTCAAGAAGGACAATGTAATTTTCAAAATACTGTCACTGTTATAGGATGGAGAGATGAAGTCTACAGGCCCCAATGTTCATATGGTCAGTGAGAAGGAGTTCATGGAAACCTTAGAGGAAGGAGAGGGAGTTGGTTTGCACTTGTGTTGAAGCCAAAAGAAGAAATTGTAGACAAGACAATCAATAAGACAGAGTTGTCGAAGGAAGTGCAGGAGATGTTGCAAAAGTATGAAGGCATTGTAATTGATGGACAACCATAAACCCTATCCCCTAAGAGAGTTGTTAGTCACCAAATTGACTTTATCCCAGGAGCTACCCTTCCTAATAAGGTAGCCTATAAAATGACTCCTCAATAATATGAGGAAATAGCTAAGCAAATCCAAGAACTCCTAAGTCAAGGTATCATTAGGAAAAGCATTAGTCCTTGTGTCATGCCCACTATCTTAGCACCTAAAAATGGAGGAACTTTGAGGCTATGTACTAACTCCAAAGAAATAAACCGGATTACCATTAGGTATAGGTTCCCTATCCCTAGGATAGAAGACCTGATGGACTGTCTAGGAGAAGCCAAATTGTTTACAAAGATTTACTTAAAGAGTGGATACCACCAAATCAGAGTTAATGAGGGAGATGAATGAAAGACAACCTTCAAAACCACATAAGGTCTGTATGAATGGCTTGTGATGCCATTTGGGCTATCCAATGCCCCATCTACATTCACGAGATTAATGATTGAAGTCCTTAAAGGCTACATAGGAAAATTTGTGGTATTGTATCTAGATGATATACTCATCTATAGTAAGAACAAAGAAGAACACCTCACACATCTGCAAATAGTTTTCAAGAAGCTACATGAGGAGAAGTTGATGATAAACTTGGAAAAATGTGAATTCATGAAGAAGGAGCTAGTATACCTTGGGTTTGTGTTATCCCAAGGCAATCTAAAGATGGATCCAAGTAAAGTGGAAGCCATTTCTCAATTGGCCTACTCCAATGACAACAACAGAGGTAAGAAGTTTTCATGGTTTAGCTCAGTATTATAGGAAGTTCATAAAGAAATTCAGTGCAATTTGTGCTCCTATGCTTGATACTATAAAAGGTGTAATGAGAAAGCTAACCATGAATTTGAGTTTTTGAAGAAGAATATTTCTACTCGACCAATCTTTATTTTTCCAAGCTTTGAGAAGTTATTCACAGTGGAGTGTGATGCTAGCAATGTGGCTATTGGTGCTATCTTGAGTCAAGAGGGAAGACCAGTGGCTTTCCACAGTGAAAAGATAAGTGAAGCTAAGAAGAAGTACTCTTCTTATGACATAGAGATGTATGCTCTAGTCCAAGAACTGAGGAAATGAAGGCACTACTTGATTCCAAAGGATTTTGTGGTCTTTTCAGACAACCAAGCCCTGAGTTTCCTGAATTCACAAGATAAGCTCAGTCATAAACATATGAAGTGGGTAGAATATCTACAGGCCTACACTTTCAACATCACACACAAGAAGGGATTGCATAATAAGGTAGAAGATGACTTAAGTAGAAGAGCCCTAACTGTACAAGAGATACACCTGTAGAGCATGGGTATTGTGAGTTAAAAAGACCTATATGAAGAAGATAAAGACTTTGCAAACATCTATAAGGTATGCCAAGATTTCAAGAATCATTTTCATAGTGAATTCTCATAATATACATTGCAAAGTGATCTATTGTTTAAAGGAAGTCAGTTATGTGTTCCTAGAGGGTCTATTAGAGAAAATATAATACAAGAGAAGCACAATGGTGCACTTAGTAGGAATTTTGGTGTTAATAAAACCCAAGAGTTAGTGTAGAGGTTTTATTTTTGGCCTAAGATGAATTTGGACATTACGAAATATGTAGAAAGTTGTGTTGTATGTCAAAAAGCAAAGGGTACATCTTCCAATGTAGGCATTTACCAACCTCTTCCCTTCCCAAGTAGACCATCAGAATGCTTGAGCATGGATTTTATGGTAGGATTGCCTAAGGCCACACATGGAATGGGTAGCATCTATGTTATTGTAGATAGATTCAGTAAGATGGCACATTTTGTACCTAGTAAGACAGTCCATGATGCAAGTCAAATAGCTCACATATTCTTCAAGGAGGTAGTCAGAATTCATGGGTTATCATTGAGCATAGTGTTAGACAGAGACACAAAGTTCATGAATCATTTTTGGAAGACACTTTAGCAAAAGCTAGGAACAAATTTGTCTTTTGGGTCTGTATATCACCCTCAGACTGATGGTCAAACTGAGGTGGTAAATAGGAGTCTAGGTAACCTCCTAAGGTGCTTAACTAAGGAGTATGGTCAAGCTTGGGACCAACTCATTGGACAAGCAGAGTATGCCAATAATGACACTGTCAACAGAACCACAGGGAAAAGCCCCTTTGAAATAGTTTATGGAATACACCCAAGGGGAGTATTTGAACTCAGAGAATTGAAGGATGGAGCCAAGAGTAGTGGCTATGCAAAATAATTTGCACATTCTATGTAAGAAATGCATTAAATAGTAAGAAAGACATTGACTGTTCAAATACAGAGAAGATAAAGAGCAATGTGGATGAAAGAAAAAATGATGTCCAATTCCAAGTAGGGGATTTAGTAATGGTCCATCTAAACAAGGCAAGATTGTAGAAATGAGTTCGTCATAAGCTACAGATGAGACGAATTGGCCCATGTACCATTCTGGCCAAACATGACACTAATGCATATAAAGTGGAGCTACCAGAAGACATTGGTTTATCTCCTACATTCAATGTGGCAGATTTGATCTTGTATAAAGGACCAACACCAGATCTAGACCAGAGACTTATAGAGGTCATAAAGGAGGTGGAAGACCTGAACTTGACCCCTACTCCACCTAAGAAGGTTGAAAAGATACTTGACTCCACGACCTACAAGAAGACAAAACAGAGAACCTATTATGAGCACTTGGTTAAATGGTGTGGAAAAGAAGATGCAGAGGCAGCTTGGATCAAGGAGACTGAATTCAAGAAGTTGGGAGTGGACTCGAACTTACTCAATCCAAGGGTGGATTGAAGTCTTTTCAATTTGGGAGGATGGTGCAAGATCACCTAGGAAAATTCCTAAGTCTTGTTACAATTTTGGCTTGTACTGACCCTAGCCAAATCAGTAGGTTTTAATTTGACCTTAGAAGGTCTTGCAATTGTGTTCCTAGGTGGATTAGACTAGGCTCAATCCAACCTAGATGTTTATTTCTTTCTAGTTGTTAAATAGTAGATTAGGCCCAAGGTGGGAAAATGGGTGTAAATATTTTTAAAAGCCTTTAATTCTTAGAAAAGGGTGGAATAGTACCTAAAATGGTTCCTAGAGTCTTTCTACACCATTCTAGGTTGAATAGAGCCCTTTAGCAACAATTATGCACAAAAGATGTAATGTTGTCATAATGTTGCTTGACAACATTTTAGCAACTTTTAATGTTGCATGACAACAAATGGAAAATTCGATTCCTTTGAAGGAAACATGATGGGTAGTTTCCATAATGGCCTAGAATCATGTGCATGGAATATTAAGGAAAAATGGATCCAATTTCTCGAGGCATTGAGTGGTGAAGTGTAATTTTGAAAGTGAATTAAAGCTCTGGGTTCTGTTTTTCAGTGACAGTCAAGTTGCATAATGTTTATGAGTTTTAGAATGGATTGAATGGAAAGACTTAGTGTTTGTTCTGAGTAGTAGTGAAAATTCTAAGTTCTTTCTATTTAGTAGTGTAGTATTTTTGAGTTCATTTTTTTAGCTTAAGTAAATTGTTCTGTAAACTGTGTAGTTGCTGGAGTGGACAGTGTGGTTTTTAGTTTCATGGCTCCCCCATAGAATCCAACCGTGGAAACCATCTGGGTCTCGATGAATATGGTAGGGAAGCCTTTGTACATTGTAAATATGCATGTAGGAGGTCAGAAGAGTCGGTTTTCTATTTTTACAGTCATGCCTTAGGCGAGCATTGAGTGTCTGGTTAGTGGTTTGATAGAGTGAATTAGATGTACAATTGCAGGGGAATGAATGAGTGGTTTGAACCAAGTGTGGTTTCAGAGAGATAGTAGTCCTATAGATACCTACAAGTGATATTAGGCATTTTCCAATCCTTCTAGGTAGATTTCTAGGTAGAAATAAGTGGACTACACATTTCTAGCCCAATTAGCCCTATTTGTCCTACATTTCAGGATTCTACTCTACAAACAACTTAGGTACCAAAGACCTACAAAATATTACAGGTCTCAATAAAGGGTATCTAAATGTGGAGTTTGTTTTTGAGGTCCTTTGTAAGTTTTGGGAGTTAAGTAGGAAAAACACCTTGTTTAGGGCTAGTAGACTAATTAGGCCTATTAGGCCAAAAGGATAGTCAATCTTGAGCTCGATTGATTAAGTCTTGAAGTCTCATTCTAATGGAGTCATATGGATATCAAATGGTTGTTTTAATGAAGGATACACCCCTTGCAACACTTGTGAAGATTTTGCACTTGGAGTCATCCAAGAAAGAGTGAAGAGTTGAAGTAACCTTAATGTTAGTGATCTCTCAAGGTGAAGCACAAAGAGACTAACTCTTGGAGTTGAGATAGGATAGTCTTAGGCCAGAAGAGAAAATACTATTGAGGTCCTCGAAGTGAGCTTAGGATCTAGGGAAGATTAGGACAAGTAAAGTCCTAGATAAGTGATTGTGCAAGCACACCTTGGAGCATCTCTATTGCAGTAGTGCATTTTTTATGGGATAGATCATCTGTAACATGTAGTTTTTGAGAATTGGTATGCTAATAATTTTTTCATCTGTTAGAACAAAAAAACAAATTTCATCAGTTGAGTTTCCATTGGGTTTTGATTATGCATCTTTCTCTTTGTTTAATCGTAATTATTAAAATCTATATTTTTAATTATAGAATTAGATTGTTTTTTTTATGTAGGTAAGATGTAAAATTATTATTCATTATTAACTATTAAAATAGACTCATTTGATTTTGTTAATGGATAATATTTATATTGTCATTTATAAAAAAAGTTATTCAGATATTCAAGAATTAACACACACTTACCACAATTAACACACTCACCTTAGTACCTTAAAACCCCCAAGCTCGAAAGGATAGCAAAAACCAAAGGAAGAAAAAAAAAAAGAGAAGAAAAGAAAAGGGAAGAGGCATCTCACAGACCAAGCATTGAAGTGTTGGGAATTTCTTCACAATCTAACTTGCCTAATCCCTTGGCTAGCAAGGTCCTCGACAATGAAAATAAAAGGAAAAATAGAAGACAAAAGCGAAACAAGAAAGAAAAAAAAAAGGTGAGTTGTCCCTATGATTGTTAGTCTTCCACTAGTTCCATATTACTTGTGCAATGGTTACGTCATGTATAGTCGTTCTTCTGTGCCATAGTGCTCTTGCGACCACATTGTAGTATGAATGTGAAAAGACGTCATTGTCGTATTTTTATTGTTGTTAGTTGTTTAAAAAAAAGTTGTACCATCAATTTTTGTCTCAGTCCTTCAAACAAAACATTACAATAAATCAAAATGTCACACAAATTTTGTCTACTTTGTTCTTAGAGAAAAAGGTTAGTAATTGAATTAACTAATTTTAAATTCAATAAGAATGAGCTTACAATTGCAAGGAATTCTCACCAATTATAAATTTGACCCTAAATATAAAAGGGGCCAAGTCAAAATAAATAACATATGCATAAATTATAATGATAACTATATATATATTCGAACTTCACTGTTTTTATATTGAAATATTTATGTCAAAATGCATCCCGAACTAAGCGGAAAATGATACGTGCACGCACATTTCAACATTACACCGTTCTAGATTGCACATTTTTAATTTGGTCACATTCGAAATTGGAACCTTCGTGTAGCACAATTCAAATCTGGACGATGCTTGCCGATTTAAAAATATAGAAAGAGTCACGATTCTCAAACCAACATTCAGTCATACAGATTTATCACGTGGCCACTTGACTACGTTTGCAAACATAACAAATTTCAGACGTGAACCCCACGTTAAGGTATTTTCTCAATTTATGATAATCAAATACATTCCCACGTCACGCTTCCCCATCCTTCCTTTACTTTGTGTGGCTTCCTCTCTCTTCTCATTCTCGTATAAATCCTTTTTCAGGAGCTCATTAACCTCATGCTATTGATTGGAAAAGAAAAATTCTGATAGAGAGGAGAGAAGGGCGATAAAAATTGATAGAGGTGATGAAGATAAGTGAAATAGAGGCGGCGTTGGAGAAATCTGAGCACTTGGCATGGTGGCAATACCTTTTGGTGTTTGTTATAGTTCAAGCATTGGTTTTTATCATCTTCAAGCAGTCCTCCAAAATTATACTCTCACCCAGAACAAATCTCCAGCCTACCTTCTCAAGATTATTCTCAATTCCTTCCATGGCGTCTGAGAAATTCAATAACTCCTCTCAGAGAATGATCAGATCCTTCTCTCGCAGAGGATGATCAGAAGTGAATGAGAGCATCTGAGGATTGGATTTTGTACAGGATAAGAATTTGAATTTGTGGAGATTTATGGTGATGAGACATGGAAGATTGGATTGGGTGTATATATTTGTGTGACTTGAGTTCATCTCTGATAGTGATTTGAAGTACAACTTGATTGCTACTTTCGTAGAGATTTAAGTGTTGAGAAGCAGTACTGCGTTTGTTATGGGATAGATCATCTGTAATGTGTAATTTTTAAGAATTGGTATACTAATAATTTGTTCATCAGTTAGAACAAATTTTTTTTGTTCATCGGTTGAGTTTCCATTGGGTTTTGATTATGCATCTTTCTCTTTGTGGTGGTAATTGTTAAAATTTATATTTTTAATTATAGAAATTAGATTGTTTTTTATGTAGATAAGACGTAAAATTATTATTCATTATTAATTATTAAAATAGATTGATTTGATTTTTTTAATGGATAATATTTATATTGTCATTTATAAAACAGTTATTCAGATATTCAAGAAATTAGAGATGGGTCACATCCTCCAAGTTGAAATGGGATAGAGGTTGGACTAAAACATAATCGCATATATGTTATATGACAAGAGTAGGAACGTTGTGGGGAGGATGAGGATCTCAATCATTTAGTTTACTTCATAGATCAATGAAGTTTGAAGTACACACATGGGATTTTTATCTTTAATATTGTAAATAAAAGATATAGAAAGATTCATCAATGGGAACCTACTAGTGTCTAGTTAGCTAGTCATCCCGTGAACTAAAGTTAGAGGAGTGACTAGCTAATTGCCTTGTTGAGCTACTCCTTGAGTATAATCTCTTCTCACAAGAGATGAATATGAACATCCCATGCCACAAGAAAACATGATTTGACCTTTCCAATGATCCCTATGGACAAATATCGGCCTCTGTTGGAGGGGGAGTTGAAGAAACCGTGGCAATAGTAAATGGGACATCAATTTATGGATCAAATATCACTTAAAGGTGAACAACATCAAATGCAACTTAAGATCTTGCACTTGAAATTGCAATAGAAAACTAGAGAAAGTGATGGATTTAGAATAAATGAGAAATTATGATAAAAATATGTAGGTAAAAAATTAACATCATTTATGTCTTGCCAAATGCTACACATATTTTATCTTAAAAGATGCCAAATCTGGATATATTTGGAAAGGATTCTAAACCAATCCCCTTACAACATCATATGACAAGATAAGCGATCAAATTGGAAAGGCTTGAAAAAATATGAATCTAGGACCAAGAAGCTTGTGTAAGATAAAACTGGAAGAGGCTCACAAGAGACCCGCAATGAATAAAAAAAGAGATACGGGATCTAAAATCCCCAAATAGGTTAACTAGGAACCAATAAGAAGGCCTTGGAAAAAATGAGCTATATAAAATGAGTAGGATTCAACTCAAGAATGGTTAACGAAATGACATAAAATTTATTTTCAAAATTTTAATAAAGATTACACACATAATCTCTAATTTAAGATAGGTAGAATAGGAAAATGAGGCAAAAGCAACAGTGGCCTTTTATGTTCCAATTTAACATCAAGATACTAGTTCCAATCTTTCTACTATGATTTTAAGAACTCCAAATTAAAAATTATCATAAAAGCTCTAGATTGGATTAATGAAAATCTACTTTAGCTTCTAGCCAAGTTAAAATGCTTCATGTCACTATGGAAAATAGATTTCAAAGTATATTGGTTCCACTTTTTAAAAAATAAATAAAGGGAAGATCCAATGCATCTTAGTAGGAGAATCATCCAAACAATAAAGAATACAATATCCTAGATTGACCATTGCTTATTTGAGAGTCCATTATGAAATTTAAAGCTTAGTTTCTTCTCAAGCTCTCCAAATACTTTTCATCACAAAAGTCCCTTATATTTGAGTGGGATCTATCATAATGAGATGGGTACGAAATCCAAAACCCTTCATATTAAGAGCCTAAATACTTTTCCATGCTCAATCCATTTCCATTTGTTAGATTCAAGACAATGAGGCTTAGGTAGAAAGAATCATCTATAAGATTTTTTTTTCCACAAAGAGTATGACCTAAGGCCTCGCACAAACTATCCAACCAATGGAAAGGTTGGTTAACATTATTTTCCTTTTTCAAAAGAGAGAAAAGAGTACCAAAAAATGGTCATTCATAGATTTCACCAATTAATGCATTCAATATTTAATCTGGGCACCTTAAATAAAATTATTGTTCATCTTTGTTTTCTATGGTGGATCTTAGCCACCCATAAATGTAAAGTAGGAGCAAAACCTGATTAGATTCAATCATCAATGTCACATAATCAGGAAGGTGGTGGACCCATATGCATGGTAGTAAATCCTAGCCAAATGGTAACCATAGACGTGAAAGCAAGTGGAAGGTGCATTTGAAAACTGCATTTTATTAATCCAAACATGTGTGAGCTAAGAAGGTCTAGACTCAATATTCCACACCCATTAAAAGTGGGTCAACAAGATTTTATTTTACATTAGAAAAGGTGTATTAATAAAAATTGCATTGTCATTTAAAGGTGTGTTAATAATAATTCCCTTATGTAAGTCTAAGATTAGATAGAGAAGGAGAGTTGATTGCTTTTAAAGTGTTTTAGTTAGTCTTGTATGTGAAGAGAAGAGGAATTTAATTTTGATAGTAGTTGATGGGAAAGATCTAAAGACATTGTGGTCGTCCACTTGGACAGTCATTTGGAGGTCAAATAATTTTTGTATTCACATTCTTCTACCACACAGACAAATATTTCTCGCATAAAATGGTGAACATGTATGCAAAAGATATTATAGTTAGCATTGACATCTCTTTAACTATAATGGTCTACATGTTGCGTTTAAAGGGTATTTTGTGAAACGGCTAGAATGATTCTCCCCAAGATACATGTAATACTAACCTATCTATGGCGCACAAACATCTCAATTGTTTCCCATACGAAACTTTATGAATGACCAAATTGTATATAACATTTTATACAAAGTAACATAAGAAATACAAAATAACCAAAAAGAATTAAAATCCCTAAAAAGTCAATTTAATAGTTTGGACAAAGTTTTTATTATCTTTTAAAGCATAAACTTCTAAAAGGATTCTCAAGACTTGAATATCTTGACCTTACCCTTAAAATGGAAAAAATATCAAACCTAAATCTAAACTAAAAAGTATGTAAATATATAAACATATTGATGGAGGTAAAATATAATTGTATGAAAATATGTATAATAAAAAAATTATATAATTAAGAATTAAACTTTTACACAAAATTTATTATATTTAATATTTACATTCTGATTTCGCCATTATACCTTTTTAAGATAAACGTTTTTAATTTGGTCATGTCAAAAGTTGTAACTTCCACGGAACCCAATTCAAATCTGGACGGGCAACCTAAAGACGTGTGTGGAATTTTAAATCGAGATTCCGTTTCTAACTGTAATTCATACTTAAAACACGATTTGTGTATTTAGGGTGCATACAAATTGCAGACTTGAACCACAAGTTAAGGTATTTACTAATCAAACATCACGTTTCCTTAGCTCACTCATTCTGCCCATTGCTTTTCTCATTCTCATAATCAGCGGCGCTTCGAAACACTTTCTCAGCAGCTTATTGTTTTGTGATTATGTACATAACTTCTTTATTTTAAATTTGACGATCATCATCTAAACGTGGACTAATTAATATTAATAAAACTAGCACTTGCATTTCTGTGTGCAATAGATATGTTAAGGTCAAATTGGAAAAAAATAATCTATTTTTAATACATATTTGTGTGTATGAGGTCAATTGATATGATATTTAGGAAATGATCTTATTTGTGAAAAAAAAGGTCATAATAGAGATGCAATAGCTTGAAATAAAAAATGCATCCACTTAATAGACATGTTAAAGTCAAATTGGAAAAATACATATTTGTCTGTATAAGGTCAATTGATAGGATATGTAGGAAATGATGTTATTTGTGAAAAAAAGATTATAATGGAGATGCAACAGCTTCAAATAAAAAATACATCCACTTAATAAATTCAAATAAAACAAAAAAACAAAATCTTTATATGAAAAATATAAGATTACATTACCAACAAGCTCATATTATGTTTGGAGTAGAATAAAGAGAAAAAAAGAGAGAAGGAACAAATATTTAGAGAATAAGAAAGAAAGAGATATAAATATAAAGAGGAATATATTATATATTATATATTATATAAAGAACTATAATATCTAGTGTGTTTCATACTATAATAATATATAATTTAATATTACTTTATATCTATTCTATCATATATCATAGTTATTAAGTTATCCATCTAAGATAATTGTTATATTCATAAAGAGATTCAAACCACACTTATTATCATAGGGGCATAAATACTTAAAAATAAAATCACTTAAAACATTAGAAACAACAAATGTGGCCTTTATTTTGAGCATTAGTCTAGGTAAATATTAAAACTTATTATAAAAAAAATTTTACTCACTAATCTTAAGGGTTATTGGAATAGTCTTAAGGAGACTGACACCACTAGGTAAGTGCTCCCTAAATGTTCGTCTAAGGTAAGAAATTTTTCTAGCATTCAAAATTCTACTAAAGCATTGTTCAAATATATAACAATAGAACAACGAACTAGAATAGATATAAGAAGATAGAGGGAGTAAGAAAGAGGGATAGAAATGGATAGAGAGATAGAGGTATAGGAAGACATAATGATAGAGAGAGATTGGAAAAGAGATAAATATATATAGAAAGAGATTAAGAGATATAGATGAAGAGGGAAAGTGAGAGGGAGAGATGAAAAGAGATATAAGTGGTGGGATGGAGTGATAGAGAGATAGAGATATAAGGAGTTATTGAGATGGGGAGAAGGAGATAGAGACAAACAGATACATAGAGATGAAACCAAACAAAGAGGAGTATAGATCTAGACAATTTGAGACAGAGAGAGGAAGAGATATAGAGGGGAAGATAGAATAAGGTGTGTGTGTGTGTGTGTGTGTGTGTGTGTGTGTGTGTGTGTGTGTGTAAAAGTATCTCTTTTCTCTCTATTTTTCTCCCTCACCCCCCACCCTCTCTCTATATATATATAGGGAGAGACAGAGGGAGAAAAATAATGAGAGAAGAGAGAAGAAAAATTGGATAGAGAATGCGAGTCTTAGGGGAAGAGAGAGGAGAGGATAAGTAATTTAAAAAGAGGTAGAGATCCAGGAATAGAAATGAGAGATAAAGAGATTGATATAATTAGTGAAAGATAGTAGGAGTGGGAGAGGGAGAGAGATAAATATTTAGATAGGAAGAGATGGAAGGAGGAAGAGGGGGGATAAATAGAGATAAAAACAATGAGAGATAATGAGAGAGGGTGAGATATAAAGATATATAAAGTTAAAGATATAACAAATAATACACACGCACACACACACACAGTTGGAAAGGTGGGGATATAAGGTTCCTTTGCGTGAGAGACAAAGATAGGGAGAGAGAAATAAAAAGTGTGTGTGAGTGAGATAAATATAAATATAGAGACAAGGAGGGAGAAATATAGAGTGTACAGTTGTGTGTGTGTGTGTATTTAGAGAGAGAGAGAGAGAGAGAGAGAGAGAGAGAGAGAGAGAGAGAGAGAGAGAGAGAGAGAGAGAGAGAGAGAANAGAGAGAGAGAGAGAGAGAGAGAGAGAGAGAGAGAGAGAGAGAGAGAGGAAACCTCAAATATTTTCTAAAAAAATAAGCGATGAAAATGATACACACACACACACAATGTGTGTGTGTAGATTTATATGTACATACATATGTATAGACATGTACATATACATCCATACACACGCATACACACAAAGACATACATATATTAAATACACACTATGGTATTAATTAGTAGTAAAATAAGGGTGATGTCCCTTACAAAATCACAACCAAAAAGTATAACAACCCTAATCACAACACGCTTATAAAAAATCTTGATAACTGTTGATGATTGTAGCTTCGATCAGATAAAATAAATGAGATATTAATATTATGAGAATATATTAACTTATGCATATAATATATATGATAATAATAATAGATATTATTATTATATATGTTAATGTATTTACATACAATTATAATTGAGAAAATTAATCTATTATTATATTATTAATATAATTAATGGATTTGATCGAATGACATCATCTTATTCATTATATAAATATCTGAATTGATAATATTGTTATATTATTCTACATCATATATATGCATATTAATATATATAATAATAATGATATTATTATATATATTAATATACATATACAATGTATAATGTATATTATATTTGATTAAATAATATTTCATACCACTATGCATTTATACTGATTAATGTTGATTTAACTAAATACTATTGTTATCGATTGATATGGTTTATCATCGATTTGTATTTACTTCGGCTGTATCGGTTATACTGATTTGTAATCGGTTAAACTTAATGAAATCCGAGTGAGTGATTATAAGCTGTGTACAGATTACTATCGGTCTTAATGTTTGGAAATAAATCAATGTTTGGCTATTAACGTTATTGTGTATAAATTATGCAGAATATATTCAGCAACAAGTATTATGCAGTGTTTACTTTGATAAAGACACCGATCAGTTGCATTAAGGATCGGTTGTTTTGAACAGTAGTTAATGTGAGAAGAGGCATGACGGTATAGAGTCACGTCTCCTTGGGGAGACATGCCTCTATACCACCATGGCTCTCCTATAAGAGATCATTACTTGATCGATCAAATAAAAGTATACAACATATAATACAAGTCTCATTCAGGCAATTAGCATATTATTGATATTAATATATTTATATATATTTGTTATTATATTAGTAATAAATATATGTATATATATTGTGATTAAATATATAT
>MU225357.1:468393-486164 GCA_018584345.1 Thuja plicata
TATATTAGTAATAAATATATGTATATATATTGTGATTAAATATATATTATATATATTGAGATTATCCATATATATATTGGATTTTGAAAAGAAAATTAAAAGACATAAATCTGATCCAAATTTAACAATAACAAAGGAAAATAAGTAGGTTGTAAGCCACAACTAATAGCACATGTAGTCTAATATCATAATCACAACTAAAAATAACAACAAACTATAAGAAAATGAAATGTTCAGCTTGGAAACTATAACACCCCAAAATTGGCATCTTGCAACCACAACCAATTTTGTTGCATTTGTCAACCTTCTGAATCATCAAAGTCCTATTGTATTAGGCAATTTTGAGTTTCAACTGACTCTACTTGACTTAAGTGTCAAATGCAGAAAATCCTAAATTTGCATTAATCACATACTACATTTAATTCCTAAATATCAATTACAATTGGCTAAATAAACCCTATGATCGAATTAATTTAATTACAACGTCCTAGCACTTTAATTAAATTAAATTCGCCCTTTTAGCTAAAATAAATAAAAATGAATTAAATAATATTTGATTATTAAATAAATATCCTCATTTCAATGATTGAATTTAATTATTCAAATAATTGATAAAGTGCATTTATGAGGTCATATTTCATTTATTTAATCAAATAGGCTCTCCAAAATCCTCACTTCAGTTCAGAAATGGAAATTTTGAGTTAACTGTGCTTCAAAAGTGAAACAAATCAGTTAACTGTTTCATTCACGCAAAAATACAATAGTTGATTGTTTATCTCAAAGGAAACTTGCTATTCTGAACTGTATTTCAAAATGTTAACCGTTTCTCTCAAAGGAAACTTGTCATTCTGAACTAGACTCTCATCCTATAAAAGAACTCTCTTTTTTCTCATTCAAAAGGAGGAGAATGCATTATTGAAGTATCGAATCACTGCTGGATTATTTAATTCAAGATTTGTGCATTCAAGCTTTCATTGTTATCATCATTATTGCAATAGATTAATTTACATTCTAGAATAATCATGCATAGCTTAGTTTCTTTTAAGTGTTCTTAGATTAATCTCATTTCATTTCTTAGATTAATTTCATTTCATTTCTTAGATTAATGGGTATGTGCAAGATCATGAGGGGCCAAAAAGTGGCGATGTGAAAAAAATCCACGTTTCACTCGTCCAAAAGCGCATGAAAATGTCAGTACACCTGGGCAAACTTGACACCAAAGCACAAGCCTAATCGGGTACCTGATTTTTTTGGGTACCTGATATTTTTGGGTACCTGATTTTTTTGGGTACCCGATTTTTTTAATTTTTTAATTTTAATTTTATTTTATTTTATTTTTATTTAATTTAACTTTAAGTTTTTTTAATTTTTTTTTTAATTTTGTTTTCAAATGAACTTTCCTAGGACCCCTTGGGACACACTTGAGTTTTCCAATGTGTCCCCAAGGATCAAAGAGGGTCCTAAGGGGTCCTAGTACACCTTCTCACACGTTAGGACCCATACGAAGACCTCATGACCCCTTTTGAAACATTGGAACACTCAAGTGTATCCAAAGATTGTAGGACCCCTTGGGACACACTTGAGTGTTCCAATGTGTCCCCGGGGGTCAAAGAGGGTCCTAGGGGGTCCTAGTACACCTTATCACGTGTTAGGACCACTAGGAAGCCCCATGACCCCTTTCGAGACATTGGACCACTCAAGTGTGTCCCAAGAGGTCATAGGACCCCTTGGGACACAATTGAGTGTTTCAATGTGTCATGAGGTCTTCTTAGGGGTCCTAACGCATGAGAAGGTGTAATAGGACACTTTGACCCCCGGGGACACATTGGAACACTCAAGTGTGTCCCAAGGGGTCCTACAACCTCTTGGAATACACTTGAGTGTTCTAATGTGTCAAAAGGGGTCAGGGGTCTTCCTAAGGGTCCTAACATGTGATAACTGTTGATGAGACTTTGTGACCGGGTCTGCCAACAGATGTAAGTTGTCACCAGGTACTTGGGTACCAGCCAACTTTTCCTGTAAAGGTTGTCTAGTGAATAAATTCTCCAGGCCTTCAAGCACGTGAGAATCAGGTCTCGACCATGCGGGAGCTAAGTTGGGAGTGTGATTGTTTTGTTTTGGGGGATAGTTGGTTTTCTTGGCTCATCTTCTTTGGGGATTTCATTAGGTCAGGATTTCCTGCAAGCACTTGGATTATTAAAGAAACTTCAAAAGATACGCTAGGATTAGAAGTATTCCATTCTATCTATAGTTGTGCAAATATATTTAAAACATCAACCAAGCTCTAACATGCTACACTAAAATACTGAATGCATACAGAACCATCTGTTCATACATATTCAATAACGAGGGAAAAGAAGGTCGTTAATCTACTTAAAACATTAGAGCAAGGGAAATTAGAAACATACAACACAAAAGAACATTAATCTAGAGATTAGAACGCTAACAATGTCATTGCCAGAACTCTTCTTTCTTCATTAACAGATTTTCTAGCGAGCACTGGTGCGTACAATAATGGCTCCAGGGGAGAATCTATCTACTGAGAACTTCTAAGAACTAAGGAGCATTGAGCTCTGCAACTACAAGAAGTAAAATGATGATAGTGCTATATCTATAGACTCCAAAATCATCAATTCTGTCGACCCTTGGAATGAGGTTAGACTTATTATTTATACACATGTTTTCCCTAAAACTAACCTAACTTATCTTTACACTCAATCAATAAAATACAATTTCTGGTGGTTGGTACTACCTGCACCATGCTACAACAACCTCGAATAGAGTAGAGGTCTGATATGTCAGAAGAATGAGACAAGAAAATAGGTATGGAAAAATTGGCCTCGAGAAGAGAGCCAGAGGGAGAATAGAAGAAATCCAATCTCCCAGGTATTGAGGCTACATGCCTCATCAATGTAAAAGATGCTCACTGTCTCTGATGCACTAGGTGTTTAATGCTGGAGCAGTGCCTTGGGAAGACCACCTATCAGAACCATCCCTTGAGTTGATGTGCCTTGCTGGGGTCACCTATTTTCTAACACCTTTATTAACTGCTTGATGATGACCGGTCAACTCTGGGGAACCTGGACGTGGGTCATCCAAAGAATGCAAAACTATGGATCTAGAACTCTAGAATCTGGGAGCTTGCACTCAAAGAATAAAGAATGTTCACAATGTATCTTGATGGTGAAAATCTTTGGGATCTAGAGAACCTTATTGCCCTTTACTATTTTTAAATGCTTCCAAAACTTGGCTTAAGCCATCCTCGTCAATGTCTTTAATTCCGTCCCATCAGCCACGGACAACCTCAAGCTTCTCTTTAACTTCTCTGGCCCCATTTCAAAATTCATCTACTATCTTCATGGCATCATGTGCCCAGAGCATCATTTTAGATAATCTTGATAACCTTCCTCCGTCAAAGTCCCTAACAGCCTGGTATAGGGACTCCATGAACTCATCATACTTGCTGAGGACATAGTCCTCTGGGGTGCATGTTCTAGTGGTAAAGGGATCAACCTTTGAAACCCTTGTAACAAATATTTTGTGCATATTTAAAGAATACTTAACTGCCATGACTTTCTATTTTAGGGTCATGACCAGACGCTTGCTTACCTCAATCTTGAGGCCAAGTCTGGAGTACTGGGCTCGGAGGAAATTGAATGATTCCTCTCCCAAAATTCTCGCTTTTGTGGCTGCTTCTTCTTTGGAGGTCATTACCTCCTCCAATCTTATTTTCCATCCTTCATGCTTTTCTAAACCCTGTTCCCACCTGGCTCAAAATATAGTGGACCAAATAAAGATCTAGGAGCGATACCACTAAGAATTTCCTTACGGTGATTATGTTCTCGGTGATCCACCCGTCTACACCCTGGGCCTTCTTCTTCATGGCCCTTACAACTTCCACATCACCCTTTGCAAGAATTAATCTAGAGGTAGAAGCTTCCAGGTGTATCTCGGCCAGGGGCTGTGTGAGTTCTGTTAGAAGTCTAAGGAGATTTGCATTGGTTTCTCTTTCCTCCAACTTCTGGGACTGTTTGTCATATCGGGCCTCAACTACTTTTGTGGCCTCCCTCAGTAGGTCCAACTTGCCTTGCTTATCTCTCCTCCCTAGTATTACCTCTGTGATCACATAATCCTCGGGCCTTACTATCATTGTATCTGCATCTAGGGGAGGTGTTACGATTGTCGCAGCTGTACTTCCTGCTAGATCAGTTTGGAGGGTACAGACTGTTCGGGCCTTCTTAGGCTTCTTGGCCTCTACATTTTAGGCCATCATCTTAGCCAAGGAGAGGGGAACACTTGTTGCTACCACCGGGGCCTTTCACTTTCTGGATTCCACAGCCATTGGGGTGGCTGGGGTGGCTTTGCTGTTAAGACCTGGGTATCAGGATTCCCTTCAGAATTCGGTAGTGCATTCTCAGTATTTGTAGTGTCATCGGGCTCTTTCTCTTTCTCCTATTCCTGTTCCCTCTCATGTTCCTTGGAGGCCTCGATATTTTCTGCCATCTTGGCATCCTCTTTTATGATGTCTGAGGTTTCTTCTCTGCCAGTGTCGACATCACCTATATCCTCGGGGATTTCCCCATCCTTCTCAGCATCGGGAGAACTGACATTTATGTCCTCGGGGCTTTCCCCCTCACCTTATGTTGTTGTTCTTCCTCTTTGACATCATTTTTCAGAACATGCTCCTCTATTGTGATATTTTCTGGAGGTGGCTGAGGTATCGGGCCAAGATTCTATGTCTGGGCTGCTGTGATTACCTCACCGAATGTACTCTAGGGAATTTGGTCACCCAGAGTAACTGAAGGCATTTGGAGCATGATGAATGGGGGTACAGTTGATCACATGGGTTCGATTTCCCTAGTCATCAGTTTCTCGTCTCTTGTTTGCCTTGGTCCATCCTTGATGTCTTGGACCAGTGTTTTCTCCCGCTCTTGTTCCTTTTGCATTTCTTCCCAGACTTCCTTCTCTATGGAAGCTTCTTGCTCTGGGACTTTCTTCTCAGCAGATATGTCCTCTTTTTCCTAAGTGATGATCTCCTCTACCACGTGATCTATGTCTCCATGGAGATTCATGAGCTCATCTATCCTGAAGATATCATCAAATTCGTCATGCGGGGGAGAGGTATCTGAAATATTCTCAAGTTCAGGGGAATCTTAATTGACATCCACTAGGGGCATGTTAGGCCTATTAGGGCCTTCGTCTATGCTTGGTGTGGGGTTCACCTTCTGCTTCTTCCTTTGTAGTGGGGCCCCGACATCCAAAATACTTGTAGACTCCACCTCAGCGAAAGTCTTCCTGCTCATCATCGCGGCAAATGACGGGGATCCAGCCGAGAGAGAAAATGCTACTAGAGTTGCGAGGAGGCCAGCGGATAGTTGTGTACTTATTTTCTGGCTTGTTAGCCTCGATGTCTCCATTTTCTCCTTAATCTCTACCATTATGGGGAGCGAACCCTTGGGAGGCACCTGGGATGGGGTATCTTCTATTTCCTTCCCCTTTCTTATGCTGGGACTTGTGGCTTTGGAGGTCAAAGTGAACCCCCAAACAATTGGTCCTTTCTAGGTTCTCTTGGGGAACACCCGCGCAAAATACTTGTGACTATTTTCTACATTGGGGCGGCATACCCCCTCAATTGTTAAATTTCCAGGGTGGCCCAATCCACCAGAGGGAGATCCAAATTATCTAATCCCTGCTCTTTGTACAATGGGTCCTCCAGTGGTCTGTCATCTGAAAAACCCTTTAGGAAGCCCTGAAGGTCAAGGGCTTTCATCAATCCTTTAAACAACTGCAAATTTTGGTAGGCCCAGAGATCAAAATTATCCTGGCAATCCGGCTAGAAATCTTTGATATCTTCTTTGTGTGGTGGGGATGCCTGGGGAAGCGCTAATGCTATCTTACCCAATGGATCAAAATTGTTTCTGGTATGGTAAAATTATACCAGTCCCAGATTTTTAGTTCATTGTCTTGCTCCTTTGCTGTGGCAAGACTACAAGAAAAGTTCCTGCAAGAGATTGGGAACGGGACATTGGTAACCTTCTTCAATGTGAAGAGGGTGTGCAGCTCCATAATTTGTTTGCAGAATTCTATAAGAATGATTCTATCCCCGCAATACCAGGGAAGAAGATAGGGTTTCTCAGAGAAGTCAGTCACCTGAACATATGTGTGTTGCTAGAACTGAATGAAATAATTCCCGTAGGTGCTCACCAAGTTCATCGCCTCTTGCCATAACCGGTATCCAGAATCTCGAGTAAGTGTCAAAATATTTTGGTAAATGAAGGCATCATTTACCTTGCAAAATTTTGGGAAACTTAGTTCCCACTGGACTTGGGGATAATGATCCCATGGCATCAACTGGCCCAGCCCATTCCCAATAATTCCCATTGTCTGCAAACCCTGGAAGGTAGGTCTTTGTTGGGCCAGTGCCCATAACACGTATGATGTCATATAAAACTTTGAAGTCTAGAGGACACTCTTCATCTGTGTGTCCACGTGGTTGGCAATGATGGCTGCCTAATTGAATGTCTGACTGTGAGTGGTGATGCAATAGAGAAATTAATACATCCATGCCAAGAAATCCCGGTCTTGGGGTTCTCCAAAGAGCCTACATAGAAATATGATGCCTGCTTGGATAATTTCATTGAAATCTCCGCGGGGAAGTTCCAGCTTCATCTTTTTATAATCCCTTCTCAGGGATTTTAACCAATGAGTGTTGAGATTCTTCCGAGAGAGGAGATAAGCTTCCTTGAACTCCTTTAGTGATGTGGACTGGGAGAGAACAATAGATCCCTTGAATTGCAGGATCCCCAGCCCTGAAGCAAAAGTTGTTGTGTCTAGATTGAGGATAGTCGTTGGATAATGTAGCGATCGGGGATCGGAAATGAGAACAACCTTAGTGGAGGTGTTGTAAAGCATCGCCAGGTGGAGTATTAGCTTCGGTGCTTGCACCGAGTAGTGAAAACTTGCAGCATTGATGATCCTGGAGGCAGCCAAGTATTTTTCCATATCATCTTCGGCGGCCCTTTGTTTGTAGATGGCTTGGACCAAGACTTGCATTTAAACCCATATCCCAGGCTCTGTATCTATTATATCTTGCAACCTAGAATCTATTGGGACTGAAAAACGCAGTAAGGGTTTTGAAGTACCATGTTAAAATTTTGCAATCTGAAGCCCTGTGATCATTTTTGTGCCTATTTGCCTTGATGAAATTCTGAGGTCTACCATGCATGTCAAGTACTTATCACTCATTTTTAGGCATTTGAAGACATCCCCGTTCGTTAATTTCAAGTTTCGAGTTATTTCGTGATGTCTTATTTTAGGAACTTGTCAAAATCTGCATTTGTGCTTAATTGTCAATCTGTTGTAATAGGCCTAGTTTGCCTTTGAATATCTTGTGTCTTGTTGAGTGTCATGGCCCGTCACTTTAGGGATGTTTTTTATGCATATCAACTAACTTATGTTTCAAATCCCAATTCATTTTGATATGTTTTGACTAGTTTTCAAACCCCTCAAAATTGGTAGTTTGATGTTGTCATGCATTGTGTAATTGATCAGAATTCTGAGTAGCCCTGTTTGACTGATTGTAACTTTTGACCTTGTGACCTAATTGAAAAAATTTCTCTTGTACTCCATTATAGAGGTCAAATACTTTTTGAGTCTCTATCTTTAGGTCACGACAAGTCCATTTGGTCAGTTTGCTAAGTCCATTCCATTTGCAGTTTCTATCAGTGTGCCAAACTGTCAAATGCAAATTTCTGAATGACCTACTTTGAGGTCTTACAATTTTACACCCGGTTGAATGAAATGGATAATCGAAAGATCCCCTATATTCTAGGCATGGAAATGTTCTATCCTGAAGATTTTCAGGTCATGATGAATCCGTTTGTCCAATTTGCCAATCCGATTCCGTTTGCAGTTTCTAACAATTTGATGCAGATCAGTTGCATAGTTTGGTCAGAGGCCTTGTTTGTGAGGGTATATATTGAATACCGTGATTGGTCACATCAGGAAAATGATTGTCTTGAATTATAGACCAAATTTTATTCAAGGTTTCAGATCCTGAGGATTTTGTTTGCACACTTTCCAAGTTTCTTTCCATTTGCAGAAATCGGTATTCCTTATGTTTTTGGTTTCCTGCATTTCCAAGTGGCTACTTTCGAGGGGCCACCAAATGTGCCTAGATTATTTTCAAGAGGTGCCCTTCTGGATCCCTATTCTCCATATGGTACACTTCCAATTTCTAGAAGCTCGGGTCTTCAGGAGATCGTTTGACTTGTTTTCAAAGTCAAAACCAAATGTGTTTATTGATATTTGACAGGGAAATTTAAAGTATTGTCTGAAGAGCCAACTTGGATGTTTGAAATATTTTGACCTGTTGGGTTCCATCAGATGTCATTTTTCAGCATGAAAGAATGTCAACCATGGGATGTGTATGCCCATCGCCATGTCCCGATTACTGGATCTTGTCAGTTTTTAAAGGCAGCCCCAAAGGCTAGTTGCCATTAATGAAATCGGTTTTGCAGAGGTATAAAAGTTGTCTTTATTGGCCGCCAGCTTAATTATTCTTGATCAAATGGAAAAATAGACTATGTTTGGGAAAATTGAAGATGAATATAGTTTCAGGAATGATAACTTGGAAAACAAAATCCCTCAAAGATGTATGATTTGCCAAAGAAATGACCGGTGCATTAAACAAAGATGATTGATTTTCACAAATTTCCAAATTAGATCACCTATGCCACCATTCTCAGCATCTATGCCTGTAATATTTGTTTCCAACATGGAATTTCAAATACATGCACTCATGGTTAAGAATGGAAGTGCTTCCAACTTGTTTGTGTTAAGTGGTATTGTAAATTTGTATTCCAAATATGTGGCCAGCCTGTATAAAACAAGCAGCCAGTGCATTGGATAAAAGATGGAAACTAGTATGTTGTTTGGAGGAAATCAATGCCTATGCTGGATTTCAAAATAGCAGAACCTCACGCACCAGGTTGGGAGGAAGCTACCAGCGTAGGAGGAAAGGCTACATAATGCAAAAGGGAGTATGCCACAACCAGTCAGAATCTACGCTAATTAAGAACAGGAGGATTGTGCAATGCATGGTGCAAAGAGGCACGCATGGAAAAGGAAAGGATCAGCGCCAAACTTGGAGGCTATGTAGACTTTGCAACATTTCAAGAAAATGAAATCGGTTGGTGTAAAGCCAGCTCCACAAACTTTTGCCAACATATGCCACACCAAACAACAAAGAGGCCACGCTGGAGTTTCGCACAGGGCTGTGTAGACTTTAGTTTAGTAATTCTCAAGCATAAAGAAATTAGCAAATGTAATCCTCCCAGGGAGGCTGTGTAGCAGCATGGGGGATTTACTAAACAATCAAATGCATTGGCCAGTGTAAAGCCATATTCAACAACTTTGCCAACATACTCCCAGCCTGTGCTAATGTCGAAGCACAAACAAGACACGTGAACTATTTGATAGGATGCCTCAAAGAGATGTCGTATCATGAAATGCTATGATTGCAGGATGTGCTCAAGATGCATTTGTCAATAAGGTTTTAGTAACTTTCAAGCAATGTAATCGACTGGTATAAAAGCCAAGTTAGACAACATTCACCAGCATCCTCCCTGCCTTTTGTCAACATCCTCCCTCCAAATACAAAATGTGGAAGTATAGACAAGGAATGCAATGATTGCAGGATGCACACAAAATAGATTTGTTGATAAGACTTTAGAAACTATCAAGCAATGCAAATCGCAAGTGTAAAGCCAATTCCACGGTCTTGCTAGCATCTTCCTTTCTTGTGCTGAGTGGGAGCTTCAAAACAGCCGCGCAAATGCTAGGGGAAGACTACGCTAGAGATGTGGAGGCATAGACAAGGCATCTAAATTGGTTTCAAATACATTTGGTAGTTGTAATGTCAGGTATAATTGTTCTGAAGACCCACGCTGAGCATGGAGCAGTCTGCGCATAGCAAGAAGTGGAGAGTAAACTAAGCTAATGCAATCTGCAGGTGTAAAGCTAACTCCACAATTTCTACTAGTATGTTTCCATGCAAATAAGAGGAGGTAGAAACATGGAAGAGCAACCTGCATAGGAAGTGAGGAGCCATTATCCCACATTGGATGGGAAACAGAAATACATATGTTTAAATACCACAACGCTTTATGTATAATTTGAAGTAAAGCCAAGACCACTTGGAAAATGCAAGCTAGAGGGCTAGGTGCACGACGGGGCCCGCATTATATTTAATGCAAAACACATAAAGCTTTAAAAAAATTAAAAGAACATTATCCCACATGTACCCCTCAATGGGATTTTGAAGACTTTATCAACAAAACCACTCAATATGTAATTTGAAGCAGAAAGAGGAGACTATGGGCGTAAAGGTAGGAGCTGGGGGTTTGCCATGAAAACCATGCCTGAGGAGAAGACATCTGAATTTTGGTGGGGCCCATAGCGATGATGTGGCAGATGACTGGGTATAAGAGGTTGCATGTTTGGGCACAAATTTCAAGATGGCAAAAATTGATGAATGGCTTAGTGGCTTAGTGAGAAAGTTGCAAGGAAGATAAGCTTAAGCCATTAAGCCATTGGTCCATGTGGCACAAATGACAAGTGGCGCCCAGTAGGCGCCAATTGGTGCAATTGCAGTGCAGTTTAGAGGCACCAATGAGAGATCCACACGTGGCACCAAGTGGACCTGCGGACCAATCAGATGGTGACACTTGGCACATTCTGGTGAGATGTGCAGATTTTAAATAATTTTTTATTTTAATTTGTTTCAACAAGTGGGTTAAGTAGTGTGCAAGTTGACAAAAAATCAAAGGTGGACTTAATGGCTTAATGGAAAGATGCTCACCATCTAACCATTAAGTCATTAAGCCTAGGTGACAAGTGTCACAATGAGACAAAATTTGGAAAAGGGGAACTATTAAAGTTTAATTTGTCTCACTTCAATAGTTCTACTATTGAAAAATAATTAAATTCAAATGCAAATATTTTAAATTTTAAATGAAAATCTGCACAGGAAAGCAAACTTGAATTAAAGTTTTAGGAGGCAAATTTTGTCCAAACTATGGAGTATTATATGTTTCCAGAAAGGTCTTGGAAAGGAGATCATGATTTTGTAGACCAATTAAGGGAAAATAAAATTAGATTTTCGCAGTTGCAGATATTTTCTGGGGACAGACAGGTGTCGGTGATTGGGTTGTTTTTCCTTTCTCCTATATCTGGCTTTTTCTCCATTGTAACAGAGGATGGTGAATTTTATAGCTGCATAGTAGACTTCAGACTATGGTTTAGTTTTGAAGCTTTGTGTCTTTTTGAATGTTTTGAAGCAGAATGACATTAATAAAATATAGTGGAATCTCCAGTTTCAGATCTGTGATGTCTTTTTGTATTTTTATTCATGCTCTTGTATGTTTAGTCTGTAAGGCATTCTAAACATGCTCGTTATAAGGTAACTATGTTGTTACTTATGAGCTTCCTTCAAGGAAGGAGTCAGTCTTGTGAGTAATCCTAGAGGGCAGGGTATTAGTATGAAAATATGATAGACAGATGTGAAAGTGAAAAGATAGTTTGTAAGGCACTCTATCTAGGATCTTGTTTGTGTTCTTATTAATTAGTTTTCTGTTGATTTACATCTCATTGGACCCTTTGCCCAGGATTAGGCACTAGTCTAAGTTCTGAAAAGTAGTTCTCATCATCAATCATTCAAATATTAAAATCTTTATTTCTGTTATCTAAACTCCATGTCTAGATAATTGTATTCATTACAGTTCATTTTGATGATTCCTTAGAGAGTGAATCAACTAGGTTATCCCTCCTTAAAAGGAAGAAGGATGAAAGTACTTGTATCACTGGTTTTTTCTATATTGACAATCATAGTTTGTCTGGTTAAGCTTTGCATTTGGTTATGCTTGGTCATATGCAGAGTGTTTCATAAAGTTGATTTAATAAGCTCCTAATAGAAAATTAGTGTCCACATTCATATATATACTGTGTAATCAGTATTCATAAAGAGGTAAAACCTTCCTGAGTATATGTGGAGCTCAAAATCGAAGAAGGATCTTATCCAATCCTTACCAATTAGGCTTTTCTTGTATCTGAATTAGTATTAGGAGGCATAGTGTTCAAGTAGTCATTTCAAGCACTGTGATTCATACAAGAAAAATCCCTAATAGAATCCACCTTGGACCCTACGAGAGCACCCTCCTTTGGGTACTTGGAAGTTAGCGATAGCTTGGCCAGCATCTTTTTGGCCTTTTTTTTTGTAGCTGTCCGAGTGGAGGTAGTTGGCAGCTCTGGGCTATGAGGAGGAGCGATCACTTCAGACATTTTGATCAATCTATCTGCAACCTACAAGACCAGAGAACCGTCAATACAAGATATGATAAAAATAATATTTTAAGGACTTCGATGAATTCACCACCATTTTGTACCTGCTCAAAAATGTTAGCATGCATCAAAAATCCTAGAATGTAAAAGTTGACAAGGGTCAGATTCTAACAAACACCTAGAGGCTCTAGGGTATTGGTTTAGGTGACAAAAATGGGATGAAGACCTGGGGGCTTCTCAACATCTAGAATCTGGATAAACTAGTTGTTGTCAATGTGACCAGCAGAGAGTCATACTTGGCTGACATGGGTCATCACGTGGCCACGTAATAGGAGGCATAATGGCATTTATGGAGATAAGTGGGTTGACACGGAGAAGTAAATACCAGATGGAATGGGATTTGAATTCTCTCTCATGGGAGATTAATCACACCATTAAGATGACATGACAGAGGAGAGAGAAATCCATCATGGCTCGAACTAGCAAGGTGCCAAGTTTGAACCATGGAGAATACCTCTCTAACGAGCTTGATAATTGGTTAGGAAGTGATGGAGCGCAATGAGCTCAAGATAGATAGAAGGATGTACATAGAATATAAAGGAGTCAAAGTGCAATGATGGCCGAAGAAAACCTCGCAGGCTGACAACAAGAACAGTCGTATATACAGACATGTACATGAAACTACACAATTTACAGATTATACACAATATACAGAGTATTTACACTATTCTACGAAACATACAAAGAATTTACACCTAAAATACAATTGCACAGAGGTTGGACAACCCTTTGGAAAATCCAAACTACCAACGAGAGGTGACAGAAAAGCCAGCACAAAGACGCAGCGAAACTGAAACAGGACCCAAACAAAAACCAAATAAAAAAAAGACAGACAAGAAAGAAACATAACCAAAAACTAGAGAGGAGAGAGCCGAAGGCCTATCTGGAAACATGAGGAATGTAGGAAAGATGAGCATGGGAGGCACTCTACAAAAATTTAACCTAGAACTGATCACAAAAGCACCCTTGCTTACTAATGTTTGATCGTTGTTAATCACCAAAGCAACCTACGCTTAATCATTTTGAATCGCCTTAATCACTCTTGTAATCACTCTGACTGTTTTAATCAAGGTAAATGTGAAAAATGATAGCTAAATTCTATTTATAGCCCTAGGATAAAAATGTGTTTCTTTCTCTCCGCAAACTCTGGAACAAGCAAATCTCCAAACTCCGGGCCTGGGGATTTCATATAGCCACACCTTCTTGTGAAAGAAGACATGATGATAGGGAGTCCCAGAGTCTAGAATCCAGTTGATTCAAAAGAACAAAAAAAATATGGGACCGGGTCCCAGAGACAAAAGAAGACAAGGAACAAAAGAAAAACACCCCTCACAGAAGCAAAGCCCTGAGGGAAAAACAAAAGAAACCATGGGAAAGAGAAAAAGTGATAAAGGAGGACCCAACATTTTGCCTACAAAATGCAGGGACGGGTATGCAGGGCATAACAATAACATGTACTAGGAACCCTTAGGTCCCTCTTTGACCCTCAGAGACACATTAGAACACTCAATTGTGTCACAAGGGGTCTTACGACCTCTTAGAAAACACTTGAGTATTCCAATGTGTCAAAAGGGGTCATGGAGACTTCCAATGACCACTTTTGAAACATTGGAACACTCATGTGTTTCCAAAGAGGTCGTAGGACCCCTTGGGACACAATTGAGTGTTCCATTGTGTCCTTTGGGGTCAAAGAGGGACCTAAGGGGTCATAGTATACCTTATCGCAGTCGTAGGACCCCTAGGAGGTCCCCATGAGCCCTTTCAACACATTAGAATACTCAAGTATTTCCCAAGAGGTTGTAGGACCCTTCGGGACACACTTGAGTGTTCTAATGTGTCCCTACAGGTCAAATAGGCATCCTAAGGGGTCCTAGTACAACTTCTCACTTGTTAGGACCCCTAGGAAGACCCTATAACCCCTTTTGAAACATTGAAACACTCAAGTGTGTCCCAAGAGGTTGTAGGACCCCTCTGGATAGACTTAAGTGTTCCAATGTGTGCTCAAAGGTCAAAGAGGTTCCTAAGGGGTCCAAGTACACCTTATCATGCGTTAGAACCCCTAAGAAGTCCCCATGACCCTTTTCAACACATTTGAACGCTCAAGTCTGTCCCAAGAGGTTTTAGGACCACTTAGGACACACTTGAGCATTCACATGTGTTGAAAGGGATCATGGGGACTTCCTAGGAGTCCTAGTATGCCTTATCAATTTTTAGGACCCCTAATAAGTTCCCATGACCCCTTTTGACACATTAGAACACTCAAGTGTGTCCCAAGGGGTCATAGGACCCCTTAGCACACACTTGAGCATTCTAATGTGTTAAAAGGGGTCATGCGGACTTCTTAGGGGTCCTAGTATGTGATAGGGAGCCTCCTTGGTAACCTTCTGAGTTTGTTTGAAAATATTCTTAGGCCTCTCCTAGGACCTCTAGGGCTTCCTCAATCCACCTTCTACCACTTGGAAGAATCAACTCTTCCCCTTCAACCAAGAAGCTACCTATCTTGTCAAATTCACCATTCTTGTGTTCTACAAGAACCTTCCACTCAATCCACTCCAAGCCCTAAACTTACATTTGGATTTGTAGGAGGGTCAAGGATTCATTATTCTCCATTATTGGATTGCATTCTAAGTTTGAAACCACCAAGTTGAACCATATTCCCATCGAGTTCTAGATCCCTATCTTTTAGGCCTTGTAGCCCTTTTTGCCAATTAGGCCTCCTAAATTGTAGGACAACACTTTTTCTGTCCAAAAAATTTAAAGAACCCCCAAATCTGTTCTAGTAGTCTTCAAGTAAGCCAAAAACCTAGAAGGATTTTCTAGGTTTCAGAGTCCAACTCTGTCTGTACACCTGGTTTCTTGAATATGGTCTTTTTCTTGCTTTTGGGCCAGTTTGAGGTCTTAGGCTTCAAACCTTGGAAAGTTGAAGTCTTGGACACTCCTCCACTTTTTTGAGAACCTACGTAACATCCTTCAATACACCCATGGACTTCTTGGCTCATGAGAACATGCCCTGCAAATTTAAAACTAACTGTCACTTGCTCTTCCTAACCGAGCTGTGAATGTTGCTCGCTTAGGGCAAGTTATTAAAAATACTTGCAAGTACTTTCAGAGCTCCTCCTTCCATAATATTGAATCTCCATGGACCTAGTCTCCATTCCCAGGTGGCCATATAGAACCAATGGTGGGAAGTGGAGTTAGGTCCACATCTTTGCTCCTTGGCCAAAACTGGACAGCAAACAATCCAAAACTAAAAGAATTTACAAACTACAAACAAAAAACAACTACAAAGAATAATAATTATTGGAAAATCTTGGTAACATGCACAAAAATGGATTCCACTAATCACAGTCCTAGTTTCAATCCATGCACAATAACAAAAAACCAAAATCCTTCAAATCTGTTGTCTTCACATTCAAAGCTCTTGGCTCCAATATCCGAAATCTGTACAATGTCCTCTCTCCTTTCAAATTAGGGTTTTTTCACCTTACATACTTCCCACACACATGTTTCACTCCTTCTATGGGTTCAAAAACCATTAGAACCTCGAAATCCTCTATACAACAAAATGTTCTTAGCAGCTTTTAAAAGTTGCTAATGTTGCATAGCAACATTTTACATTGTAATTGCAACTTACGCTTTTTAAGTGTTTCACCACCATTTCAACCTATCAAACCTAAGCTAGACCACATAGGGTATCCAAGGACCCTAAGAACCACCATGACATCACTCTACCCTTTTATGACATCATCAAGTATAGTCCACTAATCAAGAGCCAAAAAGAGCTATTCTAACCAAACAGAAGCATAAAATGAAATCTAACTAAAACACCCTTGGTCAACATGACCTTATGTATTTACATTTCCCTACAAGAGGGTCTTTCACACACTTAACACCCAAAATGGCATGAGACCACCAACTTACTAGTTTCTCAAGGGTGCTCCTGCACCATACTACCAAGGTTAAGAACTGATGTCACCTCTGGGCACAGGAGCTTAGGATAAATTCCTTATTTCTTGAAGTCATTCTCAACTACCCAAGTAGCCTCAGCCTCTAACATACCTTCCCACTGAATAAGATGTTCCATATAAGTTCCTTTCCTAGTCTTTTTCTTCACCCAAGAGTCTAAAATCTTGACTGCTACAGGTGCTGGTGCAGGGGTAAGCTAAACATCTGCTGCTATTGATTGACTATTTGACTGTAGTTCACTATCTACTGGTGTAGGTCCTTTGTACTGGACTAAATCCTGTACATTGAAAATAGGAGACATTGCCAAATCTGATGGCAAGTCAAGTTTGTAGGCATTTTGCCCATACTTTGCAAGAATATTGCAAGGACCAATCCTCCTCATCTGCAGCTTGGTGGGGACTCCCTTCTACAACCTAGACTTATTTAGATGCACCATCACAAGGTCACCCATAGCAAACTGAAGATCTTTTCTTCCTTCATCAACTCTAGCTTTCAAATTTTGTGTAGCCTCTTGGAGCTGCTTCTTTACTTGCTCATGAACTTCCTTCATGGATTGAGTAAAATCATCTGCATATGCACTCCTTCCTTCTGTATTTTCCAAGTTTCTCAACTCCAACACACCTCTAAGCTGTATCCCATAAACTACTTCAAAGGGGCTTTTGCCTGTTGTCCTATTTGCACTATCATTATAGGTATATTCAGCCTGTGGTAACATCTGATCCCACATCACTCCATACTCCTTTGTCAAGCACCTAAGGAGATTTCCTAGCACTCTATTGATCACTTTAGTCTGACCATCTATTTGGGGATGGTAGGCTGAACCAAATGACAAATTGGTTCCCAATCTTGACCACAAGGTCTTCCAAAAATGACCCATGAATTTTACATCTCTGTAGGATACTATGCTGATGGGTAAACCATGGATCCTTACCACTTGTTTAAAGAACAAATGAGCAATATGACTGGCATCATGGGTGGTTTTGCAAGAAATGAAATGACTCATCTTGCTAAACCTATCTACCACCACAAATATACTATCCAAACCAGACTTAGTTCTAGGCAGCCCAACAATAAAATCCATACAGATACATTCCCAAGGCCTATTAGGGATGGGCAAAGGCTGATACAAACTTGTATTAGATGATATACCCTTGGCTTTTTGGCAAACCAAACATTGCTCCACATACTTCCTGATGTCCTTCTACATCCTAGTACAATAATAGAACCTTTGCACTAGTTCTAGTGTCTTATTCAGGCCAAAATGCCCACTTAAGCTGCTATTGTGCTTTTCTTGAATAACATTCTCCCTCATAGATCCCTTGGGAACACATAGCTGCCCTTCTCTAAACAAGAGATCATTCTGAATTGTATAGTCTGCAAATTGACTATGGAAATGGTTCTTGAAG
>MU225357.1:504300-523958 GCA_018584345.1 Thuja plicata
GACCCCTTTTGACAAATGAAAACACTCAAGTGTGTCCTAAGGGGTCATATTACCCCTTGGGACACACTTGAGAGTTAAACTGTGTCAAAAGGGGTCATGGGGACTTCCTAAGGGTTTTAACTTGTGATAAGGAGTACTACGACCCCTAGGAAGTCCCCATGACCCATTTTGACACATTAGAACTCTCAAGCATGTCTTAAGGGGTCATTGGACCCCTTGGGACACACTTGAGCATTCCAATGTGTCGAAAGGGGTCATGGGGACTTCCTAGGGGTCCTAGTATGCCTTATCATGCGTTAAGATACCTAGGAAGTCCCCATGACCCCTTTCAACACATTAGAACACTAAAATGTGTCCTAAGGGGTTCTACAACCCCTTGGAACACACTTGAGCATTCCAATGTGTTAGAAGGGGTCATAGGGATTTTCTAGGGGTCCTATTATGCCTTATCACGCATTAGGACATGTAGGAAGTCCCCATGACCCCTTTCAATATATTAGAGTACTCAAGTGTGTCTCAAGGGGTCGTAGGACTCCTTAGAACACACTTGAGCATTCTAATGTGTCGAAAGGGGTCATGGGGACTTCCTATGGGTCCTAGTATGTCTTATCACTCGTTAGGACCCCTAGGAAGTCCCAATGATCCTTTCGACACATTAGTACACTTTAGTGTGTCCTAAGGGGTCTTAGGACCCCTTAGGACACACTTGAGCATTTCAATGTGTTGAAAGGGGTCATAGGGACTTCCTAGGGGTCTTTGTATGCCTTATCATGTGTTAGGACCCCTAAGAAGTTCCCATGACCCCTTTTGACACATTAGAACAATCAGGTGTGTCCCAAGGGGTCGTAGGACACCTTAGGACACACTTGAGCATTCCAATGTCTTGAAAGGGGTCATGGGAACTTCCTAGGGGTTGTTGTATGCCTTATCATGTGTTAGGACCCTTGGGAAGTCTCCATGACCCCTTTTGACACATTAGAACACTCAAGCGTGTCCTAAGGGGTCATAGGACCTCTTAGGGCACACTTGAGCATTTTAATGTGTTGAATGGTGTCATGGGGACATCCTAGGGGTCCTCGTATGCCTTATCACATATTAGAATCCTTAGGAAGTCGCCATGAAACATTTTGACACATTATAACACTCAAGTGTATCCTAAGAGGTCGTAGGACCCCTTGGGACACACTTGAGCATTCCAATGTGTTGAAAGTGGTCATGGGGACTTCCTAGGGGTCCTAGTTTGCCTTATCATGTGTTAGGACCTGTAGGAAGTCCCCATGACCACTTTCAATACATTGCAATACTCAAGTGTGTCCTAAAGGGTCGTAGGACCCCTTAGGACACACTTGAGTATTCCAATGTGTCAAAAGGGGTCATGGGGACTTCCCATGACCCCTTTGAAACATTGGAATACTCAAATTTTTCTCTAGACATCATAGGACCCGTTGAGACACAATTGAGTTTTCCAATGTCTTTCCAGGGGTCAAAGAGAGACCTAAGAGCTCTTAGTACACCTTATCATGGTCGTAGGACCCCTAGGAAGTCCCCATAACCCTTTTTGACACATTATAACACTCAAGTGTGTCCCAAGAGGTTGTAGGACCCATAGGGACACACTTAAGTGTTTCGATGTGTCCTCAGGGGTCAAAGAGGGTTCTAAAGGGTCCTAGTACTCCTTATCATGTGTTAGGTCCCCTAAGAAGTCCCCATGACACCATTCGACATATTGGAACACTCAAGTGTGTCCCAAGTGGTCGTAGGACCCCTTAAGACAAACTTGAGCATTCCAATGTGTCAAAAGGGGGTCATGAGGACCTCCTAGGAGTCTTTTTACACCTTATCATGAGAAACAACCCCCTAAAAGTTCCTGTGACCCTTTTTTCCACATTAGAACACTCATGTATGTCCTAAGGGGTCGTATGACCCCTTAAGACACACTTAAGCATTCCAATGTGTCAAAAGGGGTCATGGGGACTTTCTAGGGTTCCTAGTATGCCTTATCACCCGTTAGGACCCTTAGGAAGTCCTCATGACACATTTTGACACATTAGAACACTCAAGTGTGTCCTAAGGGGTCCTAGTACCCCTTGGGACACACTTGAACATTCCAATGTGTCAAAAGGGATCATGAGGAGTTCCTAGGGGTCCTAGTATGCCTTTTCACGCGTTAGGACCTCCAGGAAGTCCCCATGACCCCTTTTGACACATTAAAACACTCAAGTGTATCCTAAGGAGTTGTAGGACCTCTTGGGACACACTTGAGCATTCCAATGTGTCAAAAGGGGTCATGAGGACTTCCTAGGGGTCCTAGTACACCATATCACGCGTTAGGACCCCTAAGAAGTCCCCATGACCCCTTTCGACACATTAGAACACTCAAATGTGTCCTAAGAGGTTCTACGACCCCTTGGGACACACTTGAGCATTCTAATGTGTTAAAAGCGGTTATGGAGATTTCTTAGGGCTCCTAGTATTCCTTATCATGCATTAGGACCGTTAGAAAGTCCCCATGACCCCTTTTAAAACATTTGAATGCTCAAGTGTGTCTTATGGGGTCAACACTCAAGTGTGTCCTAAGGGATCCCAGGACCCCTTAGGACATACTTGAGCATTCCAATGTGTTGAAAGAGGTCATGGGGATTTCCTAGGGGTCCTAGTATTCCTTATCATGCGTTAGGACCCCTAAGAAGTCCCCATGACCCCTTTCGACACATTAGAACACTCAAGTTTGTCTGAAGGGGTTGTAGGACCCCTTAGGAAACACTTGAGCATTTCAATGTGTCGAAAGGGGTCATGGGGACTTCCTAGGGGTCCTAGTATGTCTTATCGTGTGTTAGGATCCTTAGGAAGTCCCCATGACCCCTTTCGACACATTAGAACACCCAAGTGTGTCCTAAGGGGTCAGAGGACCCCTTAGGACACACTTGAGCATTCCAATATTTTGAAAGGGGTCATATGGACTTCCTGGGGGTCCTAGTACATCAGATAATGCGTCAGGACCCTTAAGAAGTCCCTAATGACCCTTTTTGACACATTAGAACACTCAAGTGTGTCCTAAAGGGTCCTACGACCTCTTGGGACATGCTTGAGCATACCAATGTGTTGAAAGGAGTCATCAGTACTTCCTAGGGGTCCTAGTATGCCTTATCACGTGTTAGGTCTCTTAGGAAGTCCTCGTGACCCCTTTTGACATATTAGAACACTCAAGTATGTCCTAAGGGGTCCTATGACTCCGTGGGACACACTTGAGTATCCCAATGTGTCGAAAGGGGTCATAGGGCCTTTGTAGGGGCCCTAGTACACCTTATCACACGTTAGGACCCCTAGGAAGTCCCCATGACCCCTTTCGACATATTATAACACTCAAGTGTCTTTTAAGGGGTCATAGGACCCCTTAGGACACACTTGAGCATTCCAATGTGTTGAAAGGGGTCATGGGGATTTCCCATGACCCCTTTTGAAATATTGGAACACTCAAGTGTGTCCCAAGACATTGTATGACCCCTTGAGACACAATTGAGTGTTCCAATGTCTTCCCAGGGGTCAAAGAAAGACCTAAGAGGTCCTAGTACACCTTATCATGGTTTTAGGAGCCCTAAGAAATCCCCATGACCTTTTTTGACACATTGAAACACTCAAGTGTGACTCAAGAGATCGTAGGACCCATTGGGACATACTTGAGTGTTCCAATGTGTCCCCTAGGGTCAAAGAGGGTTCTAAGGGGTCCTAGTACACCTTCTCACACATTAGGACCCCTAGAAAGACCCCATGACCCCTTTTGAAATATTGGAACACTCAAGTGTGTCTCAAGAGGTCGTAGGACCCCTTGAAACAGACGTGAGTTTTCCAATGTGTCCCCTGCGGTCAAAGAGGGTCCTAAGGGGTCCTAATAAACCTTCTCACATGTTAGGACCCTGAGAAAGACCCCATGACCCCTTTCAACACATTAGAACACTCAAGTGTGTCCCAAGAGGTTGTAGGACCCCTTGGGACACACTTGAGTATTCTAATATGTCCCTGGGGGTCACAGAGGGTCCTAAGATGTCCTAGTTCACCTTCTTATATGTTAGGACCCCTAAGAAGTCTGTCTTTGACCCCTAAGGACATATTGGAACACTCAAGTGTGTCTCGGGGGGTCATAGGACCCCTTGGGACACACTTGAGTGTTCCAATGTGTCTCCGAGGGTCAAAGACGGACCTAAGGGGTCCTAGTACACCTTCTTACATGTTAGGACCCCTAAAAAGTCCCTATTTAACCCCAAGGGACACATTGGAACACTCAAGTCTATCCCAAGGGGTCGTAGGACTCTTTGGGAAACACTTGAGTGTTCCAATGTGTCCCTAGGGGTCAAAGAGGGTCCTAAGGGGTCCTAATACACCTTCTCACGCGTTAGGACCCCTAGGAAGTCCCCATGATCCCTTTCAACATATTTAAACACTCAAGTGTGTTGCAAGGGTTTGTACAACCCCTTCAGATGCACTTAAGTGTTCTAATGTATCCCAGAGGTCACAGAGGGACGTAAGGGGTCCTAGTACACCTTCTCATGTGTTAGGACCCTTAGGAAGTCCCCATGACCCCTTTCAACACATTTCAACACTCAAGTGTGTCCCAGGGGGTTTTATGACCCCTTGGGACACACTTAAGTGCTCTAATGTGTCCCCGGGGGTTACGGAGGGACCTAACAAGTCCTAGTATACCTTCTCATGCGTTAGGACCCCTAGGAACACTCTATGACCATTTTGGAAACCTTTTGGATGTCTTATACTGTGTAATTAACCTATATATTAATATGTCCTATATATAATATATATTATATATATTATACTTCATTTTATTATATATACAACAATATTTAATATACAATATAGAATACATATCATATTGAATATGTATTTTTTACTATATATATATATATATTATTTAAATATGAACATATTATGTGATATATTTTAAAACACATATTAATATATAATATATAAAATAATATATAATATACGATATGCATAATGTAACATTTATTATTAATATATGTTATATAATATTTAATATATATAATACATAATCTACTATATAATTTTTGATATATAATATATCATATGAAGGAGGGAGAAATGGGAGGAAAAATTAGGAGGGAGGAAGGAGAGGGAAAAAAATTTAAGAGGGAGAAAGGGGAGGGAAAATTTAAAAATCAAAATTTTGTCGTCATTTTTGAGTACCCAAAAATATCGGGTAAAATCGAGTACCCGATTAGGCTCAGTATTGCTTTGTACACCAAACCTACATGGTCAACTCTAAAAATGTCACAAAAACATATTTTCCCTTGTTTTTCTAGAGTTCCAGACTTCGACCATGTAGCTAACGGCTCTTTTTTCACCCGAATTTGATGAAACAAAAAGGGTATCTTATGGAGATTATCATCTTTCTATCGATATAATTTCTGTCAAATTTTGAATTTGGTAAGTAATTATTAGTTATTTTCTAATTGAGTTACCTCTAAAGTGTTGATTTATATACTGATTGAAAAATAACTATAACTTTCAAACGGTATAATATTTTTGAAATCCAAAAAATGCGTCACATTCTATACTTCGCCTACTATAAGGGAATTTTTTTGTTTTTGATTTTTTTAAAATTTTTAATGAGTTAAGGTGGTCAGATACGGGAGTTATTTTATTTTGAAAACGTTTTCGTAGAAAATTCATAATTAATTATTTTTTAGAATAAAATCACAAAAAAATGTGCCTCACATCCAGGCACGAGTCTACTACTTATATATAAAATCTTATTAAAAAATATTATCATTTGATTAAGATTAAGGTGGTCAGACATACACCTACTTCTTATTTTTTCCTAAAATTTTTGTACTGCTGCATTGAAATCTATACTTTTCACCAATCATATTTAATTTTTTTCAGAAAAGGCCTAGTAGTTTAGAAACTACATTCAATTTCCTACAGATTCTATTCTTACAACTTTTTGATATTAGGTTGATAGCTAGTTCAAATTTTCATGTCAAGTTTACCAACCCTGATTTTCTAATTTTTCATTGCCACTTAAGGGCATAGTTTGGCCCCTCGTGATCTTGCACATACCCTAATCTCACATTAATTTCTTAGCTTAATCTCATTTCTAGACTAATATTGCATCTACATTTTTAGAATAAATTCTCTGTTCTTAGATTGGTCTCGGTTGTTGGGCTCTTAAATCTGAGAGCTTACTCAAAACCCCGTCTAGATAGGAGGCAACAGGTCGACTCATCTAGGAATGCAGGATGAATAACTTCATATTCACTTCTGTATGTGACAGACGAATAATGACTATGTTTAAGTGTATGGATAATTTAGAGGCACACATTTAGCGTATATATTTATGGCGCCTACATTTAGCATATAGATACAGGTGGAAATGCGAGATGCTCGACTCACAAACATAGATAGAGAGTTGCGAGACATCTGAGAGAAGCTAGCAAGATCTCAGGAGTAGTTGGAGAGATCACGGGAGAAGACACATCATCAGTCCTCCCAAGTGGCTTACTATTATGCCACATATGTGGGGGTGGTGCCTAGTGAGGCCGAGTAGACCTTACCTAGATTTTTAGCGTATGCTAGAGCTTCAGAGGGTGCACAGGCACCACCTCCTCTAGATATGCATCCTCGTCCACCTCCTCCAGAGGATGAGAGAGAGGGTCAAAGCTAGAGTTAGCATATTTTGATAGATTGGATCACATGATGTATCTGATGCATTGGCATCTTTGTATTGTATCACCATTTTTGAGATAGACTGTGCTCGAGTAGCACCCATTTTGTATTGTATCGACACTTTGATATATATATATATATATTTATATATATATTTATATTTATATATATATATATGAGCATATGAGCTCATCTTTTGGAATCATTGCATTTGTCATGTTGTACTTTATGAGATGTTTCCTATATTTTGCTTATTATTTTCTCCTTATTGTTCTCTCATCCTGATGATGGATCACGGAGTGTGATCCGAAATGTTGATGCTTAAAAACACACACAATCAAACCAGAAATCAAGCTATAAACTCAATGGATTGTGGAAATCTGATCGATTTAATGTTTCCTATATGTTTATATGCTTAGATGATTAGATGTATGAAAATGTTATGTATGAAATTCAATGTATATGGTACTAAAATCTCTTGCAGGGTGTCAAGATCTATGAAAGATTCTAACCAAAAGAACTTTTTAAGTTTGAGAGCGAGGATTGAATACTTGTGCAGTCGTGATGAAGCTAGGACGTTGAAGAAGAACTCCTCTTCATACAAATCCAAGAGAAAACAATGAAGTGACCATTGAAATGTTGCTGCGATGTAAGTCTAGAATGAAAGTGCAATCCTATGCTAGATTTAATCCCTAGGACATGGTTGTTGGACCCTTTCAATAGTTGTTATCATAGAGCATTTTTGGAACATCGAAGTTGATACAATTCTTAATGGTTCTATTGCAACCATAAGAATATGATTATGTCTTTCATTGGATTAGATATGGGAAACTAACGTAGCATCAAGGCACAAAAGCCGAGATGACCTAAATGCCATTTCTAGTTGATGTCGCAAGAGTACACTAGTATTGAGGCATTCAAAGCCAAGATAACCGCGAGTGCAATTGTGTGTAAACAAATAGAGAAATAACAGTCAAGGAAATAGTTCCAACCTCACCTTGGCATACAAATAAATAGGATCAAGCGATGTGAGGATTTTCTACCTTAATGAAGAAGCTCTTATCACATACACCCTAATTATTTGATGTTGTCAGATCATTGGAGCCACACCAACAAGAAATAGACAGAAAAGTAGAACAAAATCAATGAGAACAAGAAGCATACAAAGAGAAATTCAATCATAACTCATCATGTTTCAAAGTTTTCGGATGTGTTCATGTATAGAGGTGTTGAAAAACATCGGTGTTCTTGTGAGTGGTTTGTGTTTGATTGCTACTGATAGGTGTTGTTTATGTTTGTGGTATCCAATGTGTGTTAAGAAACACAATTGTGTCCAAAGATAGTGTTAAGAAACACTGTTGATTGTGGTGTTGAGAAATACTGAATGATTGTGTCAGTAGTGAGTTGTCCTGTAGGAATGAAAAGATTACTGACAAAAGCTGCGATCAGATTGGGGACCCATGCCCTTAGGTAACGACTGATGACTAACTTGAATCATGTTGTGAGGAAAAAATTGATTTGGTTGCCCCTAGGTTATGATTCAGGATCATTTCAAGTCAGGAGGGTTCTCAGGAGACCCAAAGCGTCACGAAAGTGACCAAAATTTATATACAAGATGAAGCAAAGAATTTCCAAGATGAAGCATGGAGTACCACTCCAACTTCAATGGATTCATGGTGATTTGCATGAAAAGATGATCAGTATGGCGAGAGTAGACAGACGCAGTGAGAACCACTAATGAGTGACATGAGAGAGATTCTCAAGTAGAGAAATCTAAGTAATAGTTAGTCATCAGCATACAGATGCAATGAGAAGCACTGGTGATTGATGCAAGAGAGATCTTGAAAAGTAGTAGGATAGTGCCCCTAGACTAGGAAGGTTTCCCCTAGAGTACGACCAGTTTCAATCCATGTAAGTTGGTATCTTGAAGGTAACTGAGAGCATGCGTATGAGAAAATGAAAGAAGGAAAGTAGGAAAGCAACTATACAAAGCCAAGTGATGCTGCGATAGATATAGCATTGTGGAATGAGAGGCGCCTATTTACCAGGTTTTCACCTTGGCAGAAATTCATTTTTTTTGTATTTTTGTATTTTTTAATTTTTTTGGTATTTTCTGATAAAGAATAGATCTCTTGAACATGTAGATGTAGTTGCAGAACCGTGGGAAATCTCATTGAACCAGAGCCAACATAAGTCATGTGCCCTCGAGACAAGGTATACAAAAACTTATTCGGATGGATTTTGGGGGAAAAGAAGAAGACAACTATTCTCAAGACTGTCGTTTTCTTATAAGACTAGAAAAATTTGTGAATGAGAAACTTCATCCACCGGGTTGTACAGTTCCATTTTTTTAAATTTTTTTAGGACATTTTCCAATTTTTAGGATTTTTTTAGGACATTACTATGTACATGAGAATTCTGACGATGTCTCAGCTATAGAATCATTTCAGGTGAAGAGCATTGATCAGCTTTTTGAGTTGCTCTCCTTCAATGGTGGAGAGTTGATAGTTGTTGGACCCAAACACTGCAGTGAAAACATACAGACCAAGCCAATTTGGTTCAAATTTTCCCTCTTGGACCCAATATTGTTGATTCTTAGGGTTCTCCCTTAGAACAAGGATATTTCTTAAACATCCTTTTCTGATATGCTCTGAGGTGATTGAACACCAATTTTTGACGTTTGTCTAGTAGTTCCACCTCTTGTAGCTGAGATATTATGTTGTCATCATTAGTGATGAGGCCTCTCAAGAGATTCATAGAGTAGGAATCTCAACCTTAATAGGTAGCACAACATCCGCTCTATAAACCAAAGCAAAGGGTATGGCCCCTATCGTTGTTCGTATACTTGTTTTATATGCCCAGAGAGATGGATTGATTCGGAGATGCCAATCTCGTCCATATTTGTGAACTATGTGATGCAATATTTTAAGGATCACTTTGTTTGATGCTTCCACCTATCCATTACCCTAAGGATAATAGATTGAAGGCCAGTGCTGAGTGATTTTGAACTTAGAGCATAACTCCTTCAGATCCTTGTTCTTAAACTGCCCCAATTATCAATGATTATCGAAGAGGGTACACCATACCCGCAGATGATGTAATTGAGTATGAATATGGTCACATATTTTCAATTTTATATGGTGAGAGGTACTTCCTCTACCCATTTAGTGATACAATATATAGCTGTGATGATGAACTTATGTCCATTTGATAATGAAGGATGAATCTCACCCACCAAATCAAAGGCCCACTGCTGGAATGGCAAGAAAGTGATGAATGGAATGAGCTCCTTGGCTAGAGAGTGAATCGGATTTCCATGTAGTTGACACTGTTTGCAAGACTTAGCATACTTTATAGCTTCCTTTTCCATGCGTGGCCAATAGTAACCAGCTCTAATAAGTTTAAGGGCCAGTGTCAGCCCACTCAAGTGAGATCCACAGATGCCTTCATGCACCTCAACTAATGCACGCTTAGACTCATTGGGTTCTAAACAGCTAAGAAGGGTACCGTCTAGAACTTTCCTACACAAGTCATTAGCTATGATAACATACCATGAAGCACTGCAGATAAGGTGACATTTCTCATTCCGAGTGTAGGTATCCAGAACAATCTGGCTAGGAAGGTAGGAGTGTCTATGATGGTACCGGGATGAATCATTTCCAATGATGGAACAAATCATCTAAGAGTCAAGGGAGTCATAGGCTGGGTAGTGTAATGTGTCCACCAGCAATTCATGTCAGAAGTCATTCTCTGGCATCTGTAGCATAGAAGCGAGAGTAGCCATTGCATCAGCCGCTTTGTTGCCTACCCTTGGAATCTGTTGGAATGTGATGTGTGCAAAGTAATTTCAGAGGTCATCAACCATCCGCTTGTAGGGCACCATTTTGTCATATTTTGTGTGATAATTATCATTTACTTGATTGATGACTAGTTGTGAATCACCGAAGACTTTGAGTTCATCCACTCGCCACTCGATGGTGATCTTAATGCCATTGATCAAGGCTTCGTACTCGGTGTATGCAACCTAAAATGGTCACCTAGACTGTGGGCCCCATTTATCATTTTATCAATTTATCAAATACCTGAATCAATGCTTTGGAACATTTTTTCAATTTAAATCAATTTTCTTGATCAAATTGTAATTAATTCAATTATTTCAACATTTCCTAAGGTTTGATCATTTTTATTTAATTAAAAGATTTAATCTCTGTTTTAATTAAATTCATCTTATTTAATTAAATTAAATTCCTCCCATTTAATTAAATAAAATTCTTCTAATTTATTTAATTGAAAGAAAACCCCTCTTTTAATTAAATAAATAAAAATCCCCACTTAAAGCACTTTATTTGATGAAAAAGACAATAAATGAAATAAAAATCCCTTTTTCATCACATCTTCTTAAGTGGTGGGTTTTTGCCTCTTAATCTCAACCATTGATCAATTCTTTTTGCCTCTTAATCTCAATCGTTCACTTTCCTATATAAGGAAATCTCTCCTTCTCATTTGACAATCATCAATCAATCATCAATCATCAATCATCCACAATTATAGTATTGTTATGCTATAGGTTTGGAGAGCAATTTTGGAGGAGGATTTGAGCACTTGAGCTTAGATATTGAAACTTCTATCTTCTTGTCTTCTTCTTCTTGCATCCATGGCTATTCATGTAGATTAGATTCATGTTTATTTTCATAGGTTAAATTTGCATATTTCCTTTCATAGATTAATCATGCATTTTTATCATTTAGATTAATTTCCTTTCATGCATTGCAAACATATAGAGTAGATCTCATTTTCATGCATTGAATCTCTCATTTCATGGTGTACTTGCATGTGAACTAACTAGGTCAATCTGAGGGCCTCCATCACACACCTTTGCACTCCATGACTAGGGAGCTATGAGTCAATATTTGAGGCCTCATTCTTGAGCAACCTTGAATGGAATGACCCATAGAAGTGTGACACATTTTCATCACACATATTTGGCGCCCACCATGGGGCGCGGTGCTCCTGATTTTACTTCATTTTATCAGATTTTCTAATCTTTACATGGTTATTTTATTGAAGTTTTTCAATCCTAACCCTTGTGCAGATTTGCTTGGAGATGAAAACCCTAGATTTTCAAAGATTTGATCATATCTCCTAAACGGCTTGTATTTTTGGTCTAAAATGTTTTTTTCACGTTGGCAACATATCAGAGAAGTGCCAGTAAAACCTTTAGAATTTTCTGAGTTGTTTTGAATTTTTTATAATTTTTTCTTTATTTTTCATAAAACCTTAATTTGCAACGCAAATCAACAAATTTTTTAGAAATTTTTACATTTTTAGAAAGGTATATAAATTCTACAGGGGGTCCATTATTTGATTTTTAAATTTGGATGCAATATCATAGCTCATTTGGTTGATTTATGAAAACTGGTCTATTTTGGGAAAATAGCTCCCTAGGGCACAAATGAAAAGATCTTTTTAAAATTATGATATTTTTGGAAAGCTCTCTATTTGTTAATAGGGGTCTCTTTTATGTATTTAGGGTTTGGGATCCAAATTCATGGCATATAAGTCCAATCTTGTTGACTAAGTCAAAAATCAAAATTAAAAAAGGGCATTTAATGATTAGCTTGCGCTTATTTTTCACATGGTTCAATGCATGATGTGAGTTTTCATTTGGATTATTTTATGGTTATTATTTCTTCTAACAATTGATTTTCAGATCTAACCCTAGGGTTTGCATAAGTTGAATATATATTGCATATCTTGTTTGCTTGTCTTACTTGTTGGAGAGTTCGTGGGGATTTCTTGGACTTGCGTGGATAAACAACAAAACTCTTGCGTTACTTTGGATTTGAGGTATTTTGTTGATCTCTATAAAATTTGGATTCTAGAAGTAAAATGAGCCTCTCATGTGTTTACCTTGAGTGTTTCTTGCTTTCATAGATCACATTTCCAATTGGTGCTCTAAAAATAGACCTAGATTTGCTTTCTTACATATATGTTTCACATAGTAATTAGGTCCTATAAACACTATTTGTGGCGATCTTGAGAGAGTGGGATTCATTCACTTGTTTTACATGCGAAGCTCTTCTTGATGATAGATCCCCTTGTAGGTAGGGAAGGATTTTATTTTTACCTCATTGGTCAACTTGGTTCGGGCTTCAAATTTTGGCAATACTTTCTCTCTTTGGGGGATTGGTGTCATTTGTTGTTGTGTGAGCCTTGAATGAGGTGATTTCAAATTAGTGGGTCAATTAATCTTGTTTTCTATATTTTAGTGTGGTGAGGAGGCTAGAGGATTATGCTCTTTTCCCTTTTGTAAGAATCAGAAACTTGGAACCCTTGAATCCGAACTAAGTCCCCATGTGGTCCATATTGTGAGTCTTCCTTATTAGAGAGGGTTAACCATAGTGGACATTCCCTTTATTGGGTCAACCACATGGATGGAACCTCAAGCGGTAATAGTCATTTTTTCCATGGTAGTGACAACCGCTATATAAATGTCCTTGTGGAAGAAATCTCCACGGGTGTAGTTTCTTGTGGGTTGTCATATCTCCTCAGTAGCTCTTGATTTATTAAATTATTAGATTGTGTCAAAACCTCAGTGCGCTGGGATTGGATCTCACCTACTTGAGATTGCAAAATTTTCAGAGTCAAGCCATTACGAAGAACCATAGTGTAACCAACTTTTTATTCTCTAGGACTATGTGCATGATTGGAAAACATTTTGAGAACATACACAAGTAGCATTCTTTATGGAGTGGAATACTATGTCACTATTCTTGTTCATGCACAAGGTTTCTTTGTCCCTTGCTCATTGTTTGAAGACAAATATTTGCTTGAACTCCCTGATTACTGTTCTACATGCCTGATTCATGATAAAAATCTATTAATGCATCTAATTGGTCAATTAAAACAAACAAATCTAAGTTCTCGAGTGATAAAAAATTCAATAGATCTCCCCAAAATTGTTATGATATGTTTCTCAACATCCAAATGAACTTAAATGGTATCAAGTTGCACAAAATGACTCTTGGTCTTCATTCTTCCACATCTACCATGTCTTCCTAGTCTTCCATTCCCATTTCTCTCTTCTTTTTTCATGCTTCTTCCTCTTCTTCTTAACTCTTCATATCTTCTTGGTTATTTTCCTCTTATTATCTAGTCTACCTTCTTCTATTCATCTCTTTTGTCACTCCCATTATTGATTCCTCTTCTTCTAGAACCATGAATTTAAAATATCTTGTTATGGAACCTCTTTTGAGGTTAGATGACCTCAAACTTATTTCTCAATTCCAAGAGTGTTGTTCTTCCAAAAATTTCATGGATGATAAACTAGAAAAAATGATATATAAATGAGCAAGTGAATTAGACGCCTTTGCTAGGATCATACACATGATCTTGTCACAATGGTCTCCTTCTTCAAAACATCTTTCATCTTCTAAGTCTTCTCACCATTCCTCATCATCCAAGTCTTCTTCTTCTACTAGGTCTTCACTTTCCTCTTCTTCACGATCTCATTCTTCTTCTACTTCTCCCAAGAGTCATACTTCTCTTCAAAATGCATACCATAATGAGCGACATGATAATCCTTGTGATACCTCTTCCATGAAGAATGACATGCCCATCTTTGATGACTTTGATGATCCCAACTATTATGATTCAGATGACAATGATGACTATGATGATGGACAAAATAGTAATACCTATGACTTTGATGCCTATTCTGATGATGGCTATTATGATGAAATACATAGGCATACTTATGACATCTCTATTCCTAAGAGTCCTCCTCGTCATGTGCTCACGCTTACTAGGGATGGGGGTTCCCATTAGATAGAAAGTGATGGTGATCCATATGATTCTGATTTTGAAAGAGACTTTGATGAATTTTATGAACAATACTTCGATGATAAATTTGAGGAAGAGAAAGCTTTCTGTGCTAATTATAAAAGTAGCTACTACAAGCATCGCTCTTCCGAGAATTCTCATGCTGAAAATAAAGATTTCACTCTCAAGCAAGATCATGTTGCTAATGAACCTTTGTTTTGTGATGATTCCCTTACATCCTTTACTTCCTCCAATACACATACATCTCCTAAAGTTTCCAATCCTTTCACATCTTTCAAAATTCCTTTATTTGACATAGATCCAAATACTTTTCATGTCGTTCCCTATAGTTACCCTCAAGGGCTACCTCTCAAAGAAAATTTGGCTAACCTTCACTTGGCTGCAAATATTTTCAATAATACTAAACCTAAAGAGCCTAAGCCTTTACATGATATAATTCCTACTTCAGCTAATCCTTCCCCATCTCTTCCCAATTCTTCCATACAATTTCAACATGCTTCCTTGTCCTTAGAAGTGGCTCCATGTCAAGAAGACTCTAAAAATGATAAAGAAAATAACATAAAGAAAGATCAATATCAAGAAACCTCCATATCATCCAATCCTTTTCATGATGTCTCTTATCTGTTTCATGGTTCTTTTGATCCCTTATGCCCTTTTTCATTCATTCCACCCTATCTTAAGTCTTCTCCTAAGCAAGATCAAGTTACTACTTACACTGTTGATCTTAGTGACAATCAAAATAACCTTACTACACTTGCGCTTTCCAAAGATGATACTTCCATTAAGGTTATTAAAAATGGTGTTGTTACTTCCAATATTAATCCTATTGAAAATCAAGAGGAACATTATGTACTTATACTATCCAAAAATCCTTGTCAAGATCAAAGTCTTCCATCTTCTTGTTCTACCACTCCGTGTTCACTTCCACTTTCTACTCTTCTTAATTCTTTTCAAGCTTTGAACAATCCTATCAAAGAAGTTGCTCCTATTCAAGATGTTCATGATCCTATTGAAAATTCTAATGCTCACTCTAAATATGCTGATGTCCTTGGTTGTCATATACACATTGATGAACTTATTGATTATCCTTTTGCGTCTTCCACGTCCATCCTTGGACCTCCTCCACCAATACTAAGAGCTTCACATTTTCCTTCCATCTTGGGTCCTTATGTACCTTCACTTTCCCCTCCTAACCCTCCTAATTCATCATCCATCTTGGTTCCTTACGTCCCTCCATCTCCTATCTTTCCTCAAGATCAACATAGATGTATACCCTTGAATCCTTTTCATCCATCCACCCATCTAAACTAGTCATATTCTTCTTCTTCCTCCACAAGTACCAAGTCTTTTGGAAGAAACTTGAATGTTCAATACAAGAAAAAGAAGCAATACAAGAATCCATATAAAAAATAAGATCACCATGTCTCCTCTAATCGACATGGGGGCATAAAGTCAAAATAGATATCTAAGAATAAAACTACAAGACAAGTATGGGTTCCAAAATCCATCATTGAAGATATTCTCTCTAAATCATCAAAAAGAAATGAAAATCCTACGACTATATGGATTCCAAAGTCTCTCTTGAAAGAGTCTCATGTTGAAAAACAAGTGAAGTTGACATTCAAGCTTCCAAAGGCTTCCACTTTGTCTTCTTTCAAAAACATTCTTTCATTCCATGTGCCTAAAGTGCAACCTCTGTTATCCATTCACCATATTCCTTCATTCACATTGCCTCCATCCTCTCGCCACCCTTCAAGGTGTGTATTGATGTTGATCTTGTCTTCCTTTTTGTCTACCCTTTCACAATCCTTGCATTCACTATCCTTCTACCTTCTATCCTTTTTCCTCATTTGTCTATTCCTCCTATCTTCCAACCTCACTCGCTTTGCATAAAACCTTATCCTCAAATTTTCTCTTTCATCTTCCTTTCCCTATCGGCATCTTTGAGCATATCATTTTGAATCCTTGGCATATCATGATTTATCCTTTCAAGGAGCATTATCTAAAAAGCTTTCCTTCTTCCAAAAAATTCAAAAAAGAAAAATTAAAAAATTAAAAAAAAATAAAAAATTAAAGAGAAATAATTTCATCCTATGGTGAAAACCACTCCCTTGTGGTGCCTTGGATAGGTACCATGAAGAAAACTTGGCAGTCAGGCATCATGCGTAGTTATTCTATGTCTTTCATCCATTCCGTATTCTCTCTTTGATCTTGACAATGTTGATCTATACACGAACATTTGGGCTATCTTGCGAGCTATCTTACGAAGATATTTCTTTCATTCCTTTCATGTTTAGCCTTCATATCTATCTTCCTCCATTCATTTTTGCCTATCGCTATCCTTTTCCCCTTTGGTCTTGATATAATAAAAAAAAAAGAGTAAAACACAGTGTTATGAAGCCTCTTGACATGTCTGCTCCTTTGGACTTCATCCTTTCCTTCTCTTGCATTACTCTTTTGTGACTTATCCTATGCTGGCCTTTCATTGCTTGTCCAAATGTGCTTCACATGATGTTTCTTTGTTTTCCCCTAGCTTGGGTACTCTTGAGGAGTTTTCCTTTGAGGATTTCTTCCCTTCATTCTCATTCATTCTCTTGTGTTCCATCTCTTCCACCAACTTGCAAATCCCTCATGTCCTACACCTTGCTAAAGCATTGGGACTTCACAGTGTGATCTTGCTTGGGAGTTTGATGCCCATTCTGTCTGGGGGCATCCTTTTGTACATAATTATTGATCTTGAAAAAATCCAAAAAATGATATATTGTCAAAATGCTAAAAATCAAAAAATATCTTGAAAAAATGACCATCTTGGTGAAAACCTAGCAATAGGCACTTTGATGTATCTCCAAAAAAATTATGTATTCCAAAATACAAAAAATTCAAAAAATTCAAAAAAAATTAGAAAAAGTGCCTTGGTGAAAACCTAGAAACAGGTGCCTTGGTAGCAAAAATTCAAAAAATTATAAAAAGTTCTGAAAAAAAGAAGAAAAAAATGAAAAAAATGAAATAGAAATTTTTTTTAATAAAATCCAAGTGGTGAAAACCTGGAAACGGGCGCTACTTGAGGCCTTTGCACCCCTATTTCTTAGCGCGTGTCCGCGACACTTAGCCTTTCTCCATCATACCTTGTCCTTGTTGCCTTGGTCTGGAATTGGTCTTTGTCTTTGTCTAGGGGGAATAACTATGTTGGCTTTGGTCTCTTGGATGCGTTGGTCTTTAGGACGCCTCACAAATGGTGTTTTTCAACATCACCCCAACTGTATTTTTCAATACAACCCCTGACATCGAGTGTTTTTCAACACTTATCGGTTTGGTCTTACCCAATTTTTTCATGTGGTCTTACCTGCTTGCAAGCATTTGATCCTTATCCTCGGAACTCAGTATCAGTTAACACACTTAAATTTTTAAACGCAACAATTAATGCTTGAGCTATGTCATGATATTTTCTTTATGTGCTGACTGTTATTGATTTTTGTTGAGTGTCCTCGTCTAATAAGTCTCTCCATGATGCATAGCTAGAGGACTTAGGGAATGGGTCATATTTTTATTTGCTTCTTTCTTTATGCTTCACTATTTTTGCACAACTATTCTGCTAGTCATCCTGGCCTCTATGCCTTGATGCGAGCATAGTTTTGCTATATTTAATTGGGTAAGCTAACATCACAGTCATCTTGAACTTTATGTCTTTGATGCTTATGTTAGAATCTTTCCACATTCCAATCCAATATAAATCACATTCATATCTTCATAGTTGCGCTTGTGACTAGTGATGATTGTGTGATTTTCCGATGTCCGTTAATAATGACCCAATGATGAAAATAAGTTCCTTAACATTGTCTAATGAATGATGAACACAAAGACCTATGTTACAGTTTCTCTATTGCAAGTACACCTTTGCATTTTCATGTAGCTTGCATTGTTATAATTCATGTTAGTTTGCATTTTTAGGCTGCATTATGAGTTTGTGAGGGTTTTTCTTCATCTTTCTTGTGGACTTTTAATCAACTGTGATCACGTTCTAATCTTTATTTCCTTATCTTCTTTTGTGATCTCAATCAAAATTTTCTATCTTAAACAGTTGATTAATTTTGGGGCATTCTATTTCTTAAAGATAATTCTCTTTCTTCTCTCCATTTCTTTCCACTTCTTCCAAACTTATATCTTCCATTCTCTTTCACCCCACTTCTTTTCTTCTAAATCAATCTTGGGGCATAATATTTCATGCTTAATGATCTACCTTGGTTATGTGATCTTTATATCTTTCATCTTACATCAAGAACCTTATCTTTAGTTTGATTTGATCAAAATTTATCTATTTGTTGTTTCTCATCTATCTCATTTCCATTTCGATCATGAGGGGGCAGTAGCTATCAAACTTCAATCTTTGATTCAACTTTATCAATTATACCAGTCTTGCTTGAGATTCTTATCTCTGACATGTCAATTACTTATTTTGGTGTTGACTTTGTCTTTTTCAATTGTGCTTATTTTTTTCCTGATGTGTTTCCAAATCGATCACACGTCTGGGTTGTTTTGTGATCCCAAGTCGACCTCACACTTCAACTGCATTCTTTGACTACATGTGTTCCCGAATGGACCACACATTAGTCAAAGAGGGGAAAATGCATGCACCCTAAAATGGTCGCCTAGACTATGGGCCCCATTTATCATTTTATCAATTTATCAAATTCCTGAATCAATGCTTTGGAATATTTTTTGAATTCAAATCAATTTCCTTAATCAAATTGTAATTAATTCAATTATTTCAATATTTCCTAAGGTTTGATCATTTTTATTTAATTAAAAGATTTAATCTCCCTTTTAATTAAATTCATTTTATTTAATTAAATTAAATTCCTCCCATTTAATTAAATAAAATTCTTCTAATTTATTTAATTGAAATAAAACCCCTTTTTAATTAAATAAATAAAAATCCCCACTTAAAGCACTTTATTTGATGAAAAAGGCAATAAATTAAGTAAAAATCCCCTTTTCATCACATCTTCCTAAGTGGTGGGTTTTTGCCTCTTAATCTCAACCATTGATCAATTCTTTTTGCCTCTTAATCTCAACCGTTCACTTTCTTATATAAGGAAACCTCTCCTTCTCATTTGATA
>MU225357.1:524147-554382 GCA_018584345.1 Thuja plicata
ATCATTTAGATTAATTTCCTTTCATGCATTGCAATCATATATAGTAGATCTCATTTTCATGCATTGAATCTCTCATTTCATGGTGTACTTGCATGGGCACTAACTAGGTCAATCTGAGGGCCTCCATCACACACCTTTGTACTCCATGACTAGGGAGCTATGAGTCGATATTTGAGGCCTCATTCTTGAGCAACCTTGAATGGAATGACCCATAGAAGTGTGACACATTTTCATCACACACACGACGATGTTGTTTGTACAAGGAAACAATGGCTTGTATGCTTTGGGTAAAGATTACCTTTATAGAATGATGAACACTATCCCAGCACCTGACCCCTATTGGATGAATGATCTGTCAAAGAACATAGTCCAGGATCGATGTGTGAGAAGGAGTATGGACTTGTCTAGAAACTCAATGCTCAATGTTTGATGATCTATGAGAGGTGCCTCTCCCAATTAATCTGCAATTTCCCACCCTTTGATGGAATTTATTTCTACATACTCAATATCAAACTCACTGAGTATCATCACCCATTTTTCTAGTCTACCTGTGAGGGTAGCCTTACTGGGTAAATATTTCAATGGATCAATTTTAGCAATGAGGTGTGTAGTATGAGAAAGAATCTAGTGTCACAGTTTTTGGGAAGCAAATAACACTGCTAGGCAAGCCTTCTTGATGACCAAATAGTTTGCTTCATATAAGACCAGTGTCCTACTGATGTAGTAGATAGCTCTTTCCTTATTGATATGATCTTCTTGAGCTAACAAGACACCTAATGATCTATCTATAGCAGAGATGTAAAGGATGAGAGGCTTCCCCAGAATAGGGGCATCAATATTGGCAGACTTGCAAGATATTTCTTTATTTGTGTTAGCCCTTTATCACAATATTCATTCCATTTGTAGGTCACACCTTTGTGTAAAGTCTTAGTGAAGGGTTGTGACTTGTCATCTAGTTGGGAGATGAAACACTGGATAGACTATAATCGGCCTTGGATTCCTCTCATCTGACTAATGTTGCATGGCGATGACATTTCCATGATGGCTTGGACCTTTGCAAGATCCACTTCTATGCCTTTTATAGAGATGATGTAACCAAGTAGGTTTCCATATGTTACCCTGAATGCACATTTCTTTAGATTAAGCCGTAGACTATATTGTTCCATGCGATCCAGTATAGGACCTAGATCTACAAGGTGTGTTTATCATTGAACGCTCTTAGCTAGAGTGTCATCAACATACTCTTCCATTTTCTTCTGCATCATGTCATGGAAGATAGTGGTGAAATCCCTCTATTTTGTAGCACTAGCATTCTTGAGCCCAAAAGGCAAGACATTCCAATAGAAAGTGCCCCATGCACAAGTGAAAGTAGTTTTCTCTTGATCCTCTAGTGCAATTGTTATTTGGTTGTAGCTAGAGAAACCATCCATCAATGAGTACATTTCATAACCTGTTGTTATGTCTACAATCATGTCAATTTTGGGCAATGGAAAGTCATCTTTAGGACATGCCTTGTTCAAGTCTCGGAAAGCTATGCAAACTCGGATGGATTTATCAAGTTTTAGATAATGGAAAAATGTTGGAAATCCACTCCACATAGTCAATTGCTATGATAAATACAACCTTAAGAAGTTTTTCCAGTTCAACTTTGACTAGTAAAGCCACATGTGGATGCATCTTCTGAAGCTTTTGTTTGATAGGCTTGATGCCTGGTGTGATGGACAAGTGATGCATGATCAGATTAGGATCTAATCCAGACATGTCTGAATATTTCCATGCAAAGTTGATCTTTTTTCCCTGGAAGAAGGTAATGAATTCCTCTCTTTCTTCCTTAGATAATAAATGTGCCAAATGAACGATCTTAGATAATGACTATGCCAAATGAATGATCTAAGGTTCTTTTTATGTACCAAATTTTACTGGTTGAGTTGGTTCAATTAGCATAGATGATCGTTCCTAAAAATGACTTGGAAGCATATCAAGTTTCCCATCCTCAAGTGCCTTAGAGAGGTTTTCACCCTTAGATATGTCTTTTATTTTTACTTTTTTAGGCTCTGATACTGCTAAAATGTGGTTTTCACCATCAAAGCACCTATTCTTTCTTCTTTTGATTTTGTGACTGAGATACTTGATATCAACTTCATTCATGTTGACATTGTCTTCGCTAGTGGATGACTTTATAGGTTTGACAGTGTTAAGGTAGAAGGCAAGAGCATAGTCATTCTAGAATGTAAGGACTTCATTGGATGGAGAGGAGGAGTTCCAGTCTATGAGCTCAAGATGGCAGAGTGGAAGAGAGGTGACAGGTTCTAGTGCATTCATGGTATAATCATTAAAAGCATGGACTAGCAAGTTGATACCTAAAGTGATCATCCAAAGGCGCAGTCAAATTCCTTTGATCCCTCATGACAATAGTAGAAGACATGTTAATATTGATGGAATCAAACTCATTTTTCCTAATACTAGACCCTTCACCTATGTCAAGAAGGTTTTCATATGCATGTATAGTATATACATCTCTCTCAAAGGTGCCTTCTAAAAGACTATCGATCTCGTATTCATGGGAGTCTATTTCATCATTAGTTTCATATCAAGGACATGAGTGAAATCTACTCTTTGCCCCCAGTTTGGATGAGTTCTATCTAAAACCTCTGCTGTGGCCAAATGAGTACCTTTTGAGATAGGTACCTCATCACCACTTGTGTCACCATCTGAGTCTGGTTTGTCTTGTGTGGAAGTGATGAGTGATTGGATTTGTTCTTGTTGAAACCGTTCTTGAAAATGAAGAGGCTTGTATAGTTCACCCTGATACCCAGGATTGACATTTTTCATTTCTCTCAATCACTCATATGTTAGTAAAGCAAGTGAAGCAATTTCATCAGAGCCACTATCAGTCCTGACCGTACTGACACATGGTATAAAATCATCTGACTCAGTAAAGAATGTGGAAAGATATGGAGGAAGACGACAAGGAAACAAATCCTCATTAGAGCTATCCTTAGAGTTTCAATTTGTAGATGTGCCTTCAAGTTCTGGTTGGTGGTCTGGTTCTGGTATGAATTTGTTAATCCCTAAGTGAAATGGTATTTTCTTGAAGCCTAGACCTGTACTGTCATGTGTTCATCTACCAATAGCTTCAAGTGGTGCAAGAAATCCTTTATGGTTCACTCCTATAGGGCCATTCCCTTTATAGCCAAAGTCCTTCATAATAGATAGACCTTTGCCATACTGTTCAAGTTTTATGTCACGAGGTGGAGTGATTTTCTCAGGTGTATCCTCCCCTTTATAGATGCACACTTTAATAGCCTTGTTTTCATCTTCTTCCTCTAGTGGTGTTGTGTCTTGTACAAAGGTGCCACCATATTTTGTTTGAGGAGGAGTTGTAGAAGGTTTCTTGTCCTTAGAAGATCTCCCATAAGAACATGGAGATAGAGGTAGAGATGTTATTGATAACACAGGTTCAATCTGATATACCCCCATGCTAGTGTCCTTGAGTTTCAGAGTGTTTTCCATTTCCTTTAGCTTGGCCTCAAGGATCTCAGTAGACTCTCTATTGGTGGGAACAAAGCTATCGACAAATTTGGTAAGCATTTTGCAATCATAGTTTGTATTGGAAGGTACAGTCACTCCGAATCCTTGGAATGGGAATTTTATGCATTGATGATAAGTCGAAGGAACTGCTTGCATTTCATGAATCCATGTTCTTCCCAATAGTATGTTGTATGCTAGAGGAATGTCGAGCACTTGGTAGATAACATCCCTTTCAATAGGTCCAACTCAGATTGGTAACACAAATAGCCCCTTAGATTTATGCTCTTCTTCATCATATGCCTTAATGGTGCATCTATGCATTCTTCACCATAGCCTAACTGAGAAAGGAAGCTAGTAGAGTAGATGTTAAGGCCAGAGTCGTTATCTACAAGGACACAATGAATGCACTTTGGGCCAATCATGACCTTGATATGTAAGGGGTTATTTTTCGGATGACTCAAGGAATGATCATCTTCCTCAGAGAAAGACAAGTAATGAGGTGAGGTTAGGTGACCTACCATGGATTGAAACTGGTCTAGATCTAAATATTTTGGAAAATTTGCCTCAATGAGGGCTTTGTCAAGAATCTCCCTATGAGCTGGGGAGATTTTTAGTAGCTCCAAGATAGTCATCTGAGTGTTGGTTCATTGCAATTTCTATAATATGATGTAATTAGCAGCATTAGGCAATGGGACCAATTTTGAATTCTTGTTGGCAGTGCCAATAAAAACTTTATCTACAGGTTGTTTTGGTGCAAATGTAGGAGGCTTAGGGCCTTTGAGAATGAACTTTGCACGAGATCGAGTAATGGTGTTTGAACAAACCTGAGATTGTTCTTGGTCAGAAGAATGGGATGTAGGTCCTCCCAGGAAGAAGGGAGTTTTGTGTGTGGGAGCATCTTCTCTTCCCTTGATGGTAACAACATCACAGTACTCAACATCGACAGGTTCAACCATATTAATGACATTATCATTATTAGTGTACGTATAGTTGACCTTTGCATGAGCATTTTATCCTTAGAGGATTTACCTTTCTCATGAGAAGGAAAGGGGTCTTTGAAGGCCTAGTGATTTGAGTTCTTATTGTGACTTTCTACAGAAATAACCTCATTGTCAATAAGGTCATGGACTTTATGCCGCAGTTGAATGCAGGTAGTCATTTTATGACCTTTGTTTCGGTGGTAATCCTAGTACACAAATTCATTCCACCAAGAGGGTCATGGTTGCAGATCGAATGGACATGAATTATCTAGAGGAGTGAGTAATTGGTTTTCCAAGAGAGTCTTGTAAACCACATCGAGGGGTTCTCCTAGAGGAGTGAGCTCAAGATTGGGTTGAGGAGCCCAAGGTTTAGACAGAAAATTTTGAAGGTGGTTTAGTTTGTGCCATAGCCTATTCAGTGGCTTTGGACACCTCCATAGTGGTAGTGAGATTAAATGCATCCTTTGGAGGCTTGGGAGTCACATTGTCGACAACTCCATCATTCACAACATTCTGGTTCTTGTTGATGAATTTGGGTTTGTCTTTGCCCGAGGAGGAGGACCCTTGTTTATTATCCTTGTGTAGGGTCAGTTCTTCTTTCTTGACCATGAATGTTTCAATTCTCATAGCTTGTTTGATCATGTCATCCAAGGTCAGAGGACCTTGCAACTGTACTTGATACCCAAAATTGGGAAGAAGATTGTCTAAAAAGATGTCAAGCTTTTCAGACTCAGGTATTTTACAAGAATATTTTGTATAAAGTTGTCTCCATCTCTGGAGAAATGTTAAGAAAGGTTCCCCATGGTTTTTCTTTAAGTTAAAAATATTGTGGATGTTAACCGGATGTTGAATGTTTTGTGAGTAGTGTTGCAGATACAAGTTTCCAATCTCATCAAAAGTCTTGATGCTAGTAGGTATCCTAGAGAACCACTCCATTACCGACCCTCCCAAACTACGTGGGAAGAGACGTATGAGGTAAGTTTGGTCATGTATAAACTCCATAGAGAGAGAATCAAACTCTCTTAGATGATCTTTAGGATCAGAGGTACCAAAGTATTTGTCATACTTGGGAAGTTCAATTCCTTAAAGGAAAAGGAGGCATGCACAAAGTTTTGTTGAATGAGAATGGACAAAAGCTTCCCAGCATGAACCATGTAGCATGTTTTTCTTTATCCTTCATGAGTTGAAGGAGTTTCTCTTACATTCTTTGGACTTTTTTTTATCACAGGGAGTTTTTAGTTTCTTCCTCTTTCGTGAAAAGAGTCTCTACATTGTATTTTGAGGGTAGCTTGGTCCCTTGATGAGCTAGCTTGAGGAGATATTTCTCTTTCTCTTCCTTCAAGAGGATCTCCATCATTTTAAGGAAGTGTTTATTGTTTAGGGCATCCGCTATATCTTCCTGGGTTATTACCTCCTCCTCATCACTAGGGGGGTCATGATAATTATATTTACCCTTGGAGGTTTTAGATTGATCATTATCTTTGATGTTTTCACCCCCTTGATTTTGGTCTGCCATCTCACTGGGATGAAAATATCCAGTGCATAAAGGATCACTACAAGGAAGTTGACTATCCTGAGGTGTTGTACCTATGGTAACCCTTGTTGTGTTAATAGCATCAGGTTTAGGAAACAACTCTTATGAATTTTATTGTTCTTCAAACAATGGGTTTTAGACCCTACTGAAGTCTACTCGGAATGAATGATTGATGTAAGGGTGGACGACAAGAGAGGAAAACTGATATGATCCCTCGCTAGATGTAGGTGATGAAGAAGAATGTGAAGATCCTCTACTGCACTTAGACTGTGTGATAAGTTTGGAATGACCTCTTCCTCAGTTTCAAGGTCTACCTCTATCTCGTCTAGTGACACGTAAGGGGAATGTGTTGCTACTTTGAGTTGCAACAGTCATAGACAAAGATTATGCAAGGAGAGTGAAATAGGACTATGCTTGGAACTATGTCTCAAGATAAATTCACAAGAGTGCCAATAGGTGAGGTATACCTGGCATGAGTCATCAGAGATAAGGCTAGAACAGCCGAGAGATGACTATCACATTACAAGGTATGACAACACAGTAGAATGAGTAGATAGATAAGAGACAAGAAAAGTTCAAGTGAGAATCACGTAGTTCTCAACCTGAGACATCTAGTTACAGACTGTGTATAGACAATAAACATGCAAAAAGACCCCAAACAAAAACCAAATTGAGCAGAGGGACACAGGACAGGTAGCAAATAGCTCATTGTTATGGAAAAATGATACAGTTTCACACAAACAAGTACTTTCTCGTGTAAAGATTCCTACAGGCTCGCACAAAACTTTGTAGCCTGGCATGAAGAAATACAGAATTGGTGTGATAAGTTCGTAAGAAGATGACAACAAAGTAGAAAAATGTCGCGTGAAGATTGACAACACCTCACGCAAAAATCTCACAGAGTAGCGTGAAGATGCAGAATATCGTGCGAAATTGTTTAGAAAAGCAAGCGAGTTTTCACAGAAATAGACAGTTGAGACCGTTTTAGAGTGAAAAAATTTAGTTTGAGAGACATAGATTGGATTGTTCTCTAATAGATTGTTCACTTTTCAGATCATTTTGGATCGTCTTCAGATTGATAAATTTAAGTTTGGATGTTTAAGAAATTGTGACACAAGTAGTAGTTGAAAACACTTCAGCCGAGGACAAAGCAACTTGGAAGAATAAGGGAGTCTTAACAAGATTGAATATTTTGAGCATTTGAGGAATAAAAAAGAAACTTACTTATCCCTAAAATGGTAGAGAAGACAAAATCTTTGCCTCACAACTTATGTGCATGCGTGCACCTCACATAGTAGTGTCACCCCCGAGAGGGTGCCTGTGTTTTTGGTGTTTCCAAGGACTTAATAATATATGTTCAAAGGACACCCTTAAAGTAGGGGCCAGTGTCATATACCACCTTCAAATTTCTAGGTGCATGACTATGGTGAGAATCTATGGGAGAGAATCATCCCCCTCCCTACACAAATATTATGCCCCCTTTCAGAGAGGAACCAGGTAAGAAACTAGTTACAAATGGTTTTTAGTGGGCTTCCCTTTACATTAACCTCTAGTGGCCTCACAAGTGAGGTTGGGACATATAGCCACACCGATAACTAAAAGTGTACACCCTTGACAAGAAAGGCTGGGAGCGACACCACTCAATACAATAGACAGGACTTCCTCAAGATATTTGAAATCAAGAATCAAGAGGAAGAAATTAACATGGCTTTGGAGTCTTTCACTCAACAAAGCAACTTTATTAGTGTGGAGTGGAATCACCGGCGAAATGTTTGTACCCACTTGGGTCATTCCTGGAGCTTCAACTTCTGGTAGGCCCGCTAAAAGGTGACTCAAACTTGGTTTGTTTTCAAGGGTCTAAGTTTCTGATTCTCCCAAAAGGGAAAAGAGAATACTCCTCTACCTCTACAACTCACCCAAAAATGCTAGACATATTCATCACTGAGCTAAATCCTCTTTCAACAAATCCAAGAGCTTCTAGATTTTTGATTCTCTCAAAGAGAGAAGAGCATACTCTCCTCACTACTCGATATGCTAATTGATTTGTTAACTTTCTTTTCTCTCCTAAGTATCAATCCATTAGTAGTGTCTAGGTCTCAGATTCATTCATGGGAATCACTTCCATGTAATGAAGAGCCTAGTACCCTATTATGCTATCAAGATGCTTAAGAAATTTTAAAAAGGCCCTAATTAGACTATGTAGAGAAAGCATGAAAACAAACACAATATTTATGTAGGTTTGAAGTTCTTTGACAAGTGTGCTCTGACATGCATCCTAAAATCAAATAGTTAGTAAGTTTGCATAGCCATGTTTGAAGGAGTCTTCAACATCTCCTCCTATAGACCACTGGTTAAGCTATATCAGAAATAAAAACCAAAAAAACACAGTAAACACCAAGTATTAGTGGTCAGAAAATAGAGATTCAAAACTGTAAATTAATAGTCTCTGATGTCAAAGTTCGCGCGATGAACTAGAATAGTCCACACAAAGAACTACCAAGAACCCTATGAAGAACTATAAAGTTCACGCGAGTGTTTGTGAAATTTTGCGCGAGATTTCATGACAGAGACATACGAACAGTAAGCTTAATTGAAAGCAAAAAAGGAAGATGAGGCCAGAAATTTAATATTCTACCCCACGGTGGGTGCCACAAATGTATACGCTAAATTTGGGCCTCTTACTTAGCCAGACACTTGACCATAGTCATTTTTCATCAGTCACATACAGAAATGAATATGAAGTTATTCATCCTACATGTCTGGATGAGTCGACCTATTTTCTCCTATCTAGATGGGGTTTTGAGTAATCTCTAAGATTCAAGAACCCAACAACTGAGACCAATCTAAGAATGAAGGATTTATTCTATAAATGTAGATGCAATGTTAGTCTAGGGATGAGATTAAGCTAAGAAATGAATGTGAGATTAATCTAAGAAATGAGCATGAGATTAATCTAAGAAATAAAATGAGATTAATCTAAGAACACTTAAAAGAAACTAAGCTATCCATGATTAATCTAGAAATGAGTATTAATCTATTGCAATAATGAAAGCTTGGAATCACACAAATATTGAATTAAAAATTCAGTAGCGATTCGATATTCTAACAATGCATTCTCCTTTTTTTTGAATGAGAAATAAGAGAGTTCTTTTATAGAATGAGAGTCCAGTTCAGAATGGCAAGTTTCCTTTGAGAGAAACAGTTAAGATTTTGAAATCAAGTTCAGACTAGCAAGTTTCCTTGAGAGAAATAATAAACTATTGTCTTTTTGAGTGAATGAAATAGTTAACTAATTTGTTGCACTTTTGAATCACAGTTAACTCAAATTTTCCATTTCGGAACTGAAGTGAGGATTTTGAAGAGCCTATTTGATTAAATAAATGAAATATGACCTCATAAATGTACCTTATCAAATATTTGAATAATTAAATTCAATTTTTGAAATGAGGATATTTATTTAATGATCAAATATTATTTAATTCCTTTTTATGTATTTTAGCTAAAAGGGTGAATTTAATTTAATTAAAGTGCTAGGAACTTGTAAATAAATTAATTCGATCATAGGGTTTATTTAGCCAATTGTAATTGATATTTAGGAATTAAATATAGTATGTGATTAATGTAGATTTAAGATTTTCTGCATTTGACACTTAAGTCAAGTAGAGTCAGTCGAGACTCAGAATTTCCTAGTACAATAGGACTTTGATGATTCAGAAGGTTGATAAATGCAACAAAATTGGTTAAGGTTGCAAGATGCCAATTTTGGGGTGTTACAGAAACAATGTCCACTGAGCTAGGAGAAATCTCAAAAAATCTAGAAATACACACACACACACACACACACACACACTAGAACCATAGTCTAGTTTATGAACAAACATCAAAATAAAATAAATTTTGATAGAAAAAACCTATAGGAAAAGGACAATTGAAACAAAATTGATTAAGATAGAGTTATGCATAGCCTATTGATTTTATGTCAAATCTCAATTGATAGATCGCATTATTCTAGTCATCCATGAGAAACTTGAAGAGTTCCTAGTAGTTCTCTTCATTCTATGCATCCTTTCCTGGCACATTAATCTATTGAACATTTAGTATACTGAGAGGGGAAAGGTGAATTAGTATACCCTTGAAAAACTTAAAAAATTTGAGTAACTATCCACATAACATACTTTAAACTTTGCTGAAATAAAAGAACTGAAAGTAAACAAAATAGCTCAACACAAAACACCATAATTTTTTTGTGGAAACCCAAAATAGGAAAAACCATAGAAGGGGTTATCTCCCAAGTATTAAGTAACCAATTAAGTAATACATATGGTGACTCACCATCATTGTGGCTTACTTTCGATTGGGATCACTTCCCTAATATAAAATAGCGATAATAGCTGATTATACAAAATTCTTAGAATATTTAATCTTTCCCTAGTTATATTTATTTAATTTAGGATAAACCAAGGTATCATACATGCATTTTTCCTCTAGTACAATTAGGAGGACATGTCATTTATTTTTAATTCCTTTATTAAGGAAAATAGTTTATCCTCCTTAAGAGGATGTTGAGACTTTGCACACACCTATTAAATGAATGGTGGCATTCATAGATTTGTGGGTTACATTGTAAATTCTCCTTATCTCTATTTAACAGATGCTCCTCTCTCTCATTTCTATACTATGATGTTATTTTAAATGAGTTTCTCTCTCTCTCTCTCTCTCTCTCTCTCTCTCTCTCTCTCTGTGTACTTTGCTTCATTCATAATTCACAAGGGGGTTTTCTTTTCTTTTCCACTTTCAAAAATTCTTGTCTCCTTGTCTTGGCTCTTTGGGTGATTGCTCCAAGTTTATGCATTTATCATAGTAGCAATCTTCTTTTCAATTAACTCTCTTGGATTATTGTTTATTTTTTTGCTCCTGATTTGTTTTCCTTTTATGGTATTAGAGCATAGGTTACTAATCCTTGTTTGAGTGAAATATGTTGAAGGTTACCATTTTGTGGAACACACCTATTTTTGGAGACAATCTTGAAGAGATGGAAGCTTGAATATCATTTCTTAACTCATTTGTGTTTGCAAGATTTTCTAAATATCTATTCTTTTGTTACTAACCCTCTTTGGAAGGCTTTCTACGAAAGGATTTACTGTATTTTTTATTTTATTTTTAAAAAAACTTAACCTCAGTCATGTAAGCGTAAGGGTACAATTTTTTTCCTCTTATCCCTCAAGTTTATTTGTAGGTTTATCATCTATTTATGTGTATTTGTATTGATAAAATATTATCTCACTATTTATTTGTGGGTTTAATAGTAAATTGTATTTATTAGTTTCATTTGTAGGTTAAATCTATCTATATTTTTTTATAAAATAATTACTGTTATCGTCCCTCTGTTGGTATCTTCTAGTCCCTCTACTCGTGAATCCCACTACACACAATCTTATTAATGTTGTCATTCTACCTCTTCATTCTCTTCTCCATCTTTGTCTACATTTTTTTATTCAATTTCATGAGGTTTATAGAAACAAGAATGTAGTTGAGAGTTCTTATGGTCAATTGACATGGTTTTTCTTCTGGCATGCCCATTCGCAATAGTTTCAAAATAGCCTGCAAACTCCCATGGTGATTGGGGCTTTGGAGGAAGAAAAAAGTCTCTGAACTCTATTCGTCGAATAAAAATTCCATAGGTAAAGAATATATCATTCAAATAATTATTATTAAACAAAAGAGAATGACTCAGAATTGATAGAGAAAGATTTACATCCAACCTACAGGCCTAAATGCTACCAATCCCAAACGTAACTCCACCAGCTCTGCATCTCCCAGCTCTATTTCTTCTCTTCCGTATTGGACATCACTGCCAACTACGTCGTAGTGGATATCTCTGCCAGCTCTTCCATATTCCATGCAACCTATTATCAACCTTTTCGTGAGCTCAATGTTTCTTTAAAATTTTGACTCTTTTAAAAATAGTTTAATTACATTTTTTTAAAATAGTTTAATCATATTATTTTTAAATAGTTCCTATATAATTTTCTTTTAGAAAAATATTTTTTTCAAAATATCTTTTATATAGTTTATAATAACATTTCAATAGTTTAATAAGAATTTTCATTACTTTTTTAATAGTTTAAAATCCAATTGTGTTTCAAATTTTAACAAAAAATTTAAAAAAATTGCATGTTTATTTAATTAGTTCAAAATATTATTAACATTGTGTTAAATTTCATTTTATCATTATTTGTCATTCCCTTATCCTTGGTTTCAATTGAGTATTATTTAATCATAAAATTTATTTTTCTTATTTTTACGTTATTGTGCAATTAAGTCTACTCTTATTTCTGATATTAAATTAAACAATACTAACTATCATGCTTGGAAAACACATATTTCATTCATTTTCCATTTTAAACATATGTTAGATGTTGCTACTAGTGCTACTTCTATTCCATCTGCCACTGCTCCTCAAGGTGACATAGATGCTTAGAATGCTAAAAAAGAGGAAGCACTTGGCCTAATTGGAATTTCTTTGAGTCCCAAATTATATGTTTTGATTGATAATTGTACTACAACACATGTAGCATGAGATATTTTGAAAAACACCTATGATAGTCCTAATGAATCAAGAAAGATTCAAACTCAAGATCAATTAGAGGATCTCAGGTATACTAATTTTAAATCTATGATTAATTTTTTGTTAAAATTTGATTCCATTAAAAGTTAGTCAAATGGTTAAGGAGTCAATTTAGCTGATATCCATTTAATTCATATTTTTTTAAAGAAATGTCTTCCTACGCAATTTTAACTATTTATTGCTAATGTACATTCTCAACTTGCTGTCCCTAGTTAGGTACTTAGTTAACTTATATCATTTTTCAAGATTTAATGCGTCAAGAGGAAGAAAGGTTGATTCAATTTGGTACTCTTGATTCTAATGAACATGCATTTATGTCTAAGAAAAATATTAGTTTAGATCAAATAATAATCATAATAATTATAATCATCATAGTTATTCCAATAAAATATTTCTTTATAGGCCCTATCATAACAATAATAATAATCATAATACTAATCATCATTATCAAAAGAATAGTCCTCATAAAAAACTCTATTTCACCTATTGTTGGAAAGATTGTCATTTGACTAACAATTGTTTTAAAAAGAAAAATGATTAGAAGCCCATGAATCAAAATAATAAAAAAACTCATTATAAGAAGAATAATGGTAATCAATCTTGTCATGCATTTACAATTAGTTATAATGTTTCTAATCCTTTAGAGTGGATTATTGATAGTGGTGCATCTCAACATGTTACATCTCATATAGAATTTTTTGATTCCTTCCAACCTGATACTTCAAACATACCAATTTAATTAGCTAATAATCATAGTTGAAAAGTTGAAGGTTTTGGTGATGTTATTGTCCCTAATGGAAAATTGTATAATGTTCTTTATGTTCTTGAATTAAAATCCAATTTTATTTCAATTGCTCAATTATTTCAAGATTATAAGGTTGAATTTCATAAGGACATGTGCTATGTTATTGATCCTAAATATGACCAAGTTGTCGCTAATGCGAAAATGGATCATGATAACTCATTTAAATTTTATGAGTTTGCTACTTGAAGGTACTCATTGCATGCTAATATTGACTTTAATCTATGGAACGAAAGGCTTTCCTATTTGAATTTTGACTATATCTCTTTGATGCAAAAATAAAATATGGTTGATGAATTGCCTAATAATGTTCATTCAAAAATTATATGTACTGGATGCATGAGTGGTAAGATGCATACGGAGCCCTTTCCAGATGTTCAATCTTGGAAGGCACATCATAAGTTGCACCTCATTCATAGTGACCTTTTGGGACCCATGGAAAATAACTACATCCAAGGATCAAGGTATGCCCCTACTTTTGTTGATGATTTTTCAAGAAGAACTTGGATCTATTTCTTGCATAGTAAAGATCAAGTTCTTGATATATTCGCAAAATTTCATATGTTTGTTGAAAGAAAACCTAGTTATAAGATTAAAATTATTATAACTGACAATGGGAAGGAATATGTTAATAATTATTTTCATTCATACTTGAAATCTTTTGGTATAAAACATGAGGTTACCATTCCTTCTACACCACAACAAAATGGTGTGGCAGAAAGTAAGCATAGAACTATTGTTGAAATGGCTAGATGTTTATTGCATTCTAAAAATATGGATTATAATTTTTGGGCTGAAGCAATGACTTGTGCTACATATCCTATTAATAGGAATCCTACTAAATCTTTAAAAGATAAAACTCCTGAAGAAGCTTGGTCTGGTAGGAAGCCCAATTCGGAAAATTTAAGAATTTTTGGTTCAATTGCTTATGTTAATACACCTAAACAAAAGAGGCACAAATTAGATGCTAAATATTGTACTTACATATTTTTGGGGTATGATGAACAAACTAAATAATATAGATTTTATAATTCTACTACTAACAAAGTTCAAGTTGCTAGAGATGTTTGTATTGCAGAAAATGGAGTAGATGATTGTTCTAATGTGCAAGATCCTGAATTCAACGGAATTAAAATTGTGGTTGTGGAGGACCAACCTCCTTCTCTAAGCCCTACTCATAATGCATCTATTTATCTTCCTTTTAGTGATACTGATAATTATCATAATAGTTCTACTCCTAACGATTCTTCACCTAGTGATGAGTATATTACTTCCAAGAGACAACCTAATTGGTTTCAAAATTTACTTTATGAAAGTGATGTTTACATAGCTAGAATGGATTTACTTAAACCTAAAAAATTTAATTATTGTAGTTATGCTTTGATTTCTTCTATTATGAATACTAATGATCCTAAATCATTTAAAAAAAGATAACATACAACCTCATTGACAAAAAGATATGAAAAAAGAATATGATACTTTGATTTCTAATAACACTTGGGATTTATTTAGTTTACCTCATAGTAAGAATTTGGTTTCATGCAAATGGTTGTACAAAACAAAATTAAACGCCAATAATGAAATTAGTAAGTTTAAATCTAGACTAGTTGCTAGAGGTGTTTCTCAAATTGAAGGTTTAGATTATAATGAGAAATTTGCTCCTGTTCCTAAAATGCCTACTATTAAACTTGTTCTTTCTTTAGCTTCTAAAATGAGTTGTCCTATTCACCAAAGAGGTGTTAAAAGTTCTTTTCTAAATGGTGACTTACACGAGGAAATTTATATGGCTCAACCTCCTAATTTTATTAAAGAATATAATGAACATTTAGTTTGTAAATTAAATAAATCTATTTATGGATTAAAACAATCTCCTAGGGAATGGTATTCCAAAATCAATGCTTTCTTTGTTTCTCAAGGTTTCATTAGAAGTAAAAATGATCCTAATTTAGTCACCAATTGTGCAATGGGTCTGCAAAATTTCATGCATTTTAAATCGTTCACCGTGGATGCGCTGAACAAACAACTCTCAGTGTTTTTGAAGAAAAAATATGCAAACTTGAAAAGTGTCATTGTTAAGACCTCTTCTTCTAGCTCTGAGGTTTTTCATGTTAAAAGGGTGGGAGCATAGAAGGTGGTTCCTGGGACTTGTCGACTTCCTGAACAAAAAAGTTTGAAATCCTTTTCGATTTTGAATTTTAATCACTTCTCTTCTCTAATGTCTTCTTCCCCTAGGAGCTCTCCTAGGGTTTTTCCATGGGAAAAGAATTCAATGGAGTGCCTAAGTACCACCATCTCTAACCCTATCTATGATCGTGTGGTAGCCCCTAAGCAGGGTATTCTCAATCCCGCCTTTTTTAATCCCATTACTTTTGCATTCTACTCTTCTCCGCATCACAGATCAAATAATTTTTTAAGACCTAGCATCCCTATACAAAAAGGGTTTGGGGAATAATTTTCTCCTATACACTTAGTGCTGATGTTTTGAAAGTAACCCTCAAGGAATAGTCTCCTTTGGTTAAATTTTCTAATGGAATTGGTAAATCCTGATCTTATATCTCTTCACCCAAAGGTAATGTGTACTCTCCTCCTCTTAGAATAATTAAGGAAATAGGGCATACATTAGGCGGCTCTAAGATAGGTAGGGATCTTGAATCACCATATAGATTAAATGATTTCCCATTATCTATTAACCCTAATCAAATTAATAAAATTATGAAATTAGTAATTAAGATTGGACTGATTGAGAGGATGCAGGAGTTGTGCACCTTTTATGGTTTATTTTGCAGATGGAATAGCTTTGGTACTCATGTCTGCAAGATTGAAAAGTGGTTAAAGGAAGAGCTATCTAATAAGGTAAGTATAAATATCCTCGAGGAAAAAAAAATTATGTTGATTGTTTAGATAAAAAATTGAAAGAAAAAATTACTGTTAGAAGGTTGTCCAAAATACAAAAATATTGAATTTTCAACCCTATATTGGACCCCTTTTTTCAATCCGTCAAAGATGGAATTTTTTTTTGTTGAAAAGGCTATTCTTCTTAAAAAATCTCCCAATTGAGCTTTCTGACAAAGAAACTTTGAGGAAGATAGGGAACTGCATAGGAAAATTTATTGGTTTTCTTGATTTGAAATAAATTTATGTTGATAAAATTATAATTGTGTGTATGAACTTAAATAATAAACTTATTTCTCCCTTAGAAATATGCTGCAAATCATCATCTGTACTGATTAGCCCTATGATAGTAGATTATGATTTTGATGTAGATGAGATATTGGATGATCAACTAACTATGGATAAGCTCACCCAGGAGAGCATCAGAAATAAAAATAAAGAAATTTTTACTCCTATCCTGAATCTTAGTGAAAATAGATATCTTGATAACCTCAAACCTTCAGGAGATAAGAATCTGAGCATCAATTTTCTCAATAACAAAGGTGGTTTTGAGATAACAGTGCATGAAAAATCCATGGATATTACTGAACCCACGGGGATCCTTAACCTTAATCTATTTGAAGCCAAAAATATTAGTGGGTCAAGTATGGACTCTCCTGTTAGAGCTCTCTCTAGCTTAAATATGCATTCTCCCAGTCAACCCCTTTTGAGTGGAACTCAGTTTAATAAGGATCTCATCATTAGGCTTGATACATATATGATTTTAGGATCACCATCAAAGGATAGGATTAGGACTGAGAAGGATATTGTCTCGAGCCAGGAATAAATAGTACAAAATTTTGAACATAAATTGAATTTGGATGGAGAATTAATGGTTGGCTTTGGTGATGACCATATTGGGGATTCTGGGGTCTTTCCCCCTATTTGTTGCAAATTCCTGGTGTCTCCTACTTCTACCCATTCAAGAGATAGTCTGGAATCGAAAAGGAAGAAAGAGGAAGTGAGGTTAATATTAGAATTTTTATGTGATTCTGTGGTAGATGAATTAATGGATAACTTTATGGATGAAATTGGTGATAAGGAGGAAGTTATTCATCAGAAAGAACTATTAATTCATGAATGTTTATTGCCTGAGCTCCCTGTGTCAAAATATTATGTTGAGCTTATCCTTAAAAAGGATGGAGTCACTAGATGTGTAAAAAATATGATTTTAGGTATTGAATCATATTTTCCTGGAAAAGATCACCCAGACTGTGTCAAAAATTTAAAGAAGAGAGGTAGGAAATCTACCCAAGAACTGAGATCATTAGCCGAGGATGAAGTAGGACAGGTTAAATTAATAGATATCTTTTATGTAGAGAAGGAGAAGTTCCTTCCTAGGTCACCATGAATATCCTGACCTAGAATATTAGGGGTCTTAATGCCCCTAACAAGCAATGTATCATGATATGTTGCATTTCAAGTAGTAACAAAAACATCTTATAATCCTTCAAGAAACTAAATTAGATAGTTTAGGACTAATTGACCTTAATAAGAAATTGGGTATTATATAACTATGGGGGGTTCCTACCATGGGAGCCTCTGGAGTAATAGGTTTCATATGGAACCCAAGATTAGTTTCTCTTTCTGAGCTCAAATACCATTCTAATTGGTGTAGTAGCCTGGTATATTGTCTTTGTACAAACTTGTGCTTCCAGATTTTTAATGTATATGGTCCAATACCTAAGTTAGATAAGGAAAGAGTATGGTATGAATTGAGTGTAAAATTCAATAATATAGTAAAGACATTGTCATAATTCGGGGTGATTTTAACACTATTACTAAAACTTCTAAGAAAAGAGGTAGTTCTTCCCCACTCCCTAAATCTGCAAGGGGTTTTAATGATTGGATACAAATAAATAGCCTCTTAGATATTTCTACCCCTAATGACTATTTTACTTGGAATAATAGGCAAAAGGGATTCAATTTTATAGCTGAAAAGCTGGATAGATTGTTTTTATGAGGAAACCTAGATGAGCTTCCTTTTACTTTATCAGTGAAAGTCATTCCCTTCTCTGGATCATATCACTTTCCTGCAGAACTTACAATACTAAAAGATAAGTGTCCAGAGAACTATCTCTTTAAATTTGAACAAATGTGGTTTAAGGAAGATGGTTTTTTAGAAATGATTAAGATATGGTGGACAGAGATAGAGATTTTAGGTTGAAAACTTTATCAGGTAGTTAATAAACTTACAATTATTAATCAAAAATTAAAAACCTAGAATAAAAATAAATTTGGTAACATTTTTGAAAATAAATTCTTTCTATAAGGAAAATTGCAATCTCTTAATGAAAAGGTTTTTACGTATGGTATGGACAATACCTTGTATGAGGAAGAAAAAGACTTGATGAAACAATATGAGGATGCGCTTGGTAAGGAAGAAATGTTTTGGTGTCAAAATTCTCGTGAATCGTGGATAGCTAAGGGAGATAGAAATACTAAATTCTTCTATAATAGTACTAAACAATGCAGATGTATTAATAGAATCACTTCAATTACTGGTATGAATAACCAATTGATTGAGGAACCATTCGATATTGCTGATAAAGCAATAAATTTCTTCAAAGATATCTACCAGTCCGACTATATCCCAAACTTGGATAGTCAAGAAAATATTCTAGTAAACATTCCTAAACATATATAAAAAGATTAAAATAAGAAACTAATTGAAAGATTTACGAATGTTGAATTGGAAAATGTCCTTAAAAATATGAATCTAGATAAATCACCTGGTCTTGATGGCTTTTCTACTTTATTTTTCCAGAAATGTTGGAGCTTTCTAGGGGATGAAGTTACAACTGCCTTAGATGGAATTAGAAACTCTGGGAACTTTCTTACGGAAGTAAATAATATGTTCTTAGCTCGTATCCCTAAAAATAGGAACTAGAAACTTCCAGTGACTATAGACCTATTTCATTATGCAACACTCTATATAAAATATTCTCTAAAATTATGGCTAGCAAACTTCAAAAACTTCTCCCATTTATTATTAGTGATGAATAATCTAGCTTTGTCCCTAGAAGATAAATTTACAATGGTAGCATTATTGCTCATGAGGCTATGCACTTTGTTAATACTAACAAAAAACCTAGCATGCTAATAAAATTAGCCATCAAAAAATCTTATGAAAAGGTGAACTGGTCTTTTTTAAAGAAATGTATGTTTTGCTTTGGATTTGCAAACAAATGGGTTATTCTAATTTATTCTTGTATTTCTACACCTAAATTATCAGTACTTGTTAATGGATCTCCCCAGGGTTTCTTTGAAATTAATAGAGGAATACATCAGTGGGATCCTATTTCCCCTTTTCTCTACATCATCATAGTTGATGCTCTTGGGAGATCTATTAAATAATGCAAAATGTGACAATAAAAGCTAGGGTATTGAAATTACTAAGGGCATGGATTTTATAATTCATAAAAAATTTGTTGATGATACTATGCTCTATGGCCAGAGCTCTATCTTAGAGGCTAAAGAATATAAAATGATCTTGGATCAATATGCTTTGGCCTCAGATCAGGAAATCAGTAAAGAAAATTCATAGATTTTTTCTTTAATAATCATCCTCATCTTGAATAGGATATTACAAGACAATGAATTTCAAGAAAGGTGACCTTCCTTGTAAGTATCTAGGGCTCTATCTGGATCATGGTTCAAGGTCTTCTTCATTATGAAATCATACCTTAGAGAAAATTAGAGTTAGAATGATCTCTTGGAAAGGCAAGTGGCTATCAGCTGCAGGGAGGGCAATTATGGTTGAATTTATCCTATCTACACTTCCTTTATATCAAATTTCATGTTTGGATCTTCCAATTAAACAAAGAAATGACCGTAATAAAATTTTGAGAACATTTTTTTGGCAAGGCACAGGGGAAAAATAGAAAATTTCCTTATTGGTGTGGGATAAGTGTTGGAAACACTGAGAGGGGGGGGATGAATCAGTGTTTAACTTATTATTCAAATTTAGTAACTTAAACATAAATCAAATATACATCTAGTGAAGCTTAACACAAGAACACATAATACTTGATATGATTACAGGGAAACCTTGATTAGAGGTAAAACCCCAGTCAAAATTAGTACCCACAAATATTTTGTACTATTTTTTAATGATCCTTGTTAGAAGATCCTTAACCCTATTAGGATTTGTATTTACAATGTATGAAGTACAGTGACCTTGTTAAGGGTTGGACCCTGTTAGGAGTCTTTTACAATAACCCTGTTAGGGATGGGGACTCACTGTCCAAGAGCTCACTTCTCAAGAGAAAGAAGGCTACAACCTCCTAAGAATAGATATGCACTATATCCAAGAATGAAGTGTTGTATGTGACACATATGTCTGATCAGTTCCAATTACGTGCTTATGCTCTTAACTTACTTAAGGGGTCTATCTCATGTTGATATCTTCATACTACTCTGCTATACATCTTCTCTGACTTATTCGATAACACTTCAAATGTATATTTGCATTATATATTTATATCTTTACGCCTGAATAAACACGACTAGAAACAAGACCTTAGTCGGCCCAAAAACATAATACACAATGCTTCCAAAAAAATTGGCTTAAGCATGTTTACAACAATGTTTAATAAATGATTACAAAATTAATACAATAGGCGCTTAGCCTTTACATAACAAAATATTACACTCTAATCAAAATGATGAAGTCGGCTTCATACTCTGTATTCTGGACTACTGGTGAACTATTATTTTTTTAACTTGTTCGTACTGCCATTCCTTACCATGTGTGTATAGGGTAAGAATAATAACATACCATAGAGCTTAAGTCCAGATGCACATAACCTAAGATGATCATACGCACGTGCGCTGATGCCCTGATTGACTACAAGTCACTGTTTTGTTCTGTCTTCTACACTTAGTCAATTTTCACTTCATAGTTAACTATCAAAAGATTCATATGAATTTGTCACCATAATGATAACACAAAATAAGTTATATACTCCCTGGGAGTCAACTTGCTAACAATCTCCCCCTTTGTCATTAATGGGAACAAAGGAATGTGGCCAAGTTACTCAAAATTGACTAACACAAAAACTGTTTATCATTATACTTTATAATATATACTACTCCCCATTATACAAATATTACTTGTATATTACTCCCCCTTTGAAATTAATGGAAAAGGTGTCAAAATTGTAAGTCTGTAGATACTTACTCCATATATACATATGGATATACAACCTGAAGATTTTTTATCGCTTGCTGCCAGAATGCCTTCACTGCATCAACTGTCTGGAGATGGGCGCATAAAGCATAGGTGAGCTTCTCCATTTTTATCAGGTCCATGCAGGGATCTTGATCATATGTGACAATAGTGGCATCAATCTATTTGATGTTCTCATCTAGAACTGCTAAGGAGGGCGCAAGTGCATTTCTCAACTGAGTCTGTCGGGTCCTTATCTTATTGATCTCCATTTTGGATTTTTCTATCTTGTCAAGCTGACCTTGATAGATACTATTGTAGATGTTCATGTCTTGCATGGATGTCTCATCTACTTTCCTACCACTATCGACCAAAATGTCTGCCTCCTCTATCTTCTTGATATGTTCAGAGGTGAATTTCACCCTGTCCATGCAGTTGGCTATTACATTTCTGCCTTTAGCTACCAACTCTTTCAACATAGAATGACCAATCTTTAATGAATTTAAGTCTAAGGAAAAATTATTTACTAGTTCAGTCAACCTTTCATTTTTGTACTCATCTTTTGCAATTCTAGTAGCTGAGTGTACTAAGCTCTTAAAGTGTGTTTTGAAACTTTTTAGTATATTGTCTACATCATCCATAGACTAAATTTTTTCTACTTTCTTATCTGCAAGTACAAGGTCATTCAGAATGTTTACTGATTCTAAGAAGAGAGGATTCTTCATAACCTATTTCTCTTTGGCCTTTTCCATGGCTAGGACACTGATCTTGATTAGGTCTTCTTCTCCCCAAGCATCCAAACTTTCTAAGTCAGGAGTTAAACTTGACAACAATGAAGTAGATGGTTGAATGGATGGTGTCAATATGGTATTCTAACTAGTTTCCATGCACTAAATTTTAACTGGGATCTCATTGTTTTGATTATCTTCCTCTTTGTTCAAATCTGTTGAATCTATAGAGGGAACTTTATCTTGTTGCAAAGATGTATCATGAGTGCATGCCTTCTTTGTCTCTTCTGAGTTCACAAATGATTTTTCAACTTTATCCATATCATTATCAGAAGCAGTCATAGATATCTTGATATCATCAATTACTATAGTATCCCCCAAATCTTTTGTCGTATCAGAGGCTATTGAGACTGAGGGCACTAAAACATGTGGACCTTTCTTAGGTGCATTTTGAATTACTAGTTCTGTAACCTGTTTAGGAGGAACTGGGGTTGCTTTAGTTGTAGGTGTTGTTGATGGATACATATGTCTATCCAGAAATACCTGCTCAAATGCTTTCTAAATCTCTTCACCGACCAGATCATACTCCTTATTCATGATATGGAGAACCCTTGTTTTGGTTCTTAGGTGCAGCTTTACTAAATCCAACAGAATGACTTTCTCATCATGCGAGCACACCGGGGGAAGACCATCCAATGTTTCTTCTCTTATCCTCATATCCTCTTCAATTGCTTGCCTCTTTAACATATCAAGTATGTTCCATACCTTGTCTAGTATGATGGTCTTGAGTTACAACACAGTCCTTTTAAACTTAATCATATGAGAGATGATCATAGAATGAATCTCTGATTTGTCTATCTCTTGATATTTTTCATATACATTCTTGAGAGACTCTAGAATTCCTTCATTAATAATTCTATTCCTTAAGACATTAAGACTAGGTCTGAAACCTACCTCAAGAGGAGCTTGTGTGTTCTTTACCTTTTGCCTTGTAGTTCTTGAGGATGGATGACTAGTGGGTGCTTCCTTCCTTCCTCTAGAATTATTGCTAGGTACTGATGGTGGAGATGCATCCAGATCAATGGTGGTTGATGACACAGAAGTATCTTCATTTGATTTCTTCTTCTTCTTCTTGGGCATATCATCAATCTTTTCTATTTTTACTTTAGTGGGAGTCTTTTCAAGTTCTTTGGCTATCTTGGCTTCTCTAGCTCTGTCAAGATCCTCTTGTGTAACACCATGAATTTTTAGGATGTTTGAGGTAATTCTAGATGCCTTCCTTTTGTTCTTAGCACTGCATAAGACAAAATAAACTTGATTGGTCTTTTCTCTATAAGTACCCCATCTAGGTTCATTGGGATCCTTGGGTGTAGATAAGAGGACTTGTGCATAACCTTCCAAAATATGTTCTTTGAATTCATAACCAAGAGGGTGAATCCATTTTGTCCTGGGTTCAACTGCCTCCATGCAAGTACAGTCAGTCTCCACCATGAAGAATATGGTGTCTTTGTACTTCTCAACTATTTTCTCAGGTATCCTGAACCTTTTCTGCATCTTGATCTTGAATGTCTTGATGTCCATGTCCATAGAATCCTTCACACTACTCTCTCATGTGGCTTTCAGTGAAATATGTGACATAGTGGGTTTTCTTCTATCTAGGTAGAGATTTGCAACCTTTCCTACTATGTGGAAGTAGAGATATATGATTAGTGAACCAAAACTGAATATCTTGCTCTTGTCATGCTTGATAGCTCAGATGTTGTCAATCAATTGAGCACACAATATCTCACATAGGTTGTACTGAGTATTGTCTTTCACCATTTTTATTGCTGCTAAGACAGTGGCTACAGATACACTATTTAGTCTAATTGTGTGCTACAATTTATAACCTAGTATCATGGTAACTAGCTTAATGTCATCTTCCCAGATGGGATCATCTGTCATACCTCGCCTATCACTCCTGGATAAGCATGCTTGCTCAACTTGTTTCTTAACATCTTTACCAGTTGGAAGAATTGGTCCAGTCTTGGGAAGTCAGTCATCTCATGAATTAGATCAGTAGTGATGCAGATAGGAACCTCACCTATCTAGTATAGATCATCATGAATCCTGCTCAGTAATATCTTCACCTATTCTGGCTCATAGAACTTGTGTGCATTGGAATACTCAAAGATAGGGTTATTAGTGAGATGTGCGTATTCATCCTTAAATGTATAATCTGGTTTCATCATAGAACCCATGAGATATGCAATTCTATTGTCTCCAATAATCTCCTTCTTGCAATAAACATATGTGCGGATGTCTTCTACAGTTACAACTCCGAGCAGAGTCCTAGAGAATGCTCCTTCGACATCATCTAGTATGGACTTGAATGGATGCTTCTTAAAAAAAAATCTCTTCCTCTCAGCAATATCGAATACAACAGGGGTTGCCATACTTACTTGCAAGTAGGTTAAGTAGGGTTTCACGATGATTTTGAAATGACGTGACTGCTAGGGTTCCATTCCAAATGTAATCCATTCGCAAACCAACTAATCCTTCAAGTTGTAGTGCTTTGATGCTTGATGCCTATCTTATTTCTGAATGCTCCAATCTCAAATGCAAAGTGAGGTCTTTAAGATCTTTTGCCAACTTATATAATGATCAATTGTATTTAATGCTCATTGCTGTAAAGCGGTTCACATAGAGAATTTCAAACTTTGTTCTGAACAAAGTAAAGGCTATGCATGAATGCATACAACCTTAATTCGTAATTACATGAATGAATTGATAGGTACATACTCAGAGGTGAGTATACCAGCCATGCAGGGGGTCAAAGCTAGAATATCTCCCCCTAAGACCATGAGGGTCAACTATATAGAAGTAGAAGGTGCATCCACTGAGGATGCATCTGCTACCTTGTTCTCTTCAATGTCCTTCTTTACTTCAACCCATATTTTATCTAAGTTATCTTTGGCTTCCACAAACTTGACTTCTCCTGATTCTTCAAACAAAGACTTCTTGGGATTCTCTTTTCCTTTTGTTTTTGATCGGCAAAACCTTGAAATATGTCCATCTTTTCCACATGAGTGACAGATGATAGGAGGTCTGGTGTTATTATTCATCATGCTACATTGCTTAGCTATGTGTCCATTGTAGTTACATATCTGACATGTAATGTTCTGCAAGTTTCTTTGAGGTTGATTTCTCTTATTGAGTTGAGTTTGATTCCTTTGGTTCAGTTGTGGCTGATTTCTTTGATTTGTTCTGCAATGAATAGCCCTATGACCAAAGCTATTACAGGAGTAACAATAACCATTGAAAGGTCTTACATTCTTACAATCTCTTTCCAAGTGTCCATGCTTGTTACAGGCATAGAAAATATGGTTGAATGCCTTGGGTTTATCTTCTGCTTTAGTCTCTTCATGATTTTTAGTTTTCATTTCTTATGAAGATCCTGTTAGAGCTTTCTTTCTTTCTTGTGATGAGTTGATCTCAATTTGAGCCAAACTGTATCCCATACTAGTGGTGTCACCTTTTAGATTTTGTGCATAGAGCTATGATTGAATTATAATAGAGCTTGTGTGTAGTTTATGAATCTTTTCTTTTTCTCCTGATAATTCAGATTCAATTTTGTTCTTGATATTATCCAATTCCAAGATTTTCAAATTGGCTTGTATGAGTTCTTCATCCAACTATTTGTTTTTTTTTTCTTCTCTTCAATAGTTGTTAAGCTATCAGTTAACTGATCATTCAATTCTTCTATCTTATCTTCTAGAGACTTGTTCTCTTCATTTAGTTTCAAATCATTGGTGGAGTAATATTTTAGTTCTTTCCTTAGTTTCTTGATAAGCATTTGTGAGCCATCAAATTTTAGTTTGAGCTCTTCATTTTCTTTCTCAGATCTGTCTAGATTTTCAAGGGTTTCTTCAAGATTCTTTTTCAGATGTTTGACTTCTTCTAAATCCATGATCTCCTCAAGTGGTTAAAATTTTCTCTCTGAGGACCAGGTTCTGATACCAATTGTTGGAAACACTGAGAGGGGGGGGGGTGAATCAGTGTTTAGCTTATTATTTAAATTCAACAACTTAAACATAAATCAAATATACATCCAATGAAGCTTAACACAAGAACACATAACACTTGATATGATTATAGGGAAACCTTGATTAGAGGTAAAACTCCAGTGGGAATTAGTACCCACAAATATTATGTACTAGTTTTTTATGATCCTTGTTAGAAGATCGTTAACCCTGTTAGGAGTTGTCTTTACAATGTATGAAGTACAATGACCTTGTTAAGGGTCAGACCCTATTAGGATTCTTTTACAATAACCTTGTTAGGGGTGGGGACTCACTATCCAAGATCTCACTGCTCAAGAGAAAGAAGGCTACAACCTCCTGAGAATAGATATGTACTATATCCAAGAATGAGCTATTGTATGTGACACATATGTCTGATCAGTTCCAGTTACATGCTTATGCTCTTAACTTATTTAAGGGATCTATCTCATGCTGATATCTTTGTACTACTATTCTATACATATTCTCTAACTTATTTGATGACACTTCAAATGTATCTTTGCATTACATATTTATATCTTTACGCCTGAATAGACATGACTACAAACAAGACCTTAGTCAGCCCAAAAACATAATACACAACGCTTCCAAACAAATTGGCTTAAGCGTGATTACAAAAATGTTTAATACATGATTAAAAAATTAATACAATAGGAACTTAGCCTTTACATAACAAAATATTACACTCTAATCAAAATGATGAAGTCGGCTTCATACTCTGTATTCTGGACTATTGGTGAACTGTTCTTTCTGTAACTTATCCATACTTCCATTCCGTACCATGCATGTATAGCATAAGAATAATAACATACCATAGAGCTTAAGTCTAAATGCGCATAACCTGAGATGATTGTATGCATGTGAATTGATGCCCTGATCGACTGCAAGTCACTGTTCTATTCTGTCTTCTACACTTAGTCAATTTTCGCTTCATAGTTAACTATCAAAAACTTCATATAACTTTGTTGCCATAATGACAACACAAAATAAGTTATATACTCCCTAGGAGTCAACTTGCCAACAACAAGGTGTGTAGACCTAAACTAGAAGGGGGTGATAGTATCAAAGATTTAAAGCTTCAAAGCAAAGCTTTTGGGGCTAAAATAGTATAGACAATGTTTGATAACCCCAACCTTAAATGGGTTAGAATCTTATCTCATAAATACTTAAAAATCAAAATTCTATCAACATATTCAGAGAAAAGAACCCCCTAGAGGTTCCAAAATTTGGAAATTCATGTTATATTGTATATTCATTATCAAATAAAATCTCACTTGGAACCTTGGTAAAGGGGAGGAAGCCCTTTTTTGGTCAGATTCGTGGGAGGGTGATAAAGATTTAAATTTGTTAGGTAATTGGGACCAATCCAAGAGAATTTTAGAAAGTAGATGGGGTAACAAAGTAAAAGATTATATAACATTGGATAAGGATAATGGTTGTTAGTGGAAGGATATAATTTTTTTGAATCTTCCCAGTTCCAAGGAAACTAGTCTTAGCTTTATCTTAAAGTCTAGGAAATTCTCTTTTCACAATAATTTGGATAATTATTTTGGGATGGAAATAAGAGTTATGTTTATAAGGTTAAGGATGACTATAACTACCTTAGATCCAAATTATCTTTCCCTAACGACTATCCCCTCATACGTTGCTTTGGGGTAAAGATGTTTTGCCTAAAGATGGGTTTTTTTCTTGGTTAGTATGGAATAGGAAGATTCTTACTGCTGATCATTTTCAAAATATGGGCTTTCAGGGCCATAGTATATGTCCTCTCTATGAACATTAGGAATAATTTATAGACTGGCTTCTTGTGTGATATTCTTTCTCTAGGCATGTTTTTAATTTGCTATTTTGTCCATTGGGATGGAAATATGCTTTCCCTAATTCTATTTAAAATTTCCTCCTCTCTTGGCCATCCTTGTATAAAGATATCATTTATAGCTTGATATGGATTACAACCCCTTCTATTATTCTCTGGGAAGTATGGAAAGAAAGGAACATATGATTCTTTCAAGACACCAAAATGGACTATACTAAGCTGATTAAAAAAATAGAAAGCTCCATCACTGAATTCACCAACAATAGAATAATTCATAATAACAATAAGATTGTGGCTATGACCTTTTGGGATGAAAAAATGAGGAATAGGTGGACTGGTCATAAACTTCCTCCTTTCATTGGTCCTGGGGATCCTTCCTCATCTCAAAAATGTATTAATTGTAAATGGGTAGCACAAAAATGAAGGACTGTCTCTGTAGAAGATTGTGGAAAGCAATGTTAGGATTTGTTTTGTAATGTAATTAGTTTTATGATCTTCACTCTTATGAGAAGATGAGGTAAAATATAATAAATTGTAATAAGCTTTGGGAAATGTTTTTTCATTATAAGGGTATGCCGCTAGAACAATTTGTATGATCTAGACTTAGTCCCGGGCTAGACTGGAGGTTTTATACTTCGTTCTTTCCTACCAGTGCCTGCAGCGAACATAGATCTTTGTTCTTAACTTTATGATCAATAAAATTACTTGGCTTTGGCCTTTGCCTATAAAAAAAATGATCCTAATTTATAAATTAAACATAGTGAAGATGACATTTTTATTATCATTTTATATGTAGATGATTTGATTCTTGCTTCAAGTTAAAATTCTTTAATTTCTCATATTAAGTCCCAACTTAATCAAAAAATTTAAATGATAGATTAGGGATTTTACATTATTTCTTAGGAATGCAAATTTGGAAAACCCCTAAGGGTATTTTTATATCTTAAAGTAAATATTCTTACGATCTTTTAGAAAAAATCAAGATGAATGATGTTGTTCATGTTTCCATTCCATGGTAATTAGGAACTACGCTAACACTTGATATGAAAACTCCTTTAGTTGATTCTACTTTGTATAGACAACTAGTTGGAAGTTTAAATTATCTAACTCTTACTAGACCTGCTACTGCTTATAGTGTAGATTTAGTTTCTAGATTTATGTCTAAACCTCAACAAACTCATTTTAAAGTTGTAAATTTTTTTTAAGGTATATTAAAGGCACTATTGATGTTGGTTTATTTTATGATACTAATTTTGATTTTACTTTAAAATGATTTACTAATTCAGATCTAGGAGGAGATCCCAATAATGGGCAATCTACTTGTGGATATTCTTTCTTTCTTGGTTCAGATGCCATTTATTGGAAAAGTAAAAAGGAACATTCTATTTCTCTATGTTCTACTGAAGTTAAATATAAATGATGTACTAATGCCTCTGAATAAGCTTTATGGATTAGAAGATTACTTGAAGATTTGGGTCTACCTCAACAAGATCCTACCCCTTTGTATTTTGACAACCAAAGTGTCAATGCCTTGGAAAAAAATCCTACTTTTCATGCAAGGACAAAGCATATTTCTCTCCAACATCACTTCATTAGAGAATGAGTTGAAAACAAGAAAGTGTCACTCATCTACTACAAGGGGGAAGATCAAGTTGCTGATATTTTGACAATGCCTCTTTGTAAAGAGAAGTTTCAATTTCAATGTAACAACTTGGGTTTGATACCCATTGATGTAAACTCCCAAAGTAAATATTAAGGGGGTGTGTTAGAATATTTAATTTTTCCTTGGTTATATGTATTTAATTTAGGATAAACCAAGGTATCCTACATGTATTTTTTCCTCTAGTACAAGTAGGAGGACATGTCATTTCTTTGTAATTCCTTTATTAAGGAAAATAGTTTATCCTTCTTAAGTGGATGTTGACACTTTCCACACATCTATTATGATTGGTTGCATTCATATATTTGTGAGCTACTTTGTAAATCCTCTCTCTCTCTCTCTCTCTCTCTCTCTCTCTCTCTCTCTCTCTCTCTCTCTCTCTCTCTCTCTCTCT
>MU225358.1:15807-25985 GCA_018584345.1 Thuja plicata
ACGTGTATATACACATGTGTGTGTATACACACATTACACACGTGTATATACACACATGTGTGTGTATATACACATTTGTGTGTACGTGTATATACACACATGTGTGTATACACACACATGTGTATATACACATTTGTGTGTATACACACATGTGTGTGTGTATACACATTACACACATGTGTATATACACACACGTGTATATATATGCATACCCACAATAAAAAAAAAGATTTAAAAAAAAAATTATAAAAAAAATAAAAATTAATAAAATAAAATAAATTTGAATCCATAAATAGCTTATTCTCGAATAAGAAATGAATTCCAACTTTTTTTTAGAATTAACTTATGCTGGAATAAGCCTCAAAATGGGGATAAGTTTTCTAATTCGAGAATAAGAAAAATGCCCACAAACAGAGAATAAATTTATTCTAGCATTAACTAATGCTTATTCCAGGTTAATTCCTAGCGCCAAACGGGCCCTTAGAAATTTAAGATTTTTTAATGCGTGAATTGCAAGCAAGGGAATTGCAGGCAGGTCCACTCATACTTTTAAGTCGTAGCTTTCGCAAATATTGTATTTACGCGTACGACAAAGTAATTGGTCTGAGAACTTCCGTAGGGAGTTCTCCTTCATCAACCGCCATTGATTTCTTCGTTTTACTTTTCCAAACATGTGGTGGGGAACAAAGTAAACGAGGCCAAGTCAAGTCAAATGGTTTGATATACGTAGTCATTTCAAATGCTTCTACCATCCCATTTCATTCTCTATTTATATCCACAGCGCTGGAAACTTTTAGAACAAAGGCTGTTTGTGAATCAGGCTATCAAACAGAAATTTTACTGTAAACCAGAAAGCAGAAGATTTTTCTTTTGTTCTCCAGAGCTGCAAGTGTAAGCATTCATAGTATGACAGTATTTCGCTTGCCTTTTGGCCACTGGAAGGAGGTTGAACATTATTTATCTGAATGTAACACCATATCTCCAAACAAAATAACTAATGGAGATGGAGAAGAGAAACCAAAACAATTAAAGCTTTGTGATAAATGGCGGGATATCCAGGGTGCGAACAATTGGAATGGCATGCTCAATCCCATTAACCCACTTCTCAAATCGGAGATTCTCAGATACGGTGATTTTGCACAGCAGTGCTATGATGCGTTTGACAACATGCCCTCTTCAACCTACTATGGGAATTGTAAGCGAAGCAAAAGCTCTCTCGCCCAGAGACTGGAACTGCTCAATTATGGGCGTGGATATCAAGTTACCAAATACATATATGCCAATACGAGTCTTTTGGAATCCATTTTTGGTGAGGAATCCAGTGAAGGAGTTGCCTGGATGGGTTATATTGCGGTTTGCAGTGACCCAGATGAGATAAAGAGACTGGGAAGACGTGACATAGTTGTTGCATGGAGAGGCACGCAAACTCCCTTTGAATGGATGCAAAATCTCAGAAACATATTGGTTCCTCTAATGACATCAAAGGCTACAACATGCTCCAACATTCAAACCATTTCAAATCCAGGTGTCAAGATAGAGAAGGGTTTTCTCAGTTGCTATACGTCCTCCGACGAGGATTTTGTCAGATGCAAGCTGAGTGCAAGGGACACTGTAGTGGGTGAGATAACCAGATTAGTGAAGAAATACAAAGAACAAGGAGAAGAATTGAGCATAACATTTACAGGACATAGCTTGGGAGCTGCACTTGCAACCCTAAGTGCATACGATATCAAAGAAACCATGGTGAATGAATATGGTATGAGCTCAATTCCCGTCACAGTGTTTTCATTCGCGTCTCCTCGCGTAGGGAACCTGTCATTTGCCCAACATATGGAAGAGATTGGCGTCAAAGTGCTGCGTGTGGTAAACAACAAGGACTTTGTTCCTAAAATTCCTGGTATTCTGGTCAACGAAAAACTGGGATGGCTGACAAGGCTTCTGCAGTGGTTTCCGTGGGCGTATGTTCATGTGGGAGTAGAGATTAGTTTAGACAGCAGCAGCTCGCCTTTGTTGAAGCAAACGCATAATCCTGCGAACTTTCACAACTTGGAGGTTTATTTGCACGCACTTGATGGCTTTCAAGGACATAACAATTTGCCCTTCAAGCCATCGGGAAGATATCCAGCTCTTGTAAACAAACATTCTGACTTATTGATTGCAAGCCTCAAAATCCCTTCTAACTGGTGGACAAGGAGAAATAAAGAAGTGGTGAAACGCATAGATGGCGTGTTGGTCTACTCTCCTTCAACTCCAACTCCTGTTCCTCTTCCGCGGATTCCCCTCTAATCTATTGCACTTCTGGGTTAATTTTTTCAAACAGAGAATCCCAGACCCCCTACCGCAACCCTCTTTTGGAGCGTGATAGGTGACTTGGAATTGTAGATATGTGGATGTGTCTAAAAAGTCCGTATTCCAGACACAATGTATAATTGGAGTTCAAATCTGTAATCGTCATAGTGTCGAGATTTGTTTTAGATGATTTTTATTTATTGAATATCTCAGGATTTTTCAGTCAAGCTTTTTATAATTACTTTTGGGGTTCTATAAGCAGATTTATAGTATAACGTATAGGCACGTGGTGCGCACGCCGAGCAAAGTGTTGGAGAATCCAAGGCGAGAAGTGGTCAAATATGATGCCCTCCAATCCTTATTGTGGTAAGGCTATCCTCGTCCTTCCCTCCATCTACAAATCCAAGACACAAAACTCCCTGGCTCACCCGCACCATGGAATTCGCTCCCATTATTCTCCACTTCGTCTTGCTGTTTTGGTCTACGACTGACTGATGGATAGCACGGTGGTCGCATCGAAACATGCCTCAAATGGCTTCACACGAGCCACGCGGGAGATGTTCACCGCCTCTGCTCCCTTCACGGATCACTCTATACACTGGTGTACGTAACCGCGGTACTCAGTTCCGTGCCCCGATGTCCTGGCTGTTGATCTTCAATTTGGTGGATTTGATGGCGACATTGTTTTCACCGAAACGACCACACTCTATATATATATATCAAGTGCATATATACAAATTAAACTGTTACTATTCCAATTTCATAAGGTTAGTCTCCCAACTTTCATTATAGGTGAATAAAATTGCAAACTTACAAATGGAAAATTTGAGGCTATCTACCGATCCACTCCAAGAAAAGACAATATTGTATCATATCGATGCAATCACACCAACGAAGCCATACATCATTACTTCTTAACAAATAGACAATTGGTAGAGAAGATAATGAATGTTCTTCATAATTGACATTGAGCCAATGGAAAACTACAGACAAGCAATAATAATAATATGATTTGTATTCTTTTATTTTACTACATGATTCATATAATAAAGAAAGGTTGGTGTTTAAAAAAATTTAAAAAAAGAAGATACAAGTTTTATATTGAAACAAATATTATGACATATTATATAAAAATGTATACTATAGTGAATTAAGATCAATATACCTAGCTTGATGTTGGGAGAAACCATTGTATATAATTTAAAGCCTTAATTATAAAACATAAAAATGCAAAATAGAAAATAAAATTGCAAATATCATTCTCCTTGAACTATGTCTACTTCCCACACACAATAAATTCTTCATCTTATACAAAGAAAGTGAAGTAATTGTAAGTAAGAAATTGATAAACATACAATAGGTGACTTTCATGCGAAAATAAGTAGGTGAAGAGAGAAAGAAGAAAAAATAAATGACAATATGTGAATAGATAAATGAATTGGATGTGAGAGCCCGTGATACAAAAGCTATTATAAAATATGTGTGAATGATAAATCTCTTGTTAGATTTGACTATGCAGCTGCCCAAGATCAAAATTCATATATGAAAGAAAGAAAAGAAATCTAGAAAAATAAGCAAAAATATTTTCAAGAGGAGTAATAACTCTCAACTATCAAAAATAGGCGAGAGTGTTACCTACTTTCTCAGTGTCACATTACATGATTATACCTACTCAAGTAAGGACAAACAAATCTTTACAATAGTTGGTAAATAAGTCCAAAAGAGGTTGTAAATAAATGACCACAAAGACATTTGTGCATAAGTATTGACAATTTTATATGTGGTTGTAGCGCACAATCATTATGACATTTTAAGTAGGTATCAGGCAACACTTTATAATGGCCATTTTTTGAAATCCTCTTTGTATAATAGATCTCACATCATGTGTCTTTACTACCTAGAAGCTAAAATAATGGGTATAAGAAGTTTAGTTGTATACTAGGACAACAAATATTAAAAATCATGAAAATCCAATCTACCATTTAAGATTTATGGCTATACTAAAATTAGTTATAGCGGCTACTAGCATGCTTCCCTTACATTGAATTAAGGTGAAGATAATTCTATTCTTTTGAATTATATTTGTATATTTTGAATACATTCTATATTCTTATCAAAATGGATTTTTATTATTAAAATGCAGCATCATTTATCCAAATTTGAAATTGTACTTTAAATCTTCTTTTAAAAATTAAAAAAAATATAAAAAGGCCAATTTTAGAAAATTGGTGCCTGATTTTTGTTGATGTAACTTGTCAATAAAAAATATATGAAATAATCTTGGGCATTGTTGTAAGAAATACTCTATAACATGAGACAACATCATTAACCGAGCATTAACCTCATATAGTTATGAGTTATGTATAATGAAAACATGGATAAAAGCAATACAATTGTTGTATCTAGAATAATTGGCAGAAAAAAGAAAATAACAATGAAGTAGAATGTAAAAGATCAAAGGGGAATCCATAGAAGAGGAACAAGGTTTGGAGGTGTAGGAGAGTAGACCAACGTACCATCTATGCATTTAACCACTTTTTTATTTCTCTTTGACTGCTAGTTAGGAAGGATTCATAAGCTTTCAATCAACAAGTTCAAATCAAGCACCCTCTCCTCAAAATCTAGTAGCATATCCATCAATTAAAAATGATTAGAGGAATAATCCACAAGAGCCTCATGACTGGTAAGGGGAAGGGAAGCCTCTTTATACCTAGGGCTAATGAGGCTTTTTCTAAGAAAACCTAGGAATGCTTCCCTCCAGTTTAAGGGAAACTAACTCCAAATCAATCTTAGTATCCTAGTCATCCCGCTCAAAATAGAGACTATCAGAATCTACATCATTTGTATCCTCTTCCTCCTTAGAGGGAATAGGGGAGGCATTAGCTTTTAATTTAGAGGGACAAAGGAATTATTTCCAATGCTCTATAGTAAGAAAAATTAAACCTGCATGTAAAATAGGATTCCTATGGTTTTTTCTATGATCCCTAATGCTCACAAAGAGAGAACATAAAAGAAAAATAGGAAACAAAATCTTAACCTTGTGGAAAAACTGATTTAGCATAATGAAATGGTGTCATACATTGTTTTTAACCTATTATCAAAGGAGAAATACAATATCAAAACCTTAAGCATCACAACCTACAACTTCTTAATGGAATTCATGGCATAGCCATCTTTCCTTTTCTTAACTAGACTCTTGCCGTCATTGTACTGCACAAAATTATCAGCCACTCTATCTAAGTCCATCCATAGGGAAGCCACTAACTTCTGCAATAAGACCCTTTGTGACCTCCCATTTGTGGCAAGGCATATACACTATGCTATTCTTCCAATTATCTGCAAAATGCTTGGCAATTTTGGGGTCAAACCTATGGAGCATCTCCAAATAAGGGTTAATACTACCCCATTTTTGGATGTTCCAAATAGTAGTGTTACTTTTGACCTCCTCATAGTTAATAGGTTCTAAACAATTTCTATCACCTCCCATCTTGAGAAGGATACCACCAATGGTAGGCTCTCTAGTTTTAACCTCTGTAGGAGGTTTGTTTTCTACCTCCATAGAATGAAAAAAGATAAATCTGGCACAAAATATCCAGAAAACATACAGTATAAGCTCTATGACCCTTTTTAATTAGTCGTTGTGACGACTCTTGTCATTGTCGCTTCCTACTCGAAGGGAATTTTTAACCATTCTCCCACTGCTGCTTCCTGCTCGCTGGGTTCTACTAGTACGTTGGAAGACTTCGATGAGGGAGGGAATTCTATGGTGCATCCACAACCTTTTGTGGTTGGGGCCTGTGGTTTTGTTGTTTTTTCTTCTTACGTTGATGTGGATGCTTTTGAAGCAGATATTACCAACGCTTTCTCCTATGATCTTCCTCTTTCTTGGAAAGGTGGTTGCCATCTCAGATCCATTACACTTGTCTCTGTAAGTGACCCTTTAGTGGTAAATTTGGAAATGGATATAGTTAATGATGTTGTTAACCTAGCAGAGGACTATTCCTCCCTTGTTGCTATTTTTAGATTCAAGGGTTTTTGACCCTCTCATTCAGACTTGCATGCTTGGATTTCCAAACACTGGGAGCCTTTTTGTCTGATTATATTTATATATTCCCTATGGAAAGGGGGTTTTTTATTGTGAAATTTGACAATTTTGAAGATAGAGACACTATATTGCGCAGTTCTTTGACCTGGGAGGGCCATTCTCCCTTGATGGCCAAACCTTGGCATAAGGATTTTGATCCTTCTACTGAATCTTTCAAAAAAATACTCTTATAGGTGAGGCTTTTGAATCTTCCCTTGCACCTCTGGATAGACTTTGTCCTGGAGGCTGTGGGTGAAGCTATTGAGGATTTTCAGATGGTTGATGCGGGTTCGTCTAACATTTTTCACCTAAAATATGCTCGTATCCTAGTAGAGGTTGATGTCTCTAAGGGTCTCCCTGAAATGCTGACTCTAGCCTCTCCTTAGGGCTCTTGGACCTAGACCCTTGATTATGATGGAATTCCATTTAGATGCAGAAAGTGTCACAAGACTGGCCATATTGCTATCGGGTGTTTATTAGATAGGGTAAAATCAAAGAAACCACCCTCTTGGTGGGTGGGCATTGATGACCACCATTATACAGTTCATAAAGTTTCTAAGGATGGGGATCTGGACGACTGTCCATCTTAGGATTTTCCCACTACTAATACTTCTAATGTCACTATTTTGGATGATGTCCTAGATTCTATTTCAGATGTTGTCCTGGGTCAAACTGATGTTGTTGGTCTGTCAGGTGATGTGGCTGTTGTCCCTGCTCGGATGGATGATGTTGTCTCTATATCGACTGTCTTGACTGCTGGTGTTGTAGCTTCTAGTGCCCAGGTCTCTGCAAGGGGATGTTGTCCCTATCCCTACTGGGATTGTTGTGGTGGACATCCTTGCCTCTCAGATTGTGGGTTTCTCTGCTAAATCTTTGTCTTGGCAGAATGATGTGTTGAGGATGGAGGAAGGATGGAAAAATGTCAAAGGAAAGAAATTAAAGTCTCCCAAGCCTCCTTCTAATATGAGGTTAAGGTCACATAAGAGTGGGACCAATTGATTGTCATGTTGCCATTTTTTTGTTGAATGTTGTTCTAGTCTTGGTTTCTTTATTCTGGGAGCATTTGCTTGCTCCCTTTGGTGTGTTGGATGTTGTTTCACTATAGTATTTTCATTCTCTTAAAGCTCTATCTTTCAATTTTTTGATGTGAAAGGTTTTGGATCCTTTCAAAACCTTTTTTTACTTAATCAAAACATCCTGAAAGCCTCCAACGAGCATATCAAGATCCTACTTTGAAAAAATGGAAGAAAAACTTGAGGGCACTGACGCGGCCAAAACTAGAGTGGAACAAGAGAAGAAGCCTGATGAGGGACTTGGAAAGAGGACTAGAGAAAGCTCAAATAAGAAGAGAGAGAATGAAAGTCTGAATGATCTCCAAAAGATAAAGGAATATATGGCCAATATGGAGATCGTCGAGTCCAAAGCAGCTAGCCTGCTCGAGAACATTTCCTGATGGTTTTCCTTGGCTTTTTTGGCTGTCCCTGTGTTCTTTTTTAGCTTTTTAGTTTGTTTTTTTGTGGCCCTAGTGATGGCATGTTTCGTCTTTTGTTCTGTTATTTTTTTTTGTCTGGGAAAACTTTCTGGTCTTTAGCTTTGTAATTGGGCTTCAGGCACCCTGTAAAACATGTTTTACTTAATCAAAAACATTACCCTAATGATATATATGAGAGATCCTACAATCTTCAAAGGATTTTATGATATCTCTTGAATCTCAAATCTATTTTTAATAGACCATGATAGGTCTTGGACACCTTTAAGACATTGGATAATGTTGTTAAAATTCACCTCAATCCATACCTTAGTAAACTTTAAATGTTTAGACAAATAAATACCATGGTAAGCAGGCACAACTTCAACAAGGTGATAAGTCTAAATGCCTGAGGGGAGTACCATCACTGAAAAAATTCCACCATATTTATTCCTCAACACTCACCCACACCTAGCTAGCCTAGGAATTCCCTTAGTCACCCCAAAACCTTAAGAAAGTGTTACGTCTTGTTGGCTACCATTTATTATAGAGGCCCTTAAGCTCATCTGTTCAAACTGAGGAGATATTTAACTTCTGAAATTGTGAAATTTTAATTAATGTTCAATTAGATACTCTTATGGATAAAATTATGGATCTATATTTTACAATTAGAGGTTCTAACAAACCCAACTCACATGAGAATGGATGAGTCACTTTAAAACAATTGCATCTATGTGGTGTTTGTGTGCTAAAAATGTGTCACACTTCTATGAATCATTGTATCCAAGATTGCTCAAGAATGAGGTCTCGAATGGTGAATTATATCTCTCTATTCATGGAGTCCAAGGGTTTTTAATGGAGGCCCTAAGATTGACCTAGTTTGTGCCAATGCAAGTACACCATAAAATGAGAGATTCAAAGAGGAAGAGAAAGAATGCTTGTCTTAATGATCATCAAGTATGCATGCAAATGAAAGTTATTCCTTATGATAACAATGCAAGAAAGGAAATTAATCTATATGATAACAATGCACCAAAGAAAATTAATCTATATGATAACAATGCATGATTATTCTATGAAAGGAAATACAAATGCAAGATCAATCTATGAAAGGAAACATGAATCTAATCTAACATGCAAGTGCAAAATTAATCTAAATGGATTGCCATGGGGCATGAAAGAAGAAGACAAGAAGAGAGAAGTTGTAATATATCCAAGCTCAAGTGCTCAAAATCTCCTCCAAAATTGCTCTCCAAACCTGCAGCATAACAATGACATAAAGTCTTGATCCTCAAATGAGAAGGAGAGGTTTCCTTATAAAGAGAAATGGACGGTAGAGATTAAGAGGCAAAAATCCCACCACTTCGGAAGTTGTGTAGAAAAAAGAACTTTATTTATTTTTATTTAATTTATTTCCTTTTTGAACAAAGAGTGATTTAAGTGGGGGTTTTATTTAATTAAAAGAGGGATTTTATTATAATTAAATAAGATTATTTAATTTAATTAAAAGGGATATTTTAATTAAATGAGATAATATTATTTAATTAAGAGAGATTTTATTGCAAAGCAATGATTCAAAAATTTGATAAATTGATAAACTGATAAATGGGGGCCCATAGTCTAGGCGACCATTTTAGGGTGCATACAATGTTCACAAAGGATAAAGAATTGATATTTCTTAGGGTGTCACTCATCTTAGTTATAATCCTTCTCAGGCACTCCCAGTCATGGATCATCTACTAAAGTTAATGCTCCATAGATTGCTAACCCATTTCTAAAACCTTCAACACATGTTGTGTCTTATTTTTAAGTCATTATAGAGTCCCTTTAGCTCATCCATTAAAAACGAGGAGGTATATTTTCTAGCTTGTGCGATTTCTATATTTATATTAGGATTGAATCAAACACTTTTTAGTCAAACTCCTTGGTCCATCTGTCATGAGTTGTGGTTCACATGGACCTATCTCTCATGAGCATCTACTTGACACTTACTTAGTTGACGCTTATAGGGATGAAGCATTAGGTCTTTTTGGAAAGTTACCCAACTCAATACTAATCTATTTCAAGCACACATAACCATGGAGTTTCTCACGAGGTCAAACTCATTTATCTTGCTACATCATTCACAAAATATTTAGTGCATATTTTCCCTTATTAACCATCAATTAAAGAGAAACTTTAGTTCATCTATTGACATTGAGGTGTTTTTTATAGCATGTCAAATGATGATATTTTCTTAGGATTCCACTCTAGTTTTAAGTCAAACTTATTGACCCATGTTTTACAAATAGTGTTTCAAACATACTAATCTATTATAAATATGAATGATTAACATAA
>MU225358.1:26085-48675 GCA_018584345.1 Thuja plicata
TTCTTTTGAGGATAATCCATTCAAATAATTAAATAATTATTCAATTCCTTTTGATGTGTATTAGCTAAAGGGGGTGGAATTAATTTAATTTAAAAGCACTAAGGACTTTAGAATTAAATTAATTAATAATAGGGATTTTTAGCTAATAAATATTGAAATTTTAGGAATTAAATATAGTGTAAGATTTATGCAAATTTAGGTTTTCTGCATTTGAGACTAAGTCAATTAGAGACAATTAGGAAGGAGAATTTTCCTAGTACAATAGAACTTCGATGATGAGAAAATTCACCAAAATTGATTAAAATTATAACGTGCCAATTTTGGGGTGTTACATTTTGCCCCTCTTTGAATTGATGTGTGAACAATGCGTTGATTCAAAGAACAATCTGATGTGACAGATGAAGATTTCAGGAGTCTAGGTTAGGTTGCTAAGACACTGATCAGATCGAGATACATAACCATCTTCAGAACAAAGCATGATTCTCCGAAGTCTAAGTTAGTTTTCCAAGACAACGGTCCAAATACCAATTGAGAGAAGATTGGAATCGGGGTTAGATTTCCCTAATGTCCACTGATAGTTGATGAAGATTTAGGACTATCTCTAGAATCAGGGTTAGATTTCCCCAATACGAAGGTTATCCCTCCGAGATCTGGGTTAGGTTGCCCAGATAACGGTCTAAAAGAGCTTTTGAGAGCCATCTTCAGAACAAAGCATGACTTTCAGGAATTAGGGTTAGATTGCCCCAATACCCAAAATTAATTTCAAGAATCATCTCCAGATGGAAGCTTGATCCTTGAGGATCCGAGTTAGATTGCTCAGATACCTAGAAAGATAGATAAGAAGATGACAAGATGCGAGGCATCAAGATGCCCCTAGAGATTCAAGATCATGGAATATCCAATTTTGACCATATGGTACAAAAAACTAAATATGCGCCAAGTGATGAGATGCCCCTAGCAATGGGGATTTTTTATTCAGATGAGACTGATTCGAGAATGGTGCGAAAAGATTCAATGATGCAATCATCCTACCCCCTCGAGAGCGAAATTGAAAGATGACACAACAAAAAGATGATCGACAAAAAAAGATTGTAGATAGAAGTAAGATCGAAGATCCAGAGGAAGTTAGAGATAGATCAAGAGAAGGCAGAATTTATTTAGAGAGATCAAAAGGTCCTGTTGTCTAGTTTTGACCATAGTTGACCAAATTTGGCCAGAGTTGACTTTGATGAAAAGATTGTAGAAGCTGAGAAAATGATGACAAGAGATGATTCTGACAAGAAAGTGACATCAGAATGTTGACTGCACAAGCGTCCGATCGCGTCGGTCCCAAAAATTTTAAAACGCGATTTCGAGCTACTTAGGAGTGTTAGATTTCAATTTCGATCACGAAAAATGGATTCAAAACCAGACATTTGAGCAGTCAAGAGGAATCCAGGACAAAAGATGAGAACCTTCGAAGAATGAGAAGACAATGAAGAGAGCACCAAAACTATCACGATGCAAGCTTAAAATGCGAATGCAAGCCTAAGCTAATTGCAACCCTAGGACTTGGTTGTTAGACTGATCGCATAATTATCATCATCGAGTATTTTGGAACATCAGAGTCAATACAATCCTTACTAGTGCCACTACGACCATGAGGATGTGTATATGACTTTCATGAGATAAAATGTAGGAGACAAGCATAAGCACTAGGGCACAAAAGCCAAGATGACCCGAACATTGTTTCCAGTTTGATATAGTAAGAGTATACAAGAAAACAAACAAATTAGCAATAACAGTCAAGGAGATAGTACCAACCTCACCATGGCATACAAATAAACATGGTCGAGGCATGTGAGGCTTTTCCACCTTAGTGTGGGAGCTTTTATCGCATACACCATGTTTATTTGACGTTGCCGGATCATCAGGACTACACCAAGAAGCATTAGAAAAAAGAAAATATCATTGAAAACCATGAGAATAGACAAAATACAAAGAAATATTCAATCAGAGCTCCGTATGTTTCAAAGTTTTTGAATGTGCATGGGTTTAGCATGTTGAAAAATACCGTTGTGCTTGTGAGTGCATTGTGTTTGATTGCTATCGAGAGATGTTTACGTGGTGATATCCGGTGTGTGTTGAAAAACATAGATGTGTCCAAAGATAGTGTTCAAAAACACTGTTTGATTGGGGTGTTGAGAAACACCAGTTTGTGTTAGTAGAGAGTTGTCCTTTAGAACTGACAAGATTACTGACTCGAGTGTTAACCAAAGATGCGATCGAAGTGGGGAGCCATGCCCCCAAGTAATGAATGGATTGATGTCTAATATGTAGATAACGAGTTGATGTGAGAAATATTAGTAGTACAGCAACAGTAGGCATACACAATGAGAACCACTGGTGACTGATGCAAGAAAGAGATTCAAGCATAAAGATCAATGTGAGATCTAGGCATCAGCAGGCAGACTCAGTGAGAACCATTGGTGACTGATGCGAAGAGGAGAGAGACTCCAAAAGATAGGACAATGCCCCCTAGACCAAGAAGATGCACCCCTGAGTGTGAACAATTTTAATCCATGTGAATTCGAGAAAAATCTCAAAAGTGACTGAGAGCGAATGCATGAGCGAGAAAACTAAAGCAGGAAAGCAGACTAAAGCAGGAAAGCAAGAGAGCAAATTGCAAGAAAGCCAAGAGATGTCGCGATAGATAGAGAATTGCGGAACAAGAGGCGCTTGTTTACCAGGTTTTCACCATCTTGGCAGAAATTATATTTTTACTACCATGACGCCTTTTTACCAGGTTTTCATTAATGACACATTTTTCTCTTTTTCTCTTTTTTTGTATTTTTCAAATTTTTCAATTTTTTTATATTTTATATTTTTTTTGTATTTTTTCATTTTTCAATTTTTTTGGTATTATCAAGGTGCCTATTTACCAGGCTTTCATTAGGATAATAGATATATCAAAGCACCTATTTGCCAAGTTTTCACTAAGATGGTCATTTTTTAAGGACATTTTGCAATTTTTAGGATTTTCTCAGAATAGAGTATGTACATGAGCAATGAGAAGACATCTCAACTGTAGAACTTCTTCAGATGAAGAGCGTTGATAGGTTCTTTGAGTTTTTCCCCCTCTGTGGTAGAGAGATGGTAAGTGCCAGACCCAAATACTGCAGTGATACCATATGAGCCAAGCCAGTTTGGTTCAAATTTTCCTTTCTGGACCCGCTACTGTTGATTCTTGGGGTCCTCTCTCAGGACGAGATCACCCATTTAGAATTCCCTTGGTCTAACCTTCTTGTTGTAGATTTTAGATATTCTCTTCTGATATGCTTGGAGATGATCAAATGCCACTTTCTAACATTCATTAGTAGTTCTAGCTCCTGAAGCCGAGATATTCTGATATCATCATCAGTAATGAGGCCCTTCAGAGAGAATTACAAGGTAGGAATCTCAACCTCAATAGGAATCACTGCATCTGCACCATAAACTAGAGCAAAGGGCATGACCCATGTTGGTGTCCGTATACTGGTGCGGTAAGCCCATAAAGCCAAATTAATTTGGAGATGCCAGTCTCATCCAGATTTGTGTAATGTGCGGTGTAGGATCTTAAGAATAGTCTTATTTGAAGCTTTCACCTATCCATTACCTTGAGGATAATAGATAGAACACCAGTGCTGAATAATTTTGAACCTAGTGCATAAATTTGTTAGATCCTTGTTCCTGAATTGCCCTCCATTGTTAGTGATTATTGATGAGGGTACATCATTTCTACAGATGATGTAGTTCAGTATAAACATAGCCACAAACTTGCCATCAGCTATGATAAGAGGCACTACCTCGATCCACTTGGTGAAATAGTCTATAGCAGTGATGATGTATTTATGTCCCCTTGAAGAAGACGGATGTATCTGACCCACTAAGTCAAAGTCCCATTGCTAGAATGGCCAGAAGCTAACAAAAGGAATGAGCTCCTTGGCAGTAGCGTGGATCAAATTTCCATGAAGTTGGCATTGTTTGCAAGATTTAGCAAATTGTATAGCTTCTTTCTACATATCCGGCCAATAGTAACCAGCTCTAATAAGTTTGTGAGCCAGTGTCAGACCATTTGAGTGAGACCCACAGACACCTTCATGCACCTCTACTAACGCATTTTTGGACTCATCAAGTTCTAAACACCTAAGGAGGGTACCGTCTAGACCTCATCTATATAAGTTGTTAGCTATGATGACAAACCGTAAAGCACTGCGGATTAAGTGACATTTCTCATTTTGTGTGTAAGTGTCTGGAATGATCTAGTCATGAAGGTAGGAGTAAATATGATGGTAGTGGGATGATTCATGTCCAATGACTGAATAGATCATTCAGGATTCAGGGAATTATAGGTAGGGTGGCATACTGTCTCCACTAGGAATTCATGTCTGGAGTCATTTTCTAGCATTTGTAACATGGAAGCCACAGTAGCCATGGAATCATCTACTTTATTATCTACCCTTGGAATTTGTTGGAAAGTAACATGTGCAAAGTATTTCTTAAGATCATCAACCATCTTTTTATAAGGCACCAATTTTTTGTCTTTTGTTTGATAGATATCATTCACCTTATTAATAACCAACTATGAATCTCCAAAGACCTTTAGTTCATCGATACACCATTCAATAGCAATCTTTAATCCATTAATCAAGGCTTCATACTCAGAAGTTTTATTTGTACAAGGAAACATCATTTTGTAAGCCTTTGGTAATGAATACCGCTGAGGTGTAATGAACAAGGTTCTAGCGCCTGACCCTTGCTGGGTGAATGATCCATCAAAGAACATGGTCCTTAACTGATGTGTGAGAAGCATGATGGACTCATCTAGGAACTCAATCCTTAATGGTTGATGGTCTGTAATAGGTGCCTTAGCCAACTGATCTGCAATTGCTTTCCCTTTGATAGCTTTTCTTTCCACATACTCAATGTCAAATTCACTGAGTATCATTACCCACTTAGCTAATCTACCGGTGAGAGCAGCTTTATTGAGTAAGTACTTTAATGGATCAATTTTTGCAATGAGCCTTGTAGTTTGAGAAAGCATGTGATGTCATAACTTCTGGGAAGTGAACACCATAGCTAAGCAATCTTTCTCAATGACAAAATAATTCATTTCATAGGAGACCAATGTTCTGCTGATGTAATAGATTGCTCTTTCTTTATTGTTTTGATCTTCTTGAGCCAATAGAGCACCCAAAGAAATTTTTTTAGCTGAGATGTATAATATTAATGGCTTCCCATGAATAGGAGGCATTAATATAGGTGGATTGGCCAGATATTGTTTGATTTGTTGAAAATCTTGTTCACATTCTTTATTCCATTCATAGGTGACACCTTTATGTAGAGTTTTTGTAAATGGTTGTGACTTGTCAGCTAGCTGTGAGATGAATCACTGGATAGACTGAAGCTGACCTTGAAGACCTCTAATTTGTTTGATATTGTGAGGTGGAGGAATTTCCATGATAGCTTGCACCTTTGCAAGATCCACCTTGATTCCTTTCGCTGAGATGATATAACCAAGCAATTTTCCCAAAGTTACTACAAATGCACATTTCTTAGGATTAAGATGCAGTCTAAAATTTTCCATATGATCCAGTATAGGGCCTAGATCAGTGAGATGTGCCTTCCTGTCCATGCTTTTAGCAACGGTGTCATCAACATGGTCCTCCATTTTTTTGTGCATCATGTCATGAAATATGGTAGTGACTTCTCTTTGATACGTGGCTCCAGCATTCTTAAGACAAAAAGGCATAACATTCCAGCAGAAAGTGCCCCATGCACAAGTGAAAGCAGTCTTTTCTTGGTTCTCTAGTGCAATTTTGATTTGGTTGTAGCCAGAGAAGCCGTCCATTAGGGAGTACATTTTGTATCCTGCTATCATATCCACAATCATATCGATGTTGGGTAGTGGAAAATCATCTTTTGGACATGCCTTATTTAAGTCCCTAAAGTCTATGCAGAATCTGATATATTTGTCATGCTTCAAGACTAGAACTATGTTGGAGATACATTCCGCATAGTCAATTGCTCTGATGAACCCCACTTTTAGGAGTTTCTCTAGTTCCGCTTTGACAAGTAAAGCCACATGTGAATGCATTTTTCTAAGTTTTTGCTTGACTGGTTTTGCTCCAAGAGCTATTGACAAGTGATGTCAGAGTATGTCCATGCAAATTTTATCTTTTTCTCCTTGAATAAATCTGTGAATTCTTTGAGTTCTTCTACAGATAATGATTTAGCCACATGAATAATGTGTGGCTGTTCTTCTGTACCTAGACTTATCGGCTGAGTTGGCTCAATTAGCACCGATGAGCGTTCCTGGAAATGACTCGAAAGAACATCAAGTATCTCATCCTTAAGCACCTCAAAGAGTTTTTCACCTTTGGATACGTCTATTCTTTTTACTTTTTTTGGCTCTGACGCTGCCACAATGTGGTTTTCACCATCAGAGTGCCTATTTTTTCTTCTTTCAATTTTATGACTAAGATACTTGATATCAGCCTCAGTCATGTTGACACTTTCTTCACTAGTGGAGGATGTTATAGGTTCAACAGCATGAAGGTAGCAAGCTAGAGCATAGTCATTCTGGAATGTGAGGACTTCATTGGATGAGGAAGGGGAATTCCAGACTATTAGCTTGGGATGTTGGAGTGAGAGAGAAGTGATGAGTTCAAGTTCATTCATGGTATAATCATCGAAAGCACTGACTAGAAAGCTGAGACCTAGAGTAATCTCATCCAAAGGTTTATTCAAATCCTTTTGACTCCTAGCGACCGTAGTAGAAGACACATTAACGTTAATGGACTCAGACTCATTAGGCCTTTCACTAGACCCTTCACCTATGTCGAGAATCTTTTCATAGGATCCTTCTAAAGGACTATCGAACTCATATTCATGGGAATCTATGTTTGAACTCTGACTGGGATGTTTGCACCATGAAGGTTTGGGAGTTCTTGTGACATTAGCCTGTTCTTGCACAAACTATTCTTGAAACTGTGGTGGTATGTATCATTTGCCTTGGAAGCTAGGATCTTGCAACACTTTCCATTGTTTGTATGTCAGAGTGGTAAATGGAATAGTGACATTGGAGTCACTGCCAGCCTTGGCTGTACTGGCAAGTATCATGACATCATCTGGCTCAGCAAAGAATGCTGCAAGGTCTGGATGAATAGGATAAGGAAAGAAATCCTCATCAAAGCTATCTTTTGGGATGTGAACTGTAGTTGTGCCTTCAGGTTCTGGCGGAGGATCTAGGTTTGGCACAAATTTGTTGATCCCTAGATGGAACGGGATCTTCTTGAAACCTAAACTAATTGTGTCTTTCTTCTTTTGACCCGTAGCTTTAATAGGTTCAACTAACCCATTACCATTCACCCCTATTGGACCACTCCCTTTGTATCCAGAGGGTTTCATGATTTTAAGACCTTCACTATTGGGATCTAGTTCATGAACTGGGGTAGTCTGTTCAGATATGTTCTTTCCTTTGTAAAGCCAAGCTTTAATAGCTCTTTCCTCATCTTCATCTTCTAATTGTGTTGAAGCCCACACAAAGACACCATCATAGACTATTTCAAGAGGAGTAGTAGAAGATTTATTGTTCTCAGAAGGTCTCCGGTAAGAACAAGGAGATGGAGGTAGAGCTTCTAATGATAACACCGGTTCTATTTGATACCACCCCATGCCTATGTCTTTGATTTTCAAATTCTGTCCCATGTCTCTAAGCTTGGAATCACAAAATTTTGTGTATTCTCTGTTAGTAGGAACAAGACTATCAGCTGACTGTGTGAGCATATTACAAGAAGAGCCCATATTAGCAGGAACTATCACTTCTGCACTATGAAAAGGAAACTTAATGCACTGATGATACATAGAGGGAACCACTTGCATTTCATGTATCCACGATCTTCCTAACAAGATGTTATAAGAAAGAGGAAGGTCTAGCACCTGACATGTGACATCTCCTTCAACCGATCCGACCCGAATGGGTAGCATGACTAAACCTTTAGACTTTCTATCTTCTTAATCATAGGCCTTGATAGTAATTATCTTGCGGGAATCTATGTGATCTTCATCATAACCTAGCTAAGCGAGAAAGTGAGCAGAGCAAATGTTGAGGCCAGCACCATTATCAATAAGAATGTGACGGACTAGTTTTTTTCCAATCATGACCTCTATATGTAAAGGAGCGTTATGCGGGTGACTAATTGAGTGGTCATCTTCTTCTGAGAAGGAAAAATAGTGTGGTGAAGTCAAGTAACCCACCATAGATTGAAACTGATCAAGATTGATGTCTTTGGGGATGTTAGCTTCTGCAAGGGCTTTATCCAAAATCTGCCTCTGAGCAGGCGAGATCTTCAACAGCTCAAAGATGGTTATTTGAGTGTTGGTTCTTTGCAGCTGGTCGAGAATGCTATAACTAGTAGTAGGAGGTGTGGGGACCACTTTCATGGTCTTTTTGGAGGGGCCAAAAATAGCTTTATTAGCGGGTTGTTTCGGTGCGGATGTAGTGGCAAGAGGGTTAGGACCCTTGAGAGTGATCTTAGCGCGGGATCTAGTAACGAAATTTGCGCAATCCTGAGATGTTTTAGATTCAAATGAGTGAGACCAAGGGCCTCTCAAGAAAAATGGGGTCTTAGGCTTAGGGGCATCCCTACTCCCCTTGGTAGTAATCACATCACAATACTCCACTTCAATAGGTTTAATCATGTTGATGACATTGTCATAAGTGGTATGCGCGTAGTTAACCTTGGCATTGTTGTTCTTGGTATTGGAAGAATCACCTTTCTCGTGATGAGGAAAGCGATCTTTAAATTCCTGGTGATCTGAATTCTTATTATGATTTTCCACAACAATAACCTCATTATCAATCGGATCTTGGACCTTATGGTGCAACTGAAGACAAGTAGCAGTCTTATGACCCTTGTTTTGGTGATAGTCACAGTATGCGTTGTGGTTCCACCAATGGGGTCATGGTTGCGGATCATATAGATGTTTGTCCAAAGGAGTGAGAATATGATTTTGCACCAAAGTCTTGAAAACTACATCAAGCGGTTCTCCCAAGGAACTAAATTCATGCTTGGGTTGAGGAGCCCAAGGTTTGTTGCTAGAGAATATAGAAGGTTGTTGAGTGTTTGTTGCAGCCTTTTCAACAACTTTGATCACTTGTATACTAGAAGTGAGATTCAAAACTAGTTTTGAAGAAGTCGAGGTCACATTATCAACCACTCCATCATTCACAACGTCCCTAACTTGTTGAAAAAATTCCCTTTATCTTTGTTGGAAGAGGAGAAAACTTGTTTTTTGTCTTTGTACAAAGTCAATTCACCTTTCTTAACCATAAACGCCTCTATCCTCATAGATTTCTTAATCATGCTATCAAAATTAAGGGGACCTTGAAGCTGTACGTGATGCCCAAAATCAGGAGTGAGATTGTCCAAGAAGATATCAAGTTAAAACGTAGCTATTTTGACACAACAATTGAGCTGCAAATTACAAGATTATGAGGAGAAAGAATATGCTGTGAAGATGAATTCGCCTAAATGGTATGAGGTACTATTCCCAAATATAAGAGAGGATGATGGAGACTCATATTCACATCAAAATTAAATGATTTCTTTTCTTGTGAGGTATTCTGTTATATATTTATAGGATCTTCTGATCACTTATAGGTATGAGTAGAAAAACACAATTCTTCAAGAAGACCACAAATGTAGACTTCTCAAAGTATGTAAGAGCCAAATCACTATTTAAGAATAATGTGTGATTTATGAAGTATGTAAAGAAAATAATTTTTGCATCTAAGTCTTAGAGCTTCACAAGCTTAAAATCAAATCTTGAATGTCTTTTTATCGAGTTATGATATTTATGATGTTTTTGTCTATTGTAAGAGTTTTTTTTCATGTTGATACAATTGCATGTAATATCATTGTCTTAAACCATTTTCATTATTGTATATTTATTAGATTATTTCTCTAATGGATATTTTAATCTATTGAAAATGACAGGATATTATTTGATCTCATATGATTGCATGCTTAAATATTTTAGTGATATAATTGGGTAAATAATACAATAGAAATGTAAAATCTATAGTGATTTAATTTGATTATGATGTGATCAAAAAAATGAAGTTATATAAATAAAACAATCGAAACACAATTAAAAATGAATAAGCTCATAAAATACAAATTAGACATTGAATGTACATAAAATTGTAGGTAGGAATTATCTCAAAGAGACTCATGCTTGTATTATTTGAAATGATGTAGTTTAATAATATAATCCATTTCTTTGTTTGATCATAGTTTGACACTATAAGAGTACTTGTAAGAGAATCTTACTATCCACTATTCCATGTGTTCAATATATAAAAACTTTGAAAATAAGAAGCCATCAAATCATATCCAAAACCTTGAATAAAAATTGAGTTGTGGCAAAACATAACACACCTATTGTCATGGTCAAGCATAGGAGAATGTTATGTAATGCTTCGTATCCTTCTTATACATCTTAAGCCTCTCTTATGCATCATAGATATCATAGTTATATCATAAATTGTCATGATGGTTGTATCGACTAAGTTCCCACTCCTACGTACTAAGTTCCCAATCCTACGTATTGCATGAGGACAATCATTGTTTGTGCCATATCCATCAAGTTGAGGAGATACTTTATAGCTTATTTTTTTCTTTCTCAATTGTAACCTTTTTATTCAATGTCTTCTACGTGATATCTTGAGTGTCTTGGAAGATTAATAATAATAATAATAATGTCTACACAAGTACACGCGTTTCCCTTTTAGCCTATTTCAACTTGCATTATTTGTCACCTACATAATTAAATACAAATAACCAAAACTTTAGATTATAATGTGAATGACACTTTTATGTATAATATTTGTCCACTTGACGTTTACATTGGAAGACATAAACCAAACTAAAAGAAAATCAATTCTTGGAAGAGGCAAAACATGTGGCCTTGATTGATCAATTGAATTTCTATATGTTCATTGTAAGTGCTTGAATTGTGTAGGTATGCATGATAGTCTGTCACCCATAAAGAATGCTCCTTCAGTTGTGCTCTTTTGGTCATCAATTTTTACACCCCAATCAGCGTCGGTAAAGACCTTAAGTTCAAATTTACCTTCTCTTTTATACCATAAGCCATATTCCTCGGTATTCTTAAGATATCTTAGGATTATTTTTACAATAGTCATATGTGATTCCCTGGGATTAGCAAAAAATCTTGTAGCTATTCCTATTGCATGTGCAATATCTATTCTAGTATATACAACATACATGAGTTTTCCAATCATAGATCTATACAAATTCTAATTTACCTCTGATGACTTGTCCTCCTTTGTTAGTTTACAGCCATTTTCCATCGGTGTTCTAACTGGCTTGGAATCTTCCATCTTGAGTATTTTCAGCACTTCCTTGATGTACTTGGATTGTGTAATGAAAATACCTTCATCTTGTTGCATGATCTGTAGACAAAGAAAAAACTTGATCTCTCCAAAGATAGACATCTCAAACTCTTTGCTCATTTCATTTGCAAATGATTTTCATAGCATATCATTGCCTCCAAATATGATGCCATCAAAAAATATTTCAGCAATCAAAATGTTAGCATCAGTATCTTCTTTAAAATAAATATTACTATTTTCACTAGTTCTTACAAATCCAATACTTATCAGATAAGAATGAAGTATTTCATACTAGGCTCGGACCTCTTGTTTCAATCCATACAAGTCTTTGTGTAGTCTACATACGATATTCCTCTTGCCTGGATCAACAATGTTTTATGCCACAACCATATGTCTTCGTTTCTAGTCATTAAGCAAGTGGTTTCAGTATCATTGAGATAGAATAAGTTACCTTTTGTCTACTCACCGGTACCAATCAAACTTGCTGATTTATTAAAGATCTGTGCCTTCTTATTTTTAAATGCTACTCTATGGCCTAAATTATTCTACTGAGAAACACTCAATAGATTATAATTCAATCCTTTCACCCAATAAGAATTTTCACATTTTATCAGGTTATTCAACATTATAGTTCCTTTACCTTCAACTGGACAAGGTGTGTTATTACCCATTCTTACTGAACCACCATTATAGTATTCAAAAGTCTCAAACTTTTATTTGTCACCATTCATATGGTGATTTTAGCTACTATCTATGATCTAGACATCATTTTTACTAACTTTAGATATGAGTGCAGTTTCTACTTACCTTTCTTAATCATCATCTAAATCATCTTTTACTGCCACACACACCATCTTGATGTCTTCATCAGATCTAGTGTCTGTATCTTTATCTTTGCATTTAGCTAGGTAGCTAGCCTTCTTTCCATTTTCCTTGTAGTCTTGGGTATCTCTTCTTTCTAATTTTTGGTTGCTTATGTAATCTCGGTTATCACCTATGTCATACTTCTTTCCAAATGACCTTTCATTACATCTGTCATCTTTTCTTCTATTGGGACATCTTGCAGAAGAGTGTCCAATCTCTTTACAATTAAAACATACAAGTGGTAATTTACCTTTGCCTCTCTGCATTCTTCTAGCCATAAGTGCTTCAATTTCATCAAGATCTTCTTCTTCACTTTCACTATCACTATCTTTTCTCATAGTGTGTTTATGACGTGATTTACTTATTCTCAAAGAAGATTTGATTGCAGAATCTATGTTTGGTAAGACACTATTATCAAAATTATTCATCTCAAATGAAATCAATCTTCCAATCAAACTATCTAGAGTAACATTTCTATTTGCTACTGCTCTCATTTCTTGTATGGCAGATACTCTAATAGCATAAGTAGGCAGTAAGGTTCTTATAATTTTACTTACCACTGTATCTTCATCTAGTACACCTCCAACTCCTTGGATAGCATTTAATACCTCTTTGATTCTTCTGTTGTACTGTGTGATTTTTTCACCTTCTTTCATTTTGAGAATATCAAACTTTCCTTTAAGGCTTTCTTCCTTGGCTCTCAGAAATTTTTTATCACCACTATGTACAAGCTTCAATTTGTCCCACATCTGCTTTGTAGTTATGCATGCTTTGACATCTTCAAATTAAGCATTGGAGAGTGAGGAAGCAATCTCTATCATCATGTAGTTGTTCTCATCCTTCTCTCTCATTTGTTCAATTATGGGTGCTCATGTGGGCAACACATATTCAGTATCTAAGTATTGAGTAACATTATTTCCAATACCTGATAAGTGGAGTCTTATTTTGCTTTACCATGAAGCAAAGTTGTCTTTGTTCAACTTGGGCACATCTCGTCTATTTATCTTGTGATCTTTAGCTTGAGCTGTTAAACTACCTTTCTAAGCACCCAAGCTCTGATACCAATTGTTAGTAATAACTGAGAGGGGGGGTGAATCAGTGGTCTCAAAAATTAATCCTTAAATCAACCCTTCAAACTTATTACCGCAAAATTATACCTATAGTTATATTTAGTCTTGTAAGATGAATGCCTTGAAATACTTATATCAAATTACTACTTGTCAGAAGTCTTTGTAAAACCTTGTTTTGTATGTTTACCGATAAGCAGTGTTTCTATTTACCAAAACACAATAAATAACTAGTGTGTCCGATCAATCCAAAATTACTTATGTGAAATGGAAAACAATAAAGTAATGACTCATAGACACATGACACATGGATTTTTAACGTGGAAACCCTATTAATGAAAAAACCACTGGGACCAGTACACCAAATTTTCACTCTTCTAAAGTGCGCTCGGTGAAGAGCCAACCCTGGTAAAGGTTACAAACACACTGTTAGGTGTGACCTTGTTAGAGGATTTAAAGAATAGTTTGTCACTTAGTATTTGGCATCTAATGCTACCATCCTTGATCAAACACTCACTTGGCCTATCAATAGGTATCGGACATATCCAATGCTACTTTGTATGATCAAACTTTTTGATACTCCTTGGGATGTATCTCAATTAGAAAAGACTTTTAAGTCCTACTCGGTTAAGAGACTTGATGCTTCAATGGTTAAACTGAAACAGTAAATTGATCTATTCACATATACAATTTTAATTGTACATTTTCAGATCTATTGTAAGTTTATTACCTTTCTGATCAATGTAATCAATTCAATACCTTTTCTCCACACTATTCTAGTTTGTGATGTTGTGTCATTGTTCATCGGTGTCTGTAGAATTTAACTTTTTCCTTAGCTTGATTGATCAATTCTGAATGAAGACTTTGTTCTCCTTAAAAATCTCTTCAGCATCTATTCTCTTGTCACTCCCCTTATTCATAATGAATAAGCTTGTCTCTTATATAGACATGATTTCACCATTTCTTGGCTTTCTTGATCTTGGTGTGATCCACAAATATTTCCAATTAGATTTAAAGAAAAAATCTAGTTTTATCTCGTGGAGATCTTCTTGCCAACTGGACAAAGTAGCTTTAAATCCTTTACTTATCTCCGGCTTTATCTTGTCGATTAAGACAATGATGAGTATCAATTAAGTCTATTTTTAGCTCTTGACAACTAAGCATTTTTTCATTTCTGAACTCTATATTTTATCGGTCAATACTTCAGTTAGTTATCGGTGACAACTGAATGTTCTGTTGGTGTGTCTTCAGTTGACTTCAGGATCTCTGTCCATCAGGCAACATTGTAATTATGTCTGTCAGGTTACACCATGCTTTTTCTCATCGGGAAACACTGTGACTTTGCTCGTCGATAATGCTGTGCATTTTCTCATCGAGTAACACTATGACTTTTCTCTTTTACTCTGTTCATCGGTGTATACAGTCACTTTTTGAATACTTGACTTTTATACATTACTGATAGCATAGCCTTTTATTCATCGGTTCTTTGAAGTCTTTAGCAGTATGTCCATGACCATACAGATTATATCAAGTTGACATCAATGACAATATAAAACATTAACTTATTTAATGCCTTGCATTAACTTTCTATGACTTGGTGATCATCAACTTAACATCTTCAAAATTTAAATCAATTATATCAGGTGAGAGAGTATTAATGTTGACTAGGGGAGACAGTAAAGTCTTACAATGGAAGGGAGCTGGTAAAGGCTTACAATTGATCACTTCTGATGATCCACCATTTTAGAAGTATTAATGTGGAGACTTATTAGGATCTACTCTATTAAGAGCTTTAGCAACACTAATAAAGTGTGCACTCGGTTAAGAGATTTACAATAGGATTGTTAAGTCCACCTTCCTTAAAAGGATTTCTTAAGTTTAGCCCACTTGTTAGAATGTGTAGAATATGTTTGACCTAATTGTATGTAATCTATAATTTCTGATTACAGATCCTGTAAAGAATATTATTAATACATAAATAATGCATCATTGATCCTAATGCAGATTGAACTATTTTGGTAATTGGATTCTTAGTAACTAGCCGATTATTAGAAGTAGTTACTGATTCAATAAAACTGGATATAATAATAAGCCAGAATAGTTCATAATGCAGATTAACTATTATCAATAAAATTATAGTTAAGTTATCTGATTAAATTTATTAAATAGACTTAACTGATACTTATCAATAAAATTAGTTTTATCAATAAAATTATAGTAAAGTTATCTAAAAGGTGATCCTTGTCATTATATGACTCCCGCTAACTGTATTTATTATTATATCCAGTTTTATACCTAAGCCATATTCCTCGGTATTCTTTAGATATCTTAGGATTCTTTTCACAGCAGTCATATGTGATTCCCTGGGATTAGCATAAAATATTGCAACTATTCCTACTGCATGTGCAATATCTGGTCTAGTTTGTACAACATACATGATTTTTCCAATCATTGATATGTACAAAGTCTTATTTACCTCTGATGACTTGTCCTCCTTTGTCAATTTACATCTAGTTTCCATCGGTGTTCCAAATGACATCCAGGTATGCTAATGTGTTTCGAATAGGTGAAAAGTGTTAAGTTAACTGATCACCAAGTCATAGAAAGTTAATAATGAAATGAATAGTTCAATCCGCATTATGAAATATGCATTAGAGAGTATTATTTTGACTTAATACTTAATACCCTAGTAGAGTATTTGACTCCTTAATACATCTGGTTACTGAGAAGAATAGTTCAATATGCATTATGATCAAGGATAGTTAAACTATTCCTACTGCATGTGCAATATCTGGTCTAGTATGTACAACATACATGAGTTTTCCAATCATTGATCTATAAAAAGTCTGATTTACCTCTGATAAATTGTCCTCCTTTGTCAGTTTACATCCAGTTTCCATCGGTGTTCCAACTGGCATCCAATTATGCTAATGTGTTTTAAATAGGTGAAAAGTGTTAAGTTAACTGATCACCAATTCGTAGAAAGTTAATAATGAAAAGAATAGTTCAATCTGCATTATGATATGTGCATTAGAGAGTATTAATGTTGACTTAATACTTAATACCCTCGTAGAGTATTTGACTCATTAATACATCTGGTTACTAAGAAGAATAGTTCAATCTGCATTATGATATGTGCATTAGAGAATAATTTAGAGCTAACTGGTTAATGGCTATTAATTCTTTTCTACATGTTATGTTTGATGCTACTAATAGAGGATGTTGTGCTATGTGAAATTTAGTCAATTCAATTGAGGGAAGTGTGTAATGATGTATTTTGGTTCCCTTTATCTCCTAGGGTAGACTGCATTGAGTAAAATTATTCATGATGGCCGACTTTATGTAAAAGTTTCTTATCCTTATAGTACTCAACCTAGTTGAAGTGTTTGATCATAAAGGTGATATATAAAGGAATAAAATATATAATTTAAGTATAGATTGAGTGTGGATTGAATATGAAGTTATTATGATAAAACTATAGAGGTTTAGAGGTACAAATTGATACTATATTTTAGAGATGATAGAGTTTAAGACATTAATTATTTGACATGATCACAAAATCCTACATCATTTCAATATATATCAATTCCTTTTGCCTCCTTTGAGACAATGGATTTTTTGGAATCTTGTACAATCTTGCATCTTGCCTTCGAGAAAGTAGCCTTTATTGATTTTCAATTTATTGTTTCTTTCTTTAAGGTAGTGCGCCTTAGTCTGCAAGTTCTTTTAAGGAATAGTGACCTCCTTGGCCCAAGTTAAAAACATTGTATTCAATTTGTTCATATTGTGAGTGTACTTCACACCATGGTTTCTCCCACATTAGGTTTTCCTTGTAAAAATCTAGTGTGCATTCATTGCAATATCTTTCATTGATGATTAGTTAGATGAAGATAAGTGATAAGTGTTTATGACAAAAAAGTTGTAGTTTTCTTCAAGACTGATTTCCCCCCTCTTAGTCTTGTATTGTTTGTAATTTTTTTTATTATAACTTAGTTTCCTTGAAGAATATTACCTAATTAACAAAGATCCAGGATAGTCAATAAAAGTGTTCACAAAGTTCTAAAGTTTAATGGATCAAATTATACCTATCAAAAAATGAGGATTGAATCATATTTGTATTCTATGTCTTTTGGAGATTGGGATAGTGTGAAAAAAAGATACTCTCCTCTGGCTAATGCTCCTTCTACTCTAGATAAGATTAAATAACATGAGAAAAATCTCAAGGCTAGAAATGCTATCATCATTGGCTACAACGATTCAGAATTGTTAAAGGTCATGAATTGCACTACTGTAAAGGAGATCTAGGAAAAGTTTAGTCTATATGGAGAGAAGAAGAACAAACAATTAAAGTTGCAAAATCTAAAAAAACAAGTTTGAAACCCTGGGGATGATAGAAAAAAAATATTGAAAGTCTCATCCATTAAGTAAACGAAGTTATAAAGGAAATTAGAGGCATTGGAAAAACCATTGATGATAATGAAGTTTTGAGGAAAGTGATGAAAACTATGACTAAAGCCTACAAACTGAAGATATATGCTATCAAAGAAGGTCATGATATAGATATATACATATTGGATCAGATATATGGATAAATATTTTCTTTTGAGATTATACAATTTTAAGACAATCAAAATGCTAAGAAGCATACTGCATTTAGAACTACAACGATTGAAGATGTACCCAAGGAAATAAATAATGTGGATTATGAAGAAGAAAGGTTTTTCAGTTGACTAAAGAAAGAATTCAGAAGGTATAATGGTAAGCATCCATTAAAATTTTTTAATTGTGTAAGGATAGGTCATTATGTAGAAAGATGTCATTTTAGGGGAGATAATTATAAGAAGCCTGACGGTAATGATAGTTTGCTAGTTATAGGACTGACAAAAATATTCAGATAGATTATAGACATAGGGGTAAGAAAAGGATTATTTTGGTGTAGACCTATTCATTAGAATATGAATATGGTAATGATTCAAACAACAAATTTTTATTTTCAGCAATTTAGGAGAATGGTACTGACAAGTCCAGAAGTCAGAATGTTACTAAAAATAATAATAAGTTAATAGTTTTGAAGGCTCCCTACATGACAGAGATGAAACAAATCCTTTCATAATTGATAATGGATGCTCAAATCATATGAGAGGAGATAGAGGAATGTTCCTTGTGTTTTAAATCATATTGATTGACTATAATATTTATCAATTCTTTTTAATTTCCCATCTGCCCAACAATTATGTGAAGTGAAGTTGTATTTTATTTTCTCTAACTTTGTCTAACATGGTACTAGAGCATCTTTGTGATCTTGTGCTATGAATTAACTTATATAGTAAGGTGTTACTGTGCATGGAAATACCAAACCATAAATTTAAAGGTATTTCAAACATGATATGAAAAATGCTGCCTAAGAAGACACATTTCACTACAAAAGTATTTGTTGCAAAGTAAGTCATTATTTATGGCATTGAAATTTATGTTTGTAGATTTTTTTTTTTGTCAATGTATGGCGACATGAGGTTTCGCACAAAATATGTATCTAAAGGTGTGCTTGAAATATCTAACCATATATCTACATGCCCATAAGATAATGTTTGGATATTTTATACATATTGGTAAGAAATGCAAAGGGTTGGTTTTTGCCTAAGAGTGACAAGGAATTTTTCCTAGAAATGGAAGATTACTTAGATGATTTAGAGGATAGGGAATTTGTTGCAAAGGAGATTAATTTAGATGAGGAAGTTGGAGGTCCTATTGACCTTATGATTGACCTAGAAGAGTGTGAGTGTTATATGAGATATAAATCTCCTTCTCCTATCAGTGCAGATGAGGATAATATGGGGAAGAAATCTCTGGTGGCCACCTAGGTAGAGAATGATAAGAGAATCATAGAATTAAAATCTCAAATTGTTGATTTGTACATCAAGGTTAAAGACCTCAAAGATAAGTTTGATTCGTCTAGGAAGATTAAAATGTAGCTAGGCCATGTCATTAGCTCTTTGTGTGTAATAATGGATATTGTTATGAGAAAATTGATCATGGGCCTAGTGTTGGGATAAAGGAAGATGAGAAAAAGAGCTAAAAATTTGCTAGGGGAAGAACTAGCAATAGGTGGAGGCAATGTTTGACCCAGACTTGGATCATTATGAGTAGAAGGAGCACCTACAAAGGCTCTCTATGAATTGGGAGCTTCTTTCTAGTGAATGATGAGGGCACTAGAGTTGGGTTGTTGGGCCTTTAGCCATTTTAAATTTTTGATCAATTATACTTATGTTGTGTTGTGTAATATGTTAGCAAATTGTACGTAAGTGTGGGTTTTAATTTAGATAATTTTAGTCTTTACCTGCTTTACTTTCAATATATCGTGGACTTTATGGCCTTGGTGCCTATCAAAACTATGGTTTATCATTATATTTTTTATAAGCTTTGGTAGCACTAGACTTAGTATGATTACTAGTAAGTCTTTAATGGTTGGTTTCTAAATGAATTTGTATGGGTATATGGGTTTATATCTGTGGGATGGGCCTCACAACTCTATTCTTTTGATCAAATTTTGTTTGTCTAGTTAGCAAGGGGTTTTGGTTTCTTTTGGTTGTTTGACACTAGTTTTTGTGTCCTTCTTGTGAATTATGTTGTTATTTCTATAAGGATCAGGGCCCTTTCCCCTTTGAATTAATAAAAAATAATATGATATGTATTAAATTCAATCACAAGAATTATTAAAAAGAAGAGAACAATATTTTAATTTAACTTCAACTTGCAAAATTTATATCTCCTAGCTCCAAAAATAATTTGAATTGAATCCATATGCATCAATAATGAATGAAATTGTGATATTGCTATCAAGATTCAAGTTTGTAGTTTTAAGTCAAACTTATTGACCCATTTTTCATGAGTAGTGGTTCATAGAACCCCATCTCTCATAAGAATGAATTGAACGCTTAGTACTCATTGCATGTAGGTGATTCTCACATAGGTCAATCACTAAGACTTCTCAAAAGGTCACCCATCCTAATACTACTAGACAACTCAAGCACACTTAACCACAAAATTTCCTCCAAAATTAAGCACAGTTTACTTCTCACACTCAAATTCCCCATACCTAGATAATATATAATTATCACCCTCACACATGATAGTAATATTATGAATGTAAACTATCAATTTTAGATAAGTTTTTGCGGTTGTGATCATGAAGATTTATGTTTTTGTGTAGAAGGTGCACAGAGATGGATGAATGCACATAGAGATGAATGCTTGGCTCATGGGAAGTTTGGCACTGAGACATAGTTAAAGATGGCTATTGCAAGGAAATGAAATCCAAAATTATGTTGCTACTCCATGATTGCAAGATACAATAATAATAAACAAAAATAAAGCATCGTAGTATGTCGAAAGTGTTAAATTTTCAAAAGAAATGATTTGCATCTCTTAGAACTATATCACTACTGTCGCAGGCCTAGAGTACAGCCTATGTGGCACCACCAAACAACACATTCATGGACTATGCCTTCACCATGCGAGCTCGGTTCCAAGACTTATCCGAAATCTAAGTCAGCTCAACTTTCCCAAATGCAATGCAACGCACCAAGTCATCAACCTCAATACAACACAACTTAGCCAAAATAGCATACATGCACAATGGACTATATGAATAGCCCCGGGAATTGAGGCCTACACAAGCATACAACATACTCATAGAAACCACCTACATTGACACATCACATGCATCTCAAATTCCAACGTAGTTCTGGGGTAGCTTGCTTGCCTCAGTTCGCAATGCGCTCAGGAACCTAGTTCCATCTCTACGCTGATAAAGAATGAGCTCAACCAAAGAACCCATAATGAGATCTCTCATGGCTAGCCTTAGGATTTTGATCCTAGATCAAAGATAGTTCATTGCATGAACCAAAGGAAAGACTGCATTACATACAATCTTGAGACCTTGATCACCATCGCATGATAACCGGCACAATAAAGAACTCGATCACCATCACATGACAAAAGATGTAGCAGCTCTTCAACCATTTCGTCAGGACCAGCATAGCACATGTCTATGCCTCAAAACATTGACTTGCTGATCTCAACATAGCATCGCATGCATTCTGTGCTCTGCTCATAGAACAACTTGCCAACTCGCATTCTCATAAAGGTGGCACACTGCGCTACACACCTTGGATCTCTATGCAAGAACCCGTGTATAGATCTCCTCGCATTCGAGGTAACCTGGGACATTGCTCTTGAACCCATTTCTCAAGATCTCAGCTCACATTCAGAGGACAACATCATAGCTTAGCCTTTACAAGAGTCACATAGATCATGCATCCACATACAGGATCCACCAACATAATGCAAGACATCCGTCTACTATGCCTCATCCTTGCAATCGCCTATCTCAAGTCATAGCAGTCACAACTCACAGCATTCACCATAGATCAAGCAAGATGGTCGACTCATTAGATCACCTCGCCGAATCTCTCAATCTCGGCTCTCCAATTTGCATTTCCTTAACTTAGCTTCATTGCTATGCAGCTGGCTGCTAGCATTCACACTCACTTATGCTCACACTTTTGCATACTACTCAGCTCACGCCTTCGCATACTACTCATGATCTATACAAAAATGACTTGATTGATCCTCTCTCATTTGATCCCAAATTTTATCCTCCAATTTGATTTGAACCGATACAAAATCGATACCAAATGAGCCTCACATGCTTTCCTTATAAAGGAAACACTACCTTAGCAAATGCACAAAGTCGGTCCTCCTCGAGATATGTATTAGTAGCTAGGATAAATCCGCTTTGGACCCCAATCCGCTAATTGCACTACAATTGACTTGACCATGCCAACATGCCGGCCCCATAACATGTGCTAAGCCCCAAGTCACATTAACCCCTCTTGCGTAATCACCGCAAAGAGACGTTACATAACGGCTAGTGCAGTCAGCCTTCATGTTGCATTGATATTGCAAATGCCTCGATGTATTCCTTGATATAATAACTCAAGTTGATGCCCGCAACACTGTCCAATGCATCCACATATATATAAAGGCTCCATTCGTCATAACCAACATTCTCAGTAATGCATCCACAAGCCACCGCGCGCTGGAGGAATCAGAAGGTGAAGCGTCATGTAGGGGAGACAACATGCACTAAACCCTAGGTAAGCATCGAGGCTGTAACAACACTAATACATTTGGTATCAAATTGCAACGGCAGTGCCG
>MU225359.1:0-22067 GCA_018584345.1 Thuja plicata
GGTGAACTTCTGATACTCGGCATCCACTACAGTACTCGGCATCGTCATGCTCTCGGTAAGAGTAGAGGCTCGGTCCATACTAGTCCCGAAGTGTATCTTGGAACTCGGTAGCTGTGGTGACTCGGTAAATACATTGTCACTCGGTAATCACTGGTGACTCGGTAGTAACTGTCATCTCGGTTATCTTCAATTGATGACTCGGTGACTACCGTCTGCTTGGTAACTGCTATTTTTCTCATATGCTCGGTGACTGCCTTACTGCTCGGTTTGAACTGTTTGATCGGTGAGCTTTACTGAATGCTCGGTATAGGCTGTGGGCTGAGTGATGAGCTCGGTAAGCATTCAAAACCGAATAAGTGTTTTCACTAAGTGCATTCACTGATGCCAAATGTATCATTATTCCAACAGTTATATAAAAAGAGATGAAAATTCATTAAATTTTGGCCCAATAAGTGATGAGGGGATATTCTTAGGATACTCCTCTAAGAGAAAAACCTACAAGTGCTTGAACAAAAGGAAAAATAATATAGTGGAAAGTTCTGGTGTAAGAATAGATGGATTTTTTGAGAAAAATGATGAATCTAGAAAAAAGGAACAATAAGACTATCGTGGGTTTGTATATGTACAACCGATGGAGAAGGACACTATAGGAAAACCTATGGAGAGACATGTTAGTGAAAAGGAACCGATACAAGTGGTTGGAGAAAATCGTAGAACTGAACTGGTGTTGCCTAAATATGTATAGTTTAATCACTCCCCTGATCAAATTATTGGTGACAATTTTTTTGGTGTGTTAACAAGAAGGAAGGAAAAATAAGGTACTTGTTTTTTATTTGAATTTGAGCCTAAAACAACTAAACACAAGTTGAAAGATGAAGATTTGGTGAAAGATATGGAAGAATAATTGGATTAGATTGAGAATAACAATACTTGGACATTAGTTCCTAGAGTGATAGACAAGAATGTTATTGGTAGTAAGGGGATTTTTAGAAACAAGATGAATGAGACAGGTGAAGTGGTAAGGAACAAGGAAATATTGGTGTAAGGATATTTCTTTCATATGTTACTTATAAAGGATTAAAGGTATATGAAATGGATGTTAAGTAAACTTTTATTAATGCTATCTTGGAAGAAGAAGTATAGATTGAAAAACCTGAAGGATTTTATTATTCATAAGAGAACATGGTGTGAAAATTATAGAAATATTTGCATGGTTTGAAACAAGCACGTAGAGAGAATTGTGTGATAGATTGCATTCATATATGATTCAGTTTGGTTTCATTAGGACTAGTGATAACAATAATGTGTATTTGAAGATTGAGAAAGATGAAAGATTGCTAATTGCAGAGATATTTTTAGATGATATCATTTTTTGTGGCAATGAAGAGATTAGTAAATTATTTGCAGATGAGATGAGGAAAGAGTTTGGGATGTCTATGATTGGAGAGATAAAATTCTTCATTAGATTACAGGTTCAACATATGAAGAATGGAATCTACATAAGTCGATCTTAATATGTAAGGGAAATATTGAAGATTTTGTGTTAGAAGACTAAAAAATGGTTGGTACTCCTATGGTAACCGATTGCAAATTATCAAAGGAAGATGAATCTAAAGAGGTGAATGAGACACTTTATAGGTTCATGATTGGTAAGCTATAATATGTAGTGCACAACAAACCATACATAGCATAGGTAGTTAGATTAGTGGAAATATTTTATTCTAATCCTAAGGAATCTCATTTGGTTGTAGTAAAGAGAATCTTCAGAAATATTAAGGGGACTAAATATTATGGTCTATGGTATGGACATAAAGGTGATTTCTCTTTGAATGTGTTTACTGATGTTGATTGGGAAGGTAATATTGAAGATCAAAAGAGAAAAGTGGATGTGCATTATTTCTTGGTGAGAGGCTTGTATCCTGGACAAGTAAGAAGTAGATTTGTATATCTCAATCAACAACTGAAGACGAGTATGTTGCTACTGTGATTAATTGTACGTAGGTAGTTTGGATCAAGAAGATTTTGGAAGGAATTCAAGAAAAGGTAACTGAACCAGTGGTTATCTATTGTGACAATACCAGTGCTATTAATATTTCAAAGAACTCGGTGATGCACTCTAAGACTAAGCATATAGCTATCAAATATCATTTTCTTAGAAAATAGGTACATGAAAAGGAAGTACGGTTAAGGTATGTGCCAACTAAAGAGAAGTTTGGTTGATATTTTCACAAAACCATTAGCTAAGGATACATTTGAGTATCTAAGAGGTAGGTTTGGTGTTGTTCCCCTATCTGAGTTGTATTAGAAGAAGATGCAGTTTAATCAATCCTAGTGTACTAATTGAATATCTTTATGAATGGATTGATGTTGTGGGGCTACTCCTTAGGGGGAGAAGCCTATGAAGTTAGGAACAATAGAGAAGATATTAGGTTTGATTGATGCCTTTGGCATTTTTTTCAATGGGGGAGAATGTATGAATGACAAAGGGTGAGTAATTGTAGAACAAGTGTAAGAAAGAAGTGGAAACATTTTTTAAGGAAAAGTGTTGCCATTATTGGTGAATTATAAAGTGTTGCATAGAGTGTTTCTATCAATGCCAAAGGGGGAGATTTCTGGAATATATGATGCATTGATGGTAAGTAAGTTGAGGAGATGTCATGATGTAGATTTGATTACAATATGATCAGATATTATGTTGTCATTGATGTCAACTATTGACTTTGTGTTATTAGTATGTTTCCAAGAATAGTTGTGATGCATGATGAGTTGAAATGAGTTTCAATGGTTTCTATCTTTATAAGAGAGTTAGGTGTGTCTCTACAAGTATAATGGATGACCGCTACTACTGAAGTGATCTTATGTGGAAGTTATGATTAGTTAAAGAATAAAAATGCAGATGCTAGAATAGTTAATGACAAGTGGTAGATGATTTGAATGTCTTGTAAAATATTTGTTATATCATGTAATGTGGCCATAGGATATGGTGGTCCATAGTGTTTAGATGCTACAATTGTAACCACAACTAATTTGAGTGACTGGTGTGAAGGATAGATGATTGGTAAGAAGAGACAAAGTTCTTAATAGGTTACTAAGTTTGTGTTCTTGAGCGACAATTGATAAATATTTGATCGTTGTTGAGGTTACGATGTAGTCAGTTGAGTCACTCATGATCTAGTGATGTGTTTTCATGATTGGAGGTGATGACCTAGAATCAAATTGTTTGTGAGAAGATGCTTGAAGAAGCTTGTTATTGGTCAAAATGTATTTGACTCCTTGACACAACATCCTATGTAAATCATTATATTGGCCGATGCGGTCCTTGAAATATGTTTTTATGTATTTAATTTTGATGTGGCACATTGGATTTGAGCGGGATGTTTGGAATTCTATTTTAGGGTTTGATCAAGGCAGTGGAATTAAAAGTTAACTATATAATGAATGAGGTTGAAGGTTGAATGTGTTGATTGTGTGTTAGAAAAGTGTGGTGCAAAGTGCGAATTGAGATGAAGCCAGAGAAGATTTAAGTGTGTTAATAAGAGATTATGTGCTTCAGTGGATTTGATCAAGTAGAGGTAGTGTTATTTCACAGATCATTGTTTCTATTGTTCCCTAATAGTTGCAACACGTTAAATCCCTTAATAGTATAGATCCTAACAGATCTTTGTTGCAAATCCTCTAACAAGGTGACACTTTGACAAGTGTTTAAAGTCCTGTAACAAGGCTAATTTTAAGAGGGTAAAGGTTCTAACATGCCTAAGGAAAATCCCTTAACCGAGATGCACCTAATAGTGATATTGTAAAATCCTAATAGGGTTAAGATCCCCACAGGGCGTGCTTTAGAATACTACATCATTTAGTGGGTACTAATCCCCACCATGGTTTTTTCCCTATTTGGATTTCCATAAGATAAATCTATGTTAAATCTATGGATGGATTTTCATTTTTATGGTTTTAATTTAATGAATGCATGGTTAATGTTGTAAATGGTGGTTTTAAGTATAAGAGGTTAAAAAGATTGGATTATTTGATACATTACTAATTCACCCTGCCTCTCAGTAATTGATCTTAGGAATATAAATTTAGAAATGATCTATTGGTGGATATGGTGAATTGAAGTGTGGGAAAAGATGATCCAATTATTGGTTTTCATAGATCAATCCATTTGTGAGGTGTTACTTTGGAAAAGTGATCTAATTGGCACTTTATGCCTAGATGATAAGTCAATTCTCCTATCACTGTTTGTGGGGAACAAAAACCCATCTTGACATATGTTAATAAATGTCCAAACGGGCATCCTAAAATATGATTTTATTGGTAGGTTATTTGTGGAAATCCTAAGTTGTGGGTCAAAAACTATGAAAGAAGGGTTAGTAGGACACTAGGTCTATTTAGGACATTACACCCTAGACAATTGGATCTGTAATTACCCTAATTTGGTCTACTCTAAACAAAGACCCTATTTTCCCTAAATTTGACCATACCCTCAATTATGTAATCCAACTATTAAATTATTGGCATAATTCATCAAAATCAAAATAATCTCTTAAATCAAAGTGATTTCATCACTACCTAACATTAATTACCTTGGCCTATTTAAATCAAATCAACTCCATCAAATCCTTGGCTAAAGTAATAATTAAAGGGAATTAATAAAACTCTCAAAATAAAAATCATCACTTGCACATGGAAACTCAATCCATGGACCAATGAGATTTCACTCACATGGATCACCAAAGATTCAATCCTCACCTCTCCTCACAAATCAATCTCAACTCTTCATTTCTCAATTTCTTCCATAAAAGGATTGAATTTTGAGCTCAATAGGTCCTAATTTTAAGAATTCTAATTGCACTCTTATGCTATTAATTTGGTTTCATAAATTCATAGCTAATTAGATAACTCTTTCATTTTGTGCTTAATGAATCATTTTAGCTTTAATTGCATGATAGATAGTATGTATTTTACTTAAATCCTCCATTCTAGGACTAAATGTGTCACTGATCTTAAGTATAATCTCAGGGAAAATTTATAGCTTAGATCATACTCTTCCTTTGGTTTTCTATATTTTAAAATTTAATTTGATGATTCTAACCAATGATATAATGACATATTGAAGTGTTGTGTTGTAGCTTGCAGGTACAATAATCACACACATATTTCTGGCACCCACCGTGGGGAAGAGCTCTAGATTTTTATCCATTTTTGAGCTAATCATTAACCTTTTTTATTCTGGTTTTTTGATGCAAACTCGCATTTAGAAGGAAAAAATTGCATTTAGCATCTTGGATCACATCTGGTGAATTGGAGATTGCATCCTAGATATCTTGACTCGCATATAGTAAAGGCTCGCATCTCATAAAAGGAGGATCACATTTGGGGTAAATGCTTACCTTTAGGATCTTCCATCACATTTAGTAATTATTGGATCACATTTAGTAAAGAACATCGCATTCAACAATTTTAGAATTGCATCTATTTGGTTTAATTGCATAAATAATTGATTTCTTTACTAATCAGCTAACCTTGTGTGTTTTTGATGAATGTGATCTTTTGGTAGCCTAACTAGTTCTTACAAGACACTGTGAAAGATCTCCTTGGCCAAAGAAATGGAGCAAAAACAAATAAAATTTATAACATGTTGTTTTGTAGGTTTCCTTTAAAAGATCAACTAGATTTGTCTTGCAATTTGAAACTTAATACAATTTATCTTTAATTCATAATTTGAGTAGAGAAGTATGCTCTTTTTCTTTTGGAAAATTAGAACCTCAAACCTAAAATTAAGTTTTGAAAAGAAATTGGGAAAATAAACAAATCAATTGAACAAATTACTTGGATAGTTTCTTTTCTAGGAATTTAATTGTCGAACTCAAATTTAGTTCTTAATCCAACTAGAGGATTATGCTCTTTTCCCAAGAGTAAAAACTGAAACTGAAGATGGGGGATTAAGTGATTGAATTCCATAATGTGAGGGAAAGAACCTTATCTTGTGTGTTTGATAGGAGAAAATGACATGGATAGGAGAGTATGATCTTCTTGTTCGTGAAGAATAAAAAATCTAGACTCCTAAGTCATCAATGCTCTATATTTCTTTGAACTTTAAAGGGCCTTTTGGTTGAGGTAAAAATATCCCAGGAATGACCCAAGTGAGGATAGGTGAATGCCAGCCCTTCCATCTCACTATAATCTAAATGATTCCTTGATGTTAAAATCTTGGAATACATAATTGGTTTTGTCCTTTGAATTTTGACTATCATTCCTTAGACATTCTTGGATGTGTGTAGAGTAGAGTCACTTGAATCTTTCTTGCGAGACTACACTCATCTAGGTACTCATAGGGCTAAACACCTCAATTTTTCCTTGTGCAATTCTATGGGGGGTAGTTATGAATGGATGCCCAAAATAGACACTTTGTAGTAATAACCACCTAATTCACTCCCAAAAGGTGATAATCTTTGTACAATGAGGATAGTAACCTCCCCAAGATACTCATCATTTTGTCCCCTCACTTGCATTTAGAGTTAGATAAGATGACATCATGACTGGAGCCATTGCGTGCTTGGTGATGACCATATCTTGATTAGTATTTGAGTGTGTACTTGAGTCTATGAGTAAATATTTTCATGCTATACCATTGGTTTAGGGAATATGTGTGTTTGGTTCTTAATAAACATGATTGATGTGTCAAAATTTCAATAACAAGATAAATCCTCTCAAACAAATCAATAATTTGATAGTCGTAGACATTTTGGACTACTTTAGATACTCTGGAATTCGTCATACAGACCCTAGAATCAAAAAAATTTCACGTCTTTCCAAACAAAGTGGCAAAATTTCAAAATTATATCAGAAGGTCACATTTAGGATCCTGGATCACATTTGGTCAAAACAAAATCACATGTAAACAAAGTCTCATTTGGTCAATCCTAGATCGCATTTGGCAAACGGGATCACATTTAGGAAGAATAGGCTTGCATACAGGAAATATAGGATCACATCTTGTTAGTCACATCTAGAACAAAATATACTTGCACATGTATTAGACTCAAAAACTTGGCAGTTTTAGATACCCTTTTTGCAGTTCAGTCAGAATCTGGTGTTCTTTCTAGTCCACCTGACGCTGTTTCTCAGTCGAGTTGAAAGTATACCTTGCATGTTCTTTAGGGTTGTCACAATTGATCCCAAATTGTGTTGTCACTTTACTAAATGAATCTTCTTGATTCACACCTCACTATCAGGGCATTCTAACCCTCTAACGTATGAATCAATCACTTTCAAACATCAAATGCACATTCACCACAACTTGGACATACACATTTGGATAATTCAGAAATTATTTTTGGCATTATTAGAACACTTTTGATGAGATTGATATCCCGATTTCATGGTTAACACAAGAAGAAAACAATATCTCGTTGATGATCTAGAAATACCTTTAAGGTTTCTTAAATTTCAAAAAGGAGAGACATCTTGAAAAAACCCTCTTTTTGATCAAGACTCACCCAACATGGATGTACCTAATAGAAAATGGAGTGTTTCCTTTGATGAATATGACCAAGATGATAACCAAGATGAAAGAGAAAGTCAAGAAGAAAGAAATCATGACCGTCCTTTGTTTGACTTAGATATAAATGAAGAAATATCAGAAGAAGAATACAATAAACTAAAACAAAGTAGGAAGTTTCAAAAGACCTTGGAGAAAATCATTAAGGAAGACAAACAAAAATATTTTCTCCACCTAGCTTCTCTTCGGGTTAACATTCCAAAAGATTATGATGTAAAATGATTGAAAGCTGAAGAGATACAAACACCTATATCAATAGTCTCTAAACAACTATATAAAATGCAAATAGAGCTCACACCGCTTAAGAAAGAAAAGAGTAAACTGACCAAGAAATACTCATTGGAACATATATGTATGTTCCCATTCAGTAAGAACTTGCAAATGGTGCATTTTCCACTAAACGTGACAAGACCAAAGTATGAAAAATACATGGGAGAAACAGACGCTCATGATCATGTGAGAGAATTTTGCACATTGAGCATCAAATTTATGCATGAACCAATGTACTTGATGAGACTATTTCTGACAAGTTTAGGAGGACAAGCCATGGAGTGGTTTTCCAAACTCACACCTAGTATACAAACATTTGAGGAGTTGATTCAAATATTTTTCCAATGCTATTCCTATAACATACAACACAATGTTACCATTATGGATCTTTGTAATACCAAACAATGAATAGGTGAATCCTTCACACATTTCTTACAACAATGGAGGAAAATATTTGCAAGGTACTCAAGACAAATACCTAAATTGTAAAAGATGGAGATCTTCATCTATAAATTAGTACCTGAAATGAACTATGTCCTACAAATGAAAGATTATCCTAGTTTCAACATAATGATTAAGAATGTTATTCGTGTATTAGAGGTTATGATAAAAAAGGATAAATCATGCTCTCTAATGACAAAAAATCCACTAACAACTATAACAACAAACCTAAATGGTGGAACAAGAACAAAAATGTTGTTAATGATGGAGTGGTGGAAGCTTCAAATACGAACATTAAACCGACTATGTTTAATCTTACAAATAGCCTACAAGCAAGAAAAGAAGCTAAGGTAATAACAACAATACCATGAGAAAACAATGACACCAACAAGAACAAGTTGTGGGTGTCTAGACCATAGTGGGAATTTATTCCATTGGGAAAACCTCTTGAAATAATTTTGAAAACTCTCTTGGACAAAAAAAATCATTACTTTATCAGAGTCCAAACCTTGGGAACTAGATGTAAAACCAAGATGGTGGAATGATACTGCCTATTGTGAGTTCCATAAAAACAAAGGACATAAGACCAAGGATTGTGTCAAACTCAAGAACATTATAAAAAGATCTCATTGATGGAGTCAAAATCAAAGTGGAAGGGCGCACATCTAATGAAGATCACATGGCCTATAATAAACCATTTCCTAACTATGAAAAAGGAGAAGCCTCTAAAGCAAAAATAAATGAAGTCAACTACACCTATTCTCATAACGATAATGTGATCAATATTTTGGATATAAAGAATGAATCAATCAATGTGATAACTATCCAAGGTGTCAAGGACAAGTCAACATACTCAAATGCAGTAACACAAAGACAAGCACAAATTATGATCAAAGGGGTTAATTACTCATATAAAAAAGCAACATCATCCAAACCGCCTACTATCACAATTCTAAAACCAGTAATGTCAAGATAAATGATTCCCATACCATCTGCTAACTATAACTTGGTGGACCAATTACAAATAAACTCAGCTCAAATTTCTATATTTGAGTTGCTAAAAACCTCTTTAGTGGATAGGGAATTTCTTGAACAAGCCCTAAATTAAGCTAACTTTCCAAAGGACATAGATGTAGACAAATTCTAGGAAATGAAAAATCACATATCAGCTCCACATTACCTCTCTTTTCCAAAAGAGGATGATAAATCTTTGACTCATCCCCATAATCAGCCTCTACACATTGAAGTTTGAATCTATAAAAACTATGTAAAATGTGTATTGATAGATGGAGGCATGGGTTTGAATATATGCACTCCTAATATGGTCAAAGCATTGGGTCTTTCAGAACACACAATTGATTCAAGAAGTAGGATAATCATCAAGGCCTATGATGAGGAAGAAAGGTCATCCAAAGGGCTATTTGTTTTACCAATATGAATAGGACCAATAGAAATAAATGTGAATTTTCAAGTTCTTGATCTACCATTGGCCTAGAGCATATTATTGGGAAGACCTTGGATACATGAAATGTAAGTGATGCCCTCTACTTACCACCAGTATTTCAAATTCACACACAATGGAGTAGAAGTAACAATTCTTGCAAATTCAAGCTACACTTGCACCAAAATCAAGGCAAATAGTATGGTTCCTCACAATAAGTAAGTTCCAAAAGAGTTCCCAATAGAAACCTCTAAAGACATGGTGATAAGAAGCTTTGGAGAAATGTTAAAAATTGAAGAAAATAGCATGGGGGAATTGGTGCAGGGTACCTAGGGCTTATCCAGTTGATTCAAGTTTATTTCTTTTTCATTGTAATAAGGATTGATCCTTGTGATCATCCCACTTGTGTCTTGATCTAGTTTTGTTCTCAAGGGTCCCTAAGGTGCATCTATAAACCTTAGGACACCTTAGTCCACCTGGATCCTTTGTTGAATTTGATAGGTGTCAATAGGTGTTTTAGGGATGTGAAGTGTTTAGGTATTATATCCAAGGAATTTGGATGATTTTGGTCATATTGGATCATTTCTTGGTCATGGGAATCTGATGGATGTCATTGTGGGTTCAAAAAGTGTAAAATGCAACAATGTTGCTAAAAGTTGTCAAAGTTGCTCGAGAAACTTTTCAAAATGTTGCTCGAGAAATTGAAAATGTGGCTGCCAATGGTCATAACCATTCCTGATTGGTTGGAACTATGTTTTTAATATATTTAAGCATTTCCAAGCCTCTTCAATGGGGTTAGAAGTTGTAGAAGTAGATTTGATGCAAGTTTGAATAAAAGGAACCATATTTCTTTAGCAATTTCTATGTGTATGGATGTGTATGAATTGGGAGAGTAAATTTAATTCCATGATTTGATATCCCTACGAGTCTAGTTTTCAAAACATTTTATGTGAGTTCAATCTAAGTTATAGATCAAAAGTTACATACAATTTGGTGAAACTGGTTCTGTAGGGCATCGATTCTAGGCCTATCACACAAACGGGGCCCTAACTTGTCATTTCTCTAGTGAAAATCCATGGAATCTTGGGAAATTCAACTTAGGGATGTATTTAATGATTCCCAAGGCTCTACTTGAGATCTGGTGCTCTGGTCCTTTTAGCTTCAAGCCCTAGGCTAAATATCTCAATGTATTTAACCAGTCTGATAGGAGCAGTAATGAGAAGATGAAGTATTCGATTGAAGGGACCAATTGAAGGGTTTATTTAGGTCATTTTGAGTTATTATAAATTTTCCAAACCCCTGCATCAATTATGTGTACCCATCATAGACCACTTGCTTTGTAAACCAAGCCTAATTTAGTCAATTAGGTATGTGTGCTTTGTGAGGGTTTAGTGGTGCTAGAGTAGAGTGGGTCTCTGGGTCTTTGGGGATTGAAATAAATCCATAATGGGTGTCTAAAAACAACCTCCTTTTGTTATGTTCCCTTCATAGTCAAAATTTATGCAAGAAAAACCCCTTGGATAGGGATACAAGGAGTTGGAGGACAATGCGAGTTTGGGTGTTTGTGGGTGTGTATGAACCAATATGTTGGATGATTTGTCCATATGACCCTAGTAGGGTGTACCAAGAATTTTATTGATTGGGTGAAGCCACCAGTGAAGAGTTTCACACTTTGGTTGGAGTTTAGGGAAAGTGTCCTTAAGACACAATTTGAAGAGATTTGTTTCATAACCTTGGGTGTTGAATTGGTGTAAGGAGAGTGTCTAAACCTCATAGGCCATTTTTTATCCATCCTATTTGAAGGATTGTGGAGTTGGATTGTGTTTAGAAAAAGGTTGAAATGTTGTGGAAGACATTGAATATCTCTTAGTATTCTTGTTTTTCTCTTTGCATCTTGGGTTGCCTTGATATCTTGCTCATCTTTGTTCATTCTACCAACAAGTGTCGATTTGCAGTTATTGCCGAGCGTTCCTGTATGTGCCAAGTTGTCCATTGTGGTGGAACCCATATTTGTAGAATAGTTTGTATTCATAATTAGTCAGGGAAGTATCTTTTTTCATTTTTTCATTTATCTTCTATAGCCATTTGTTTATATATTATGATTCTTACCTATATTTCTTATATCTTTTATCAATACTATATCATTTTAATCTATGTTGCTAAAATGTTATGCTTGTCTACTATGGATTCCTTCTTATTTCCTCTTTGGTGCAAATAAAAAGCTAGCAAGGTTGAGGTCAAAGTACAATGATTGTAATCAACATATAGTTTGTGAAATGGTATGATCGTAAAACTTACCCTATGTTTACCTATAGCATGGTGATACAATGAAGCAGCGAGCAATATTCTATCCATCGTGGGGTGGCGAAGTATTCTGGTATCGACCCCCATGATAATTGAAATAGTCAAATAGAGTTGTCAACGATTGAAAGTTTACACTCAATGTACATGATGATCCTTTTAATTGACTTGGAACCACAAAATGATCACTGCGTTTCATATGGGGTTAGCTTGATTAAAGTCAAACTGAGTTGCATCTGATCAGATTGAGATCTGATCCAACGGTTGAGAACTATGGTGCTATCTCAAGTCATACGATGTTTAAACATCACGCAAAGGCAAAAAGGATGGTAGGTATCCTGGGCGTGCCAAGATATATAGGTGGAATGATGTGTATACATATGTCGGCATTTAGTTGGTAGGAAATAATGATTAGACTACATGAAGGTGCATAAATTGGAGTAAAGAACAAACTACTTAAAATGCATCTTTTAGCCCGTGCTTTAAATTGATGGCTGGGACTTAATCTAGTGGGTAAAAGTAATTGATAAATGAAAGAGGCATTTAAAGAAGATATGTGACCATAGGATCAAAGATCTACTATTAGGCGCAATGGTGCGATGGAGAAATAAATGGGATTTAACTGCTATGTGATTGCAAAGGATGCGACACATGGAGGCATTGGGAAAATGACAAAAGCCCTGGGTGACAATGTTAAACTTGATTTACTACGTTGCATTTAAAATATTATAACCATTTATTTTTCTTAGGGTTTGTTTTATCATTTGATTATTTGACTTTCACATGCAGAAATAAAGGTGGTGAACACATATGATCCAACAGTTGAGATTTTCAACATCGTGGAGAACAATCGCATGCAGACATGATGATCGACGCCATGGTTTCAGTCAATAAAAGGTGACAAATTTGATTCCACAAACCATGCACAATAATATTTATGCGATCGACATGCCTGAAGAAAAGGACTCAAAATTATCGATACAAGACAAAGGATATGTCAGAAATAAATGTCCTAGTTTTGAAGTTGACAATACCAATGATATTATCATATTGTATTTGGTTATTTGATGTATTAAAAATAATATATGGTGCCATGCAGCGATTGTGAATGAGACTATGGATGGATATACAATTAGAGTATCATCATGATATAGATCTATTGTTTAAGAGTTTTTCATAGACATATTATGAAATACTTGTTAAATTATCATTAGACCTAATTGGTCGATAACTATTATTAAATAAGGATAATTGGTTGTTCCATTACTGTAATTAAAAATTTGATTATTGATCTTAGGTTAGGTATATGTTAGGAAACATCATGTTAGATCAACACATAAAAGAATAAGAATTACTGTTACTATAGTCAGATGGGATAGATGGATCAATAACTGCAAATGTGAACTCTATTGTACTATTTTCCAAAATTAATAAAGATAGGTCCTTTTTCTTCATATGTGCAATTCTTTTATTATCATTTTACAATTATCCCCTCGGATAAACCAATAGAACTTGTTCAAAGTCATAGTTTGATGTGCATGCTTCCTGACTTAATTCATAGTCTATATTTTCAATTGGTTTTCTCATTTTGCATGGTTAAATTATGTTGATTGAGGCCTCATTAAATTGGTCTATCATCTGAGAAGTATTACCCTTTTGGAATATCTTTGAATTTGTTCTAGGTTGCATGTACATTTTATAACACCTTTGAAGTAATAAGTTTTCTTGTAAAATTGTCTCTGAGGTTGAATATAGGATTGGAATGATAGTGACTCTATTTCCCATAGTTAATTAAGGCACTGGTCTTTCTTTCTTGTTGGATTATGGTCAAAGTTTCATTGTTTAAAGTTTTGAGATACAATATCCATCTTCTCTATTCAGTTCATATTTTGAATCCATCAACATTATTTAAATTTTTGCAACATTACATTTAACACTTGATAGTTCATTGCTCCTAGTTAAGGATCTCAGTAGTACTTTTCCATACTATGGGATAAAGAAGTTTGAATCACAAGTTATGTTCTCTAAAAATCCTTTAAAGACTTGGAAGATAAGTTTAGGGAATAGGCCCACCAACCTTGGTTCTGCAGAGCCAAAATTGTGGAAGGTTGATACTTGGAATAGCTTGAAACCTTGTTTGTTGGAAAATCACTTGGGTTTCTCATCATTGGATAAGAAAAATCCATAGGAAATCTAATCTGTTGATTTGAGCACTAATAGATTAGCGAGTATACTGGGGACAATAATCATTAAGGAAATATTTTTAGAGTTTATGGTAATAGAGTTTAGGATCTACTAGGAGAAAAGAATCCAAAAGATAATAAAGTATTTCCTTCTAAGAAGAAGGTGGAGACTCTACAATTTTAAAGTGGTGATAGATTTGGTTATATAATCATATTATTAACTATCTCATGTGGGGTAGAATATCCTTGCACCCAAATCAAATTGAATTAGACTTAAGCCTAAGGAAAGGTGAGACTTCAAGTGTAAAGATGCCATATGTACCATGTATGATATATCTTAATAAGGATGATCAAGAGTATTCTTGTGAAAAATTCCCTAATTCAAGCCATCATAGTCATGAGAGTAGTGATGAAAATTGTAATCCTTTTTTCCAAGGTAATAGAGGAGGACATGAGTCTCAACATGACCCAAATCAGGAAATGACTAAAAGAGACAAAATAATTACCAAATGGGATGTTGTATTTCATGAGATGGCTGATGTAGGATCAGAAGATGAAGAAATGGTCATGGCTCTTAAAAGACAACTAGAAGAGATTGATGACATGTAACTGATTGAATGTTTGAAGACGTTAAGTTGATGATCATTCAAAGAATTAAATTAGTTATATGTATTGTATTGTCATTGATGTCAACTAAATGTAATTTTTATGGTCATGGAAATACTGCCAAATAATTCACAGAATCGATGAATCAAAGGATATGCTATCAGTAATGCATATAATTCAAGTATTCACCAAGTGACTACATACATCGATGAAGTGCACCTGATGGTCAGAGTAAAAGAACAAAGTCACAGTGTTACGGGACAAGCAAATGCACAACATTACCGACAAGCAAAGAACAAAGTAACCTGACAGAAGGAAATATAGTGTTTCTAGATGGACATAAATCTCAAAGATAATTGAAGTCACACCAATGGAACAGTCAGTTATCACCGATGACTAACTAAAGTGTTGACTGGTAGAACAGAGAGTTCAAAAATGACAAAATACTTAGTTGTCAAAGAGAAAAAGATAGAGTTAACAGATACTTATCATTGTTTTAATCATCCAGATAAAGCTGAAGATAAGTAATTGATTTAAATCTTCTTTGTCCAGTTGGCAAGAAGATCTCTACGAGATTAGACTGGAGAATTGTTTTAAATCTATTGGCAAAGATTGTTGAACACGCCAAGATCAAGAAAGCCAAGAAAAGAGGAAATCATGTCTATAAGAGACAAACCCAGTTCATTACAAATTGTGGGGTAAATGAGAGAGAAGAGGAAAGATTCTAAAGGAAATCTGAAGGAGAAGAAAGTCTTCATTCAGTGCTGATCAAAAAGTTGAAGAAAGAGCTAGATTCTACAGACACTGACAAACAGTGAGATAAGCATCACAGAGAAGAACAAGTGTGGAGCTAAGGTATACTTTATTATACTGATCAGAAAGGTAATGGACTTATAATAGATCTAAAAATTTGCAATAGAGTTGTATGTATGAACAGATCATTAGTGTTTCATTTTAACCATTGAAGCATAAAGTCTCTTAACCAAGCAAGACTTAAAAGTCTCTACAATTGAGATACATACCAAGGAGTATCAAAAACTTTGATCATGAAAGTAGCATAGGATATGCCCGATACCTATTGATAGGCCAAGTGAGTGTTTAATCAAGGATGGTAGCATTAGATGCCAGATACTAGGTGACAAACTATCTTTAAAATAATCTAACAAGTTCACACATAACAGTGTGTTTGTAACCTTTAACAGGGTTGGCTCCTAACAGGGCTCACTTCAGAAGAGTGAAAATTTGGGGTACCAGTCCCAGTGGTTTTCCCCCTAATAGGGTTTCCACATTAAAAATCCATGTGTTATGTGTGTATGATTCATTTCTTTACTATTTTGCTTCTCACATAGTTAATTCTGGATTGATCAGTATACTCTGCATATTTACTGTGTTTTGGTAAATAGATGACTGCTTATCAGTAAACACATAGAAGAAAGGTTTACAAAGCAATCTAACATGTAGTAAATTGTTATAAGTATTTCAAGGCATACATCTTGTAGGACAAAAGATAACTAGAGGCATAATTTGTGGTTATAAGTTTAAAGGGTTGATTTAAGGATTAATTTTTGAGGCCACTAATTCACCCCCCCTCTCAGTTATTACTAACAATTGGTATTAGAGCTTGTGTGCTTAGAAGGAAGGTTTCAATACCTAAGCTAAAGATCACAAGATGAACAGATGAGATGTGCCCAAGCTGAACAAAGATAATTTTGCTTCATGGTAGAGTAGAATAAGACTCCACTTATCAGGTATTGGTAATGATGTTACTCAATACTTAGATACTGAATATGTGTTTCCCAAAAGTGTACCAATAGATGAAAAATTGAGAGAGAAGAATGAACACAACTACATGATGATAGAGCTTGCTTCCTCACTCTCCGATGCTGAATTTGAAGATGTCAAAACCTGCAAGATTGCAAAGTAGATGTGGGACAAATTGAAGCTTGTACATGGTGGTGACAAAAATGTTTTGAGAGCCAAGGGAGAAAGCCTTAGAGGGAAGTTTGATGATCTCAAAATAGAAGAAGATGAAAACATCACTTAGTACAACACAAGAATCAAAGAGTTAGTCAATGCTATCCAAGGAGTTGGAGGTGTACTAGAAGAAGATACAGTGGTAAGTAAAATTCTAAGAACCTTATTGCCTACTTATGCTATTAGAGTATCTTCCATTCAAGAAATGAGAGAAGTATCAAATAGAAATGTTACTCTAGACAATTTGATTGGAAGACTAATTTCATTTGAGATGAACAACTTTGATAATAGTGTCTTACCAAGAATAGAGTCTGCATTCAAAACTTCTATGAGAATAAGTAAATCAAGTCATAAAAACACTATGAGAAAAGATAGTGATAGTGAAAGTGGAGAGGACGATCTTGATGAAATAGAAGCACTTATGGCTAAAAGAATGCAGAGAGGCAAAGGTAAATACAAAGGTAAATTATCACTTATTTGTTTTAATTGTAAAGAGATTGGACACTTTGCTGCAAGATGTACTAACAAAAGAAAAGATGAAAAAAGTAATGACAGAACATCTGAGAATAAATCTGATAGAGGTGACTACAGAAGCTATCAAAAATAAGAAAGAAGAGATACACAATACTATAAGGACAAAGGAAAGAAGGACAATTACCTAGCTAAATGCAAAGATGATGCAACTGACACTGAATCTGATGAAGACATCAAGATGGTGTTTGTAGCAGTAAAAGATGATTCAGATGATGATGAAGAAAGGTATGTAGAAACAACTCTCATATCTAAAGTTAGTAAAAATGATGTTTGGTTCATAGATAGTGGCTGCACTCACCATATCAATGGTGACAAGAAATTTTTTGAGACTTTTGAATACTACAGTGGTGGATTAGTAAGAATGGGTAATGACACACCTTGTCCAGTTGAAGGTAGAGGAACCATAATGTTGAATAACCAGATAAAATGTGAAAATGCTTATTGGGTAAATGGATTGAATTATAATCTATTGAGTGTTTCTCAGTTGAATAATTAGGTCACAAATTAGCATTTGAAAATAAGAAGGCAAAGATCTTCAACAAATCCATAAATCTGATTGGTATCAGTGAGCAGACAAAAGGTAGCTTATTCTATATGACTGATATTGACTCCACTTGTTTGATTGCTACAAATGAAGACATATGGTTGTGGCACAAAAGATTGTGTCATGTGAACTTTGACAACATAATAAAGATTAGTAAAAAGAGAAATGTCAGAGGCTTACCAACGATGACCAAGCCTGACAACATCATGTGTAAGAATTGTCAAAAAGGTAAAATGACAAAGTCTAGTTTTAAAAGAAAAACCCATACATCTGATGCAATTCTAGAATTAGTCCATACTGATTTATGTGGACCAATGAGGACAAAGAGTTATTATGGAGATAGATATTTTATTCTCTTCGTTGATGACTTTTCTAGAATGATGACAGTTATTTTTCTAAAAGATAAATCAGAAGCATTTAAGATGTTTAAATGGTATAAGGAAATGGTTGAGAAACAAAGTAGTTAGGAAATAAAATGCTTAAGATTAGATAGAAGAGGGGAATTTAGTTCAGATGAATTTACTAACTTTTTTAATGAGCATCGAATCAAAAGATAGGTCTCTGCATCGAGAACACCACAACAAAATGGTATTGCTAAAAGAAGGAATAGATCCATAGTTGATTGTGCAATGACACTGATGATAGAGAAAGGCATCACCCAAATATTCTAGAGGGAAGCTGTCAGTATTGATGTTTACACATTGAACAAAGTACAATTAAAGGACACCAATAAGACACCCTATGAGCTTTGGTATGGTTACACACCCAATGTAAGCTACTTTAAAATTTTTGGTAGTCAATGTTATATCTTAAAAGATGATAGAAATGGAAAAATTGACTGCAAGAGTGATGAAGGAATCTTTCTAGGGTATTCAACCAAAAGAAAGGCTTATAAATGTCTCAATAAAGCCTCTAACAAAATTGTTGAAAGTGCAAATGTAAAGATAGATGAATTTATAGAGAAGAATGAAAAGGAAAACACTAAAGAACCAGAGGACTACAATAGGTTTACTTACAATGAGGAACCTGACACTCTACCTGACCAACAATGTAGAGCTCCCAAACAATAGACCATTGCACCCGACGATCAGAATATTATTCAAGAAGATGTACAAAATGATGGAGATCAGAATGAAGGACAAAATGAAAATCATGATGATAGACAAAGGATTGAACCTGTACTTGCAAGATATGTCAAAAGGAATCATCCATAGGACCAAATCATAGGAGACAAGAAGGCCTGCATTACAACCATAAGTAAGTCTCTAAATACAAGATGTCCTATTTGTGATTATGATCCCAAATATGTCAATTCTGCACTAGATAATGATGAATGGATAAGTGCTATGAATGAAGAGATTGAGCAGATAGAGAAAAACAAGACATGGGCACTTGTACCAAGACTAAATGACAAGAATGTCATTGGTACAAAATGGATATTAAGGAATAAGTTGAATGAGAATGGAGAAGTCACAAGAAATAAAGCAAGACTAGTATACAGGGGGTATGCACAAGAAGAAGGAATTGAATATGGAGAGACCTTTGCACCCATTGCTAGGCTAGAATCAGTAAGAATATTGCTTGCTTAACCTACATATAAAGGTTTCAAGTTATACCAAATGGATTTCAAGTTTGCATTCCTAAATGGAATACTTGAGGAAGAGGTATACATTTAGCAACCAGAAGGGTTTATTGATCCAGATAAGAGAAACATGGTATGTAGGCTACAAAAAGCCTTGTATGGATTGAAACAAGTACCCCGAGCCTGGTATGAAATATTTCATTCCTATCTTATAAGTATTGGATTTGTAAGGACTACTAAAAATAGTAACCTTTATTTGAAGAAAGATATTTATGCTAACATTTTGATTGCTGAGATATTTGTTGATGACATCATATTTGTAGGAAATGATATGCTATGCAAATAAGATGAGAAAAGAGTTTGAGATGTCGATGTTTGGAGAGATCAAGTTCTTTCTTGGTCTGCAGATCATGCAACAAGATGAAGGTATTTTCATTACAGAATCCAAGTACATCAAAGAAGTACTGAAAATATTCAAGATGGAAGAGTCCAAACTAGTTGGAACACCGATGGATACTGGATGCAAGCTGAAAAAGGAGGACCAGTCATCAGAGGTAAATCAAGCTTTGTATAGATCAATGATTGGAAAACTCATGTATGTTGTACACACTAGACCAGATATTGCACATGCAGTAGGAATAGTTGCTAGATTTTATGCTAATCCCAGGACATCACATATGAATGCTGTGAAAAGAATCCTAAGATATCTAAAGAATATCGAGGAATATGGCTTATGGTATAAAAGAGAAGGAAAATTTGGGCTTAAGGTCTTTACCGATGTTGATTGGGCTGGAAATATTGATGACCAGAAGAGCACAATTGGAGGAGCATTCTTTATGGGTGACAAAATTGTCACATGGATCAGCAAGAAGAAAGTATGCATCTCACAGTCTACTATAGAAGCAAAGTGTGTTGCTACCACTGCAAATTTCTCAAATATTGCATGGATTAAACAATTACTGGAAGGTATGCATATGAAAATTCTAGAACAAGTGATTATATATTGTGACAATACTAGTGCAATAAACATTTCCAAGAATCCAGTCATGCATGCTAAAACAAAGCATATTGCCATCAAGTATCATTATTTGAGAGAACAAGTTTAGGAAAAGGGAGTGATACTTGAGTATGTGCAATCTAAGGAATAATTGGATGATATATTCACTAAGCCACTACCCAAGGATGCATTTGAATACTTGAGAAAGAGACTAGGGGTCAGACCCTTGTCTACTAGTCATTAAGGTGACTAGAAGGCTACATTAGCCTACATACTATCAGAATATCAATCATGTTGATGCAAGAAAAAAGATGGACTTCAAAGACAAATCTATACACAATAAGGTATTTATCTACTCTGAGGAAAAGAGCTTTTACCGATGGATTGGGAAATTCAACAAACATATTATGGATAGAAGGATCCATTTGGCATTTATTTCAAAGGGAGAGAGTTATCTCATTATCATACAGATAAAGGGAGAGAGTCTATCCATTATCTGGAAGAAAAGATCATATCCATCACAGTATCCAAAAGAAGAGAAGAAATTAGAAAGGGAGAGTTCACACAAATGGAGAAAATTGATGACAAAAAACAAAAAAAGAAGAGAACAGTCAAAGGGAGAGAATTTGACACAGGAAGAGAACACATCACATCAAAGAAAGAAAGAGTCTACATCTATCTAGTGAAGGGATTGAAGACAGATAGAAAGCTACAAGAATCAAATCAAAGCTATTTGAACTTACCGATAGCCAGACATTTGTAATAGTTACACTAGGAAAGCTTGATGAAACTGTATATTTCATATTGTATTAGCAATGGTATAGTATGATATGTTGGAATTATGTTATATTTTTCATCAGTGAAAACACTTATTCGATTCTAAATGCTTACCGAGATCATCACTCAGTCCACAGCTTATACCGAGCATTCAGTAATCACCTTGGAAAGCTCAGCGGTAAACAGTTCAAACCGAGCAAAACAGTAGTCACCGACCATATGAACAGTTCACCAGCGGTTACAAAGAAGAGCAACATTTACCGAGTAGACGGTAGTCACCGAGCTTCACTGTAACTACCGAGCCATAAGTCGAAGCCAATCGAGAAGTCAGTTACTACCGAGTCACCAGAGGTTACCGAGTGACACCATATCTACCGAGTCACCAACGGCTACCGAGTTCCAAGCTACACTTCAGGACTAGTATGGACCGAGCTTCTACTCTTACCAAGAGCATGATGATGCCGAGTATTGTAGTGGATGCCGAGTATCAGAAGATCACCGAGCTAGCTTGAGGAACCCGAGCTTCTACCGACTCAGTAATATTTTGTTTACTTATGAAGGGCCGACTTAGGAATAAGGTTATGTTATTTTGTATTTTGCCGACCTTGCAAATTGTAATTATAGGAATGGTATATATATGTAATGTAATATATCATCTGCAGAGAGAAATAAGAGTAATAAGTAGAGACTGCAATAAGGCAGCAGAGCAGAGCATTTTCGCAAAGGAGAAGAATAGCCATATCTATCACAGAAGGTGATCAGTATTCAAAGGATCTTATCAGCAATAATGTTGTAAGTCAAGATCTACTATTTCATCCTAACAGTTGAATCAGTTTGTAAATCCTTTAACAGGGTA
>MU225359.1:28542-86890 GCA_018584345.1 Thuja plicata
ATGCTTGCAGTAGATTAGATGAATGAATGGTTAAATATATACAAGTGCAGAAATGACTTAAAGTTTTAAGAGTTACTGATTCACCCCTCCCCTCTCAGTAACTTGGTTAGTCTTGATTATTTCCAACATGATAATGTAGTATGTTGCCATCAATTCCAAAGGGAGAGATTTATGACATGTAATTTATTGAATGTTTGAAGATGTTAAGTTGATGATCATGCAAAGCATTAAATAAGTTAATGTATTGTATTGTCATTGATGTCAATTTAATGTAATCTATATGGTCATGGAAATACTGCCAAAGCCTTCAAAGAAATGATGAATAAAAGGCCATGCTATCAGTAATGCATATAATTCAAGTATTCACCAAGTGACTGCATACACCGATGGAGTGCACCCAACAGTCTAAGTAAAAGAACAAAGTCACAGTGTTACCCGATGAGCAAATGCACAACATTATTGATGAGCAAAGCACAAAGTAACCCGATGGAAGGAAATATAGTGTTTCCCAATGGACAGAGATCCCGAAGACAACTAAAGTCACACCGATGGAATAGTCAATTATCACTGATGACTAACTGAAGTGTTGATTGATAGAACAGAGAGTTCATAAAATGACAAAATGCTTAGCTGTCAAAGAGCTAAAGATAGAGTTAACGGATACTTATCATTGTTTTAATCATCCAGATAATGCTAGAGATAAGTAATTGATTTAAAGCTTCTTTGTCTAGTTGGAAAGAAGATATCTATGAGATCAGACTGGATATTTGTTTTAAATCTATTGGCAAATATTTTTGAACATGCCAAGATCAAGAAAGCCAAGAAAAGATGAAATCATGTCTATAAGAGACAAACCCAATTCATTACAATTTGTGGGGTGAAAGAGAGAGAAGAGGAAATATGCTAAAGGAAATCTAAAGGAGAAGAAAGTCTTCATTCAGTGCTGATCAACAAGCTGAAGAAAGAGCTAGATTTTGTAAACACCGACGAATAGTGAGACAAGCACCACAAAGCAGAACAAGTGTGGAGATAAGGTATACTTGATTATATCGATCAGAGAGGTAATGGAATTACAATAGATCTGAAAATCTAAAATAGAGTTGTATGTATGAATAGATCATTAGTGTTTCAGTTTAACCATTGAATCATAAAGTCTCTTAACTGAGAAAGAATTAAAAGACTCTACAATTGAGATACATCCCAAGGAGTATCAAAAATTTTGATCATGAAAGTAGCATTGGATATGCCCGATACCTATTAATAGGCCAAGTGAGTGTTTGATCAAGGATGGTAGCATTAGATGCCAGATAATAGGTGACAAACTATCTTTAAAATTCTCTAACAAGGTCACACCTAACAGTGTGTTTGTAACTTTTAACAGGGTTGGCTCCTGATAGGGCTCACTTCAGAAGAGTGAAAATTTGGGGTACCGGTCCCAGTGGTTTTCCCCTAATAGGGTTTACATGTTAAAAATACATGTGTTATGTTTGTATGATTCATTTCTTTACTATTTTTCATCTCACATAGTTAATTCTGGATTGATTGGTATACTTTGCATATTTATCGTGTTTCGGTAAATAGATGACTACTTATCGGTAAACACATAGAAGAAAGGTTTACAAAGCAATCCGACAATTAGTAAATTGTTATAAGTATTTCAAGGTATACATCTTGTAGGAAAGAAGATAAATAGAGGCATAATTTGTGGTTATAAGTTTAAAGGGTTGATTTAAGGATTAATTTTTGAGGCCATTGATTCACCCCCCTCTCAATTATTACTAATAGAGATACTGAGGAAAATGAGAATAAAAAGAAGTACAATCAGATCACTAAGAGACAAAAAATATCCTAAAGATGATGGAAATAGAGTTTATAATCCTCCTCATAGGAATAATAGTGGGCATATCTTTAACAATGATCATACCAACCCCTTGTTCAAAATAGACAATAGAGGAAGGCTTGAGAGAAACAAAAATGATTGGAAAAGAAGAGATCATTGGGGACAATGGAACAATGGAGAAAAACACAACCACAACAATAGAATGAATCCTAAGATATCTGATCAACATGAACAATATAGACATCAAGATAATGGAAGGATGTATGGTGGATATCAGAATAATAGGGATCAAAATTATGGCCCAAGAAATTATAATACCGACTCAAATTTTGGACCAAGAAATAATCAGAGATTTTAGAATAAAAATAGCAGAATCAAAGACATGGAACAATTAATCAAAATAGAAACAACTATAGATCCCCAATGGTTTCTGACAGATATAGAAATTTAGATTTTTATGCCATAAGGGGATGTCCTAAAGACATAAAAAATGAATGGAGTGCAATTCCAAAGATTTCAAAGAATGGATTAGAATCAGCTAAAGTACATTGTCTAAATTGTTAGAATAGTCCCAAAGGATAATTGAGAGGGGGGGGGGGTGAATCAATTATCAAATACTTCAATTTCTTTTCTTTGCTTAGATATCAATTAACATAAAGTAAATGCACATTCAGATAACACAATAGAGAACACAACAATTTTGGTAACAGGGAAACCAAATAGGTAAAAACCTTGCTGGGAATTAGCACCCACAAAGAACTGTGCTTGAGTATAATTATCCCTATTAGGAGATATTGCAACCCTGTTAGGAGTTTTTCTTTACAATGTAATAAGTACAAAGACCTGGTTAAAGGTCAGACCCTGTTAGGAGTCTTTTACAAGTAACCCTATTAAGGGTGAGGACTCACTGTCCAAAAGCTCACTGCTAAAATGATGAAGGCTACAACCTTCAGTAGAACAAATATACACTATATCTGATAGATGAACTATTAGAGTAGACCTTTTGTCTTTATCAGTTCTAGTGTGTTGTATACTTCCACTTCTTCTTCACATAGATCTTTTCTTGATGAATGAAATGTCTCTACTGTCCTAAAACAACAAACATTCTATCCTGCACTTCTTCTGTCTTTATTCTTCTCATTCACACTTGGCGTTCATCAAATGAACTACTATAAGTATCTTCTCCAAAGGATGTGAACTTTGTCAGCTCTAAGAGTCACTTCAATACTTCTTTAGTCGGCCACATCAACCATGAAACTTGATTAGAAACACATAACTCATACTGAATAGATGTGATGCTTCACAAAGTCGGCTCCACCAAATTAAATCCAACTTCACAATTCTGATAGAACATGTTTGGTGCCTTTAGATAATTAACTTTCACTCATAACTAAACATGTATATCCCAAAGATAGGCGCAACTCAAGAAATAATGTAATTACATCAGCTCTTCACAGATAGTCTTCAATCTCTGTAACTGTCATAACTGATTAACATAACTCAGCTAGAACTTCATATCTAACTTGGCATGAATGCACATAGCATCTAGAACATGGATAAACCATAGAAATGAACATGCATATCTCCAGAACATCTGTATTGATAATTGCATATAGAACACTATTGTATATTATATGTTGTCATTAATGACAAACATACAATCAATTATTTGCATAGAAGCAAATCTCCAACAATCTCCCCCTTTGACATTGATGGCAACATATGATATCATAAACTCAAAGTGTCTTCCTTCTTTTTACAATCTTCTCAATATCCTCATCAAAAGTTCCTCTTCACTGTTGTTTCTCTGTATACTCCCCCAAAGTATATGCTCCCCCTTACTAATACTCCCCCTTTGACATCAATGACAAAGGGTTTTAAACACCATTAAGCACATGTACTACTCTAGAAGTAGATTAGTCAACCATTCATCAGTCACCAAGGACTGATGTTCTTACTGCAAGTTCTAATCAGACTTAGGAAAGGGAATTACTCCCAGCTTCTCCCTGAGATACTCAAAAGTATCTTTTGATAATGGCTTTGTAAAAATATCTCCTAATTATTCTTTAGTGCTCACATAATCCAACTTTACTTCTCTGTCAGCAAATTTTTCTCTTAGAAAATGGTATTTGATCTCAATGTGTTTTGTATTTGTATGCATCACAAGGTTCTTTGACATATTTATAGTACTAGTGTTGTCACAGTGAATAAAAATAGGATAATCAATCTGAATACCAAAGTCTTTAATCATCTATTTGATCCAAACCATTTTTGAACAATTCAATGCTGTTGCAACATACTCATCTTCTTCTATTGACTGAGAGATACAATTCTTCTTTTTACTTGTCCAAGTGACCAATCTGTCTCCAAGAAATACTACTCCTCCTGATGTACTCTTTTTGTCATCAACACAACCTGCCCAATCTGCATCTATGTATACATGAAGTTGTATATTCTATGAGTTAGGATACCATAAACCATAGTCAATAGTCCCTTTTAAGTATCTAAATATTCTTTTTATTTCCATTAGGTGATTTTTCTTGGGTTCAGCTGTAAATCTTCCAACAATGCCAACTGCATTAGAAATATAAGGTCTAGATTGGGTAAGATATATGAGTTTTCCGATCGTAGAATTGTATAGGGTCTTTTCAACTCCTGTGGAATCACCATCTTTAGAAATCTTGCTTCATGTTATCATGGGGGTGCTTACTAGTTTGCAATCTTCCATCTTGAAAGTCTTCAATATCTCCTTCACATACTTAGACTGATTTATGAATATGCCTTTGTATGTTTGTTTTACATTCAATCCAAGAAAATATTTGATAGGTCCAATCATGCTCATTTCAAATTCATTTTTCATTTCTTTGGTGAATTCTGCACTATGTTTGTCATTACCTCCAAAGATAATGTCATCAACAAAAATAGAAACGAGTAGTAATCCTTTATCTATCTCTCTTATGAATAAATTATAATATGTTTCTCCTTTTCTGAATCCAATCTTTGTTAAGTAACCATCAAGTCTCTCATACCATGCTCTTGGGGCCTATTTAAGTCCATAAAGTGCTTTCTTTAATCTACATACCATGTCTGGTTTATCTGAAAGTTTGAATCCTTCAAGATGCTCTATGTAGACTTCTTCCTTCAAGTCACCATTCATAAAAGATGACTTGACATCCATTTGGTATACCTTAAAGTTCTTGAATTTTGCATAGGCCAAAAACAAATTGATACCTTCAAGTCTTCTCATATGGGAAAATGTATCAATGTAGTCTATTCCTTCTCTTTGTGCATATCCTTTATAGACTAATCTTTCTTTGTTCCTTACCACTGTGCCTTCTTCATTCATTTTTTTCTTGAATATCCATTTTGTTCCAATCATGTTGTTGTCATGAGGTCTAGGGACCAGTTCCCATGTTTCATTCTTGATTATTTGTTCTAATTCTTCTTGCATGGTACTTTTCCAATCTGAATCTTTGTACACATCTTCAACACTTAAGGGTTCTATCTATGAAAGTAAGCATACCTCTTCATCAGTGGTTGAACCTTTTTCTCTAGATCTAGTCAATAATTTTGTGCTCTGATCTCCAATGGAATCTTCCTTAGAGTGGTATTTGAATGTGTATCTTGAGTTCTTAGGAGTGATAATTTCATCTGTAATCTATGATTCTTCTTCACTTGGTTCAGGATTGTTACATGAAATATCAATACATTCAAACATTTATTCAATAAATATGTCCTTATTGATGGGTCTTCGATCATCTTCAATCATGGGAGCATAGTCATAATATCTTTCTTGAATCATAAACTTCTCATCAATCTTCACATGAGTACTTTCAATGATCTTCTTTAATCTTAGATTAAAACATCAATAGGCTTTGCTTTTAGTAGAGTAACCAAGAAAAATACCTTCGTTACTTCTAGCATCAAACTTGCCAATGCTATTATCTCTCTTGATGTAGCACTTGCTTCCAAAAATTCTAAAGTATTTTATAGTAGGTACATTACCAAACCAAAGTTCATAGGGTGTCTTGTCTGTGCCTGGCCTTAATTGTATTCTATTGATAGTATAGACTGATGTATTGACCGCATCTCTCTAATAAGTATGAGAAACCTTTCCTTCAATCATGATAGTGCATGTTGTGTCAAGTATTATTTTGTTCCTTCTTTCTACAATCCCATTCTACTGAGGGGTTCTAGGTGCACTTAACTGTCTCTTGATTTGATGTTCTTCATAGTAATCATAAAACTGGTCAGAGGTGAATTCTCCTCCTCTATCAGGTCTCAGACATTTTATCTTTAGTCCAGATTCATTCTCAACCTTAGCTTTGAACACTTTGAACTTCTCAAAAGCTTGAGATTTTTATTTTAAGAATGCAACCCATATCATCCTTGAGAAATAATCAACAAACAAAATGAAATACCTTTCTCCGTAGTAAGATCTTGTTTGAGTAGGTCCACATAGGTCTGTATGTATTAGATCTAATTTGTTTTTCATAGAGTCTTGTTTGCTCCTGAATGAGGTCCTCACATGTTTCCCCATCACACATTCCCTACACATGGTGTCAAATGGCCTTGCAATACTTGGAAGGTCTCTTACTACCTTTACATTACTTATCTTGACTATGTTGTCAAAATTGATATGATAAAGTCTCTTGTGCCATAGCCAACTATCATCCACTTTTGAAAAAAAACAACTTACTTTTGAATTGAGCTGAAAACATTACCTTTGGTCTTTGAGCCTGATGCAATCATATCTCCTTCTTTGTTGTTAATGATGCACTGGTTGTTTTTGAATTCCAACTGATATCCTTTATCAAGCAACTGTCCAACACTTTGTAAGTTATGATGTAAACCATCAACATAAAGAACATCATCTATTTTATTCTTTCCATCTAAGGTGATAGAACCTCTGCCTATGATGGGTTTGGGAGTGTTATCTCAAAATATAACCATGCCAAATTTGTATTTTTCCAAATGTAAAAATATATCTTTGTCTCCTATCATGTAGTGTGAACATTCGTTGTCAATGATCCAATCAGTTTTGATGTCAGCTTTTGAAACTAATGCTAACTCTTGTTCTTTTTCTTCATCTTCTTTGTCCATTTCTTCAATAAAATTTTCAATGTCTTTAATGGCAACAAAACCAATTTCATCTTCTCTTGAATCATCATCAGTTACACCATCTTTAGCATGATATGATTCCTTAGTGTACTTGGGCTTGTAATCGAATTTGAACTTCTTGACTCTTGTAGGACACTTGGATGCAAAGTGACCAACTTTGTTGCATGAAAAACATTTGAATGGTAGTTGTCCTTCATATTTCCATTTACCTTTCCTTTCTTTCTTGGAAATCATAGCAATGATTTCTTCTAGTTCTGTATCCACTTCCTCATTATAACTAGAGCTTCTTATGGATTTCTTGTTGTGGACTGAGGCTTTGAAAGTTGTCTCACTTTTGGGTTTAGTCTTCAATATTGATATCTCAAATGTAGATATTTTTCTGATCAAAGTCTCTCTCTTGAAGTCTTTTGAAAATTGCATAGTCTCATCTAAGATATTGATCTTTCTCTCATAGTCTGTTGTTAGTTTGGTCATTAGTTTTTCCATTATCTCTTCCTCTGAAATTTCTCCACCATTGTTCCTAATACCTGAAACTGCTTCAATAATTCTTTGATTGTAGGCTCTCATGTTTTCTTCAGGTAGCATCTCTAAGTTGTTGTACCTTTTATTCCATGTCTTTTTGCATGCATTATTTTCTTGAATGTCTCCTTCAAACATATCTTCTAAGTATTTCCAAATAGAGTAAGCTTTATCTGTCTTCTTGATCTCAGAAAATTCACTATCGGATAGGGCACTGATTAGGGATTCTTTGGCGATTGCATTATTAGTGAATACTTCCTTTTTTTTGACTATAGAGTCATCTTCTACAAGGTCTTTCAAGGTGGGAACTTCAATTTCTTGAGTGGCAATCTCATAGATCTCAAATCCAACACACTGAAGATGTGTTATCATTTAGTTCTTCCAGTCAAGATAGTTTTCTCCATCAAACTTAGGACTCTCTTTCCTAAAGTATGCCATATGATCTTCCTTAAGATGTTAGGATTTCTCTCCAAGGAACTTGGCTCTGATACCAATTGTTATAATAGTCCCAAAGGATAAATAAGAGGGGGGGAGGGGGTGAATCAGTTATCAGCTACTTCAATTTATTTTATTTTCTTAGATATCAATTAACATAAAGTAAATGCACATTCAAATAACACAATAGAGAACACAACAATTTTGATAATGGGGAAACCAAATAGGTAAAAACCCTGATGGGAATTAGCACCCACAAAGAACTTTACTTGATTATAATTATCCCTGTTAAGAGATTTTGCAACCCTATTTGGAGTTGTTCTTTACAATGCAATAAGTACAGAGACCTGGTTAAAGGTTGGACCCTGTTAGGAGTCTTTTACAAGTAACCTTGTTAAGGGTGAGGACTCACTGTCCAAAAGCTCACTGCTAAAATGATGAAGGCTACAACCTTCAGTAGAATAGATATATAGTATATCTAATAGATGAACTATTAGAGCAGACTTGCTATCTTGATCAGTTCCAGTGTGTTGTATACTTCCACTTCTTCTTCACATAGATCTTTTCTTGATGAATGAAATGTCTCTACTGTCCCAAAACAACATACATTCTATCCTGCACTTCTTCTGTCTTTATTCTTCTCATTCACACTTGGCGTTCATCAAATAAACTACTATAAGTATATTCTCCAAACGATGTGAACTTTGACAGCTCTAGGAGTCCCTAAAATACTTCTTTAGTTGGCCACATCAACCACACAACCTGATTAGAAACACACAACTCATACTAAATAGACACGATGCTTCACAAAGTCGGCTCAACCAAATTAACTCCAACTTCACGATTCTGATGGAACATGTTTGGCACCTTTAGATATTACCTTTCACTCATAAATAAACATGAATGCAAACACGCATATCCCAAAGATAGGTGCAACTCAAGAAATAATGTAATTACATCGACTCTTCACAGATAGTCTTCAATCTCTATAACTGTCATAACTGATTAACATAACTCAACTGAAACTTCATATCTGACTCAGTGTGAATGCACAAAGCATCTAGAACATGTATAAACCATAGAAATGAACACGCATAGCTCTAGAACATCTATACTTATAATTGCATATAGAACACTGTTGTATATTATATGTTGTCGTCAATGACAAACATACAATCAATTATTTGCACAGGAGCAAATCTCCAACATAAATTCGAAGAATGTTAGCTAGGAATTTTATGAATTCAATGAGGATGTATACATGAAATTTTTTATTCAATCCCTCATAGAAGATGCAACAGAATGGTTCAGAAGTTTTCCAGACATATCCATATCTAGTTGGGATGAATTTGTAAATCAATTCATTGAACGATTCAGTGATCACAATGATACTTATTTTGCTTCACATGAGTTGAAAAGTATGAAGAAAAATCAGAATGAATTTGTGGCTAAATTAAATAAAAGATTCAATAAGGTTCTAAATAGGATTCCAAGAGATGTTCATCTTGTTGATGCCTTTCTGATTAATTTCTACATGGGTTCCTTTGATAGCAAGACCAATTATGAAATCAAATCTCATAAGCCTGCTACTTTAGCACATTCTCTCAAGATTTCTATAGTTATTTAAAATGATAGGAAGGCAACTGGTATAATCACTAAGAGGGATGACACTCAATTGTTCAATCCAAAAGAGCCTAACCAACACAAGGAGGAATATATATTAGATAAACTTATGAACATGGTGAAAGGCCTCCAAGTGAATAATGGAAGAGACAATTTCAAGTACAACCAGAATAATCGGGTACCATAAAAAAGTGACAGATATAAATTATAGGATATGCCTTATAGCATAGAATGGAAGGATGGGAAACCAATGAACAAATAGTTACATACTCCTAATCTATTGAGGAAGAAAAAACATTTTTTGGAAAGCTACCCTTGGTGTGAAGCTTGCAGACTACCACATTCTTATGAACATTGTGTTGTTTCCCAAAGATGGAAAGAGGATGAAGATCAAAATGATGATCAAAAACCCATAGTGAATAACTTATCAACAAATCCTATGTGGGGATATGATTATTATATCTCTTTAGATGAATAATACTACAAGGATGACCTAAATAGAGTGTACCAATATGGGGATCATCGGGATGGTCCTCCAAGATTAAGAGAATTAACATAAGAGGAGGAGAAAGAATACACAATAGATACAGTAGGAGTGAGAAGTAATTACAAGTTAAGGAATAGAATAATGAATGTAGACCGAGGGAAACCTGATCAAGGAACTGATCCAAGGAGGATGAAGCACAAAAACATTGCTCAAGATAAATAGGTAGAACCTCGAGATTTTCCAACAATAGTAAGATAAAAGGTGGTTAGTAAATCTCTTCCCAATGAATGTTCTTTCATGTATAATACATTATCTCTAGTTAAAATATTTGTTCTTTTTCTTAAAATAGTTAAAATACATGAATGTAAAAGTGAAGCTTTAAAAATATTGTCTAATGTAGGTAATAAGGAAGATCTTAACCAAGAAGTAAAGGATCCTCCAACTATTTATCTAGGAACTACTTTAAACAAAAATGGAAATCAAATTGATCCTTTCTATCTTACTCTATTGATAAAAAATAGATTGGTAAAGAATTTTATGATAGATTATGGTGCAACAGTGAATACTATGCCTAATGATGTAATGAAATAATTAGGAATGAATGTTGATACCAAATTTGGTAGATGTTATGCTATGGATAATAGATCTGTTCCCGTTGTAGGTATAATGAAAAATGTTTAATTTAAATTTCCTAAATGTTCTGAAATGTCGTATAAAATGGATATTACTATGGTTAAAGTTCTTACCAATTATGGAATGCTTCTATCTAGACAGTGGTCTAGCTTAGTAGGAGGAAGTGTTCAATAAAATCTCTGTTATGCTTCAATTCCAGTGAATGGCAGGGATTTAAGAATTGACAGGGAGACTAGAAGTCCATACATTATTGAGGATGTGGATCCAAGCTTGGTTACACATTTTTTTTCATTCTAATATGGATAACTTTTAGGTAAGTATTTCAAAAAATGCAATACATAATACTGAACCTGTTGAATTACATGCTCAAGTAAATAACAATACAATTTGGAAAATGTATTTTTTTGGTGCTTGTTGCAAGGATGGTAATGGAGCTAGTGTCATTTTCTTTTCCCTTAATAAGAAAAAATTTAAATATTCCTTCTTACTAGATTTTGAATGTACTAACAATGTTGCAAATTATGAAGCTCTACTTATTGGTTTGAGGATAGCTAGTAAGCATGGAATAAAATGTTAAAGTGTTTTTGGTGATTCTGAATTGATTATTTCTCAAGTTAAAAGTAATTTTGTTTCTAAGAAGCCTCATCTTAAAATATATAGAAATGAAGTATGGGATTATATAAAATATTTTGATGATTTTTATATTGATTGTATAGATAGATCAAAAAATATCCTTGCAGATTTTATGGCTAATTTGGCATTGAAGCATAATGACATCCCTTGTGAAGACATAGTTCAAGTTGAAGTTAAAACTAGGCCTGCTATACCTGATAACATCAAAAACTGGAAAATCGTTGAAGATGACAGAGATATAATCAAATTTTTAGCACGTGAACAAGAGTATGAGGATCAATTGATAGAATTGAATGCTCATGTTGAAATAGAGAATGGAAAAGAAGTATTGTTCAGAAAGGAAGTCATTCAGCTTAAAACCAATAAGGTTCCAAAAAGCCTTGTAGAAATGGAGAGATTGTTTGACAATAAAGATTCAAAAATGGAAAAGAGGAACACTAATGTCACAATGGATGAAGTAGAAAGGATAAAATTGGTAAATGAAGAGACCCCAAAAGAAGTATTTGTGGGTAAACGCTTAACCCCCAAAATCAGAATAGATATCATTAGATTATTGAGAAAATATAGGCATGTATTTTCTTGGTCCTATGACGACCTTAAAGCTTACCGAGAGGATCTTTTTCAACATGAGATATGTTTGAAGCCTAATGTCAAACCATTCAGACAAAGGAAAAGACCTATAAACCCTACTCTAGCTCCTAAGATAAAAGATGAGGTAATCAAGATGAGGGATGTTGGTATAAGAAAACCAATTAGACACTCAACATGGGTTTCAAATTTGGTCCCTATTAGGAAGAAGAATGGTGATATCAGACTTTGTGTAGATTTCAGGAACCTAAACATATCATCATTAAAAGACAATTATGCACTGCCTAATATGGAAGCATTACTACAAAAGGTCACAGGAAATGAATTATTACCAATGATGGATGGGTTCTCAGGGTATAACTAGGTGAAGGAAAAAGAAGAGGAACAATACAAGACAACATTTACTACACCTTGGGGTAATTATGTATATGCTAGAATGCCTTTTGGACTCACTAATGTAGGAGCTACGTTCCAAAGAGAAATGGATGTGGCCTTTGAGGATTTTATTGATGTAATTATGGTGGTATATCAGGATGACCTAACAACTTACTCCAAAAGGGAAGAAGATCACTGTGGACACTTGGAGGATATTTTTCAAAGAGCCCTTGAATATGGGATATCCTTGAACCCAAAGAAATGCCATTTTGCAGTAACTGAAGGAAAATATTAGGGCATATAGTATCCAATAATGGGGTGAGAATAGACCCAAAGAGGTTTGTAGAAATTGATAAAATTGAGGTTCCTAAGAGTGTTAAAAACATCCAATATTTGTTTGGACAAATAAACTTTGTAAGGAGATTTGTCCCAAACTTTTCAGAAATAATTTAACCAATTGCTATGATGTTGAAAAAGGGTGCAAACATGAAGTGGACAAATGAAGCTTTGGAGGCATTTATAAATATTAAAAAGGTAATTAAGGAAGCTCATGTCCTCAAGTCCCCAGATTATACTAAGCCATTTCAATTATTTTCCTTTGCATCATATCACACCATTGGCGATGTCTTACTACAAATAATAATGAAGGATATGAAAAACCAATACCATTCTTTAGTAAAACCCTTCAAGCCTCTAAGTTATATTATGATGCCAATGAGAAACAAGCTTATGCACTTGTAAAGGCAGTAAAATCCTTTAGGCATTATTTAGTAGGAGCAAGTGTCATAGCATATGTTCCTAATATTGTAATAAAGGATATTGTCAAACAATTAGAAATCACTGGGAGAAGATGTAGATGGGTAAATCAGATTTAGGAATTTGATATAGAGATCTAGATCACTAATATTATTAGAGGAAAATTATTAGAAAGGTTGATGGAAGAATCAAATATGGATGCATTACAGGTAAATCAGATTGATCTAAGTAAAACTTAGACAAGTATTGAAATATGCCTTGGTATACTAACATAGTATATTTTTTGAAACACATGAAATGTCCTGCAAACCTTACAGTTAGTTAGAAGAGGACAGAAAAATTACAAGCATCTAAATATATCTTGATGCAAGTAGACTTATATTGGAAAATTAGGGATGGTATACTTCTTTTGTGTCTAGATACATACCAAGCTAAAAAGGTGATTAAGGATCTCCATGATGGAGCATGTGGTGGACACTTTTCAGAAAAAACCATTGCAAATAAGATATTGAATGCGAGATATTATTCACCTTGAATATTTAAATATTGCAATAAATATGTTTAGAGATGTGAAGCATGTCAGATATTTTCAGGAAAACTCAAATATAATGGTGCATTACCTCTCAATCCTACGTCTACTGAAGAACCATTCCAAATGTGGGGAATAGACTTCATAGGTGAAATAAATGATACATCTAGTGGTGGGAATAAATGGATTTTGGTATCCACTGATTACTTTACTAAGTGGGTGGAAGCCATACCAACTAGACAGGCTACTAGTAAGGTGGTAATCAAATTCTAGGCTGAAAAGATATTGACAAGATTTGGTGTTCCTCAGAAGATTGTTTATGATAATGCTATGTGTTTCAGATCTGCAAAATTGATTGAATTTGATGAGAAGTATGGAATAAATATTTCTTTTTCATCCCCTTATCACCTTCAAGGAAATGGCCAAGTAGAATGTAGCAACAAAAATCTAATGAAGATTATCAAAAGGATGTTAGATAACAACAAAAGATCATGGGATTCAAAATTACCACTTTCACTTTGGGAAGACAAAATTAAAGTTAAAAAGTATACTGGATATGCCCCATATGAACTTGTTTATGGAAATAAAGCTCACTTACCACTAAATAATTTATTTCCAGTATACAAGTTTGTAAATAATCAACAATGGGAAGAAGTGGATTTCATGGAAGATAGACTCCAACAACTTGCAAGACTGGATGAAATTAGGAATCAAGATCATGAGAGAAATCAAGAATTATAGTAGAAAGTGAAAGATTTTTTTGATAAGAAGACTACAGAAAGGAAATTTTAGGAAGGAGATCTAGTTTTGAGGTGGAATGTTAAAGATCAAGACAATGGAAAACATGGAAAGTTTGATGCTTTATGGGTAGGTCCTTTTGTCATTATTGGTAAATGAGGTGAGAATTTTTATTTATTATAGGATATGGAGGGTTAGCATCATGACCTTCCGGTGCATGGTCAGTATCTTAAACCTTTTTTCCATTATAGATGAAAAAAGATAGGTTTTTGTTTCTTCTTTATCTTTGCATTATATATATTATTCTTGTATTTTCTAATGGTCTGGCACTTTTCTAGAGATAGCTTGGATCTTGTTTTGTTACCAATTGTTGGAAATATATTACATGCAAGGTGACTGAGAGGGGGGGTGAATTAGGAACCAATAAAACTTAATCTTCTTTATTCACAATTAGATTATCTAATCTAATTTGTATGCATATAACTGAAAGAAAAGAATCATACACAACACATAACATGGTATATGGTTACCCAGAAACCTTCCAAATAGAAAGTAAAACTAGGGTGAGGATGATACCAACAAGATTTAGTACTGTAGTATAAATTTATCTTGTTTGATCTTACATTGACCACTTCTGATGGCCTGTCCTGTTAAGAGAAATAAGGATTTTTAAGTCCACCTTGTTAAAGGATATAATACAATACAAAAAGTAATGCAACTCTGTTAAGATATTTACAAAGGACTATTAGGTCCACCTAGTTAGAGGATTTTTCTGATCCACCTGTTAGAATGAACTAGTAGATGATCTACTTAGGAAACTCTGATTTGCTAAATGAGATCCTTCTGAATGTAGCTAATGACCTGAATGTGATAGATGAGTCTCTGTTGTACTTCTATACTTCTACAATATTCTAATCAATATGCCATTTTATATTTTCATATATACTCATACATATATTTTTAACTATATCACATATTGGATAAACAAAGTATTTTACATATATATCTTATACAAAAAAATTAACTTCATAGGTCGGCTTCCATTAGACATAACAATATATGCAAAGTTGGCCCAAAACTGTCACTCGGGTCCAGAAGTCTACTCGGGTGACAAACTGATACTCGGGAAATATGCAAATCACTTAGGTCACACTAATCACTTGAGTGGTGCTGGATAACTCAAGAAATACTGATCACACGGGTCACACTGGTCACTCAGGCAATACTGATCACTCGGGTCACATTGATCACTCGGGCAATATTGAATGACTAAGTGTTTTGACACTAATTGACAAAATGTATTTCCATAAGGTCTACAATCTCCTCCTTTGGCATTAGTGACAATAACACTTATCATTAAACTTTGAATCTGATAATTCAAAACTCCCCCTTACCCTCTACTCGGGTTTTGACACTTACTCTATTGCTCGGGTCCAACTTACTCTATTTTTTTTTTCTTCCAAAAATTGTTTATGTAATGTATATATTCTTCTCTACTCAACTGTACATGTATATACAATGAATTTTCCCCCCTTTTTTGACAAAAATTTCAAAAATATATAATTACAAAGTTATTCCAAAGTAGGATAGGAAATCACAATGTACCATCAAAATTTGAGACAGAGTGTTGTCCCAATTATCCTGTAGCACCTTCATAATGTGCAATTCTATCTATAGCTCGATTGAAAACTCTATCATAAGTTCTACCACTAAGAAATTATTATCATGGATAAGTGTCTTGGCATGTGTTATGTGTTTCTTCATTGCATCCATGTGTGGTAGGAGTTGGCTCTGGATGGCTTTAAGAGACTCTCTAGTCCTTGCTTCTTCTCTCAGTAACTCAACTTGTAGATTGGTCAGATATTTGATCTTTAAGAAGTGTGCTAAGGTTGTGCTTGGATAAAGTGCCAACTGCTTTGTACTTTCTTTTAGAACTGCATCAATCTTTGCAAACTTATTCTTTATCTCCATAGTAAAGTTAGAGGTATCACTCAATTTTATAAACAATTCTACTACATTGGTTAGGGTGGTTTCTAGAGTGCTAATAACATTGGTTAGCTACACCTGGTCAATTGCAATATTCTTTGCAAAATTCTCTAGAACCTTGTTTTCAAACTTTCTCTCTACTTTCTCAAGCAGTTTCTCTTCAACATTCATGTCTTCATTAAACTTATGGACTATGTCAACAAGTTGATCCATAATGGATTCATTCTCATTTACTTCAATCCATAGTGCATCTATGAATATGCCTTTTACATCTTCAAGTACTCTATTCCTCTTTTTCTCTTCTCAGAGCTTCTTCTAGATTGCTCTATTCTTCCATAGTTCTCCAAGTATATCTATTTTCTCTACTGATAACTTGAAAAGATCCCAATTTGGAATCATAATGTCTTCTTCTAGATCAATCTCATCAGTATTCACTTCCTTCTCCTTACCTTTGATCTTGGGATTAGGTGAAGGAACAATTTCCTTACCTTTTCCATCATTATCTTGTACCTCATTATTCAATTTGATTAGGTCATTGACCTTTACTGTATCAATTGTTGAATCAAGGTTAACTGAAGAATAAATACTAGCTGAATTTACCTTGTCTATCTGTGACTTGGTTGTGCTTGGACCAATAGTAGGTGGAGTATGTTTCTTAGTTCCTACTATTTTAGATGTTGATTTTGTAACCTTGTCTTTTTCGGAGAAAATATGTTCTGGATAGGTGATTGGGGTAATGATGCCATTACTCTACTACAATCTTCTCAGCATTAGACTCTTCAATTGTCTGTACCTCAGGTAATGTATCATCATTGGTCTGTTTAGGAGGGTCCATGATTGGTACTTCTGCCTTATCATATCCTTCCACTTCAAATATATATTTCCACACTATTTTGACAGATTTCACAACATCTTCTATCTTTTTGTTCAGTATTTGGAAGGTCCTGAATCTGGGAGTATGATTGTTTTCATATTTGGTCATTGCCTCTTTTATCTCTTTGTTCTTCATATTAAGCATGACTTCCCTTAATATTTGTTCCCTTATGTCTTTTTCAGTTCTGACTGCATTGTGCCAGGGAATAGATACTGCCTTGAACAAATATTCTGTCATATGACTCTTTACCTCAGAGGGGTCATATTTCCATTTATCTATTTTCTCCACAACTTCTTCCTCTATTTTCTTCTGTACTACCTTAGTTCTTGAAGCATAATTCAATTACTTAAGAGAACCCATACCATTGCCTCCTTTAAGATTTTCAATCTTCTTATCGAGTTTAGGTGGTGGCTTCTTGAAGACAACTATATCAATTTCTTCATCATCATTATCATCTTTATCCAATACAAGTCTCCTTCTTAATATCCTTGTGGTGATAGAAGGTGTAGTGGTCTTTGCCTTTTTATTGGATTCTCCCTTCCTTTTCTTCTGAGGAGGTTCTATATTTGTCTCTTCTTATTTTTTCTCAAGTTCATCATCCTCTATTTTGACTATATCCTCTTTAATTTTAGTGATAGAAGGAGAGTCAAAGGTCTTTCCATATTTCTTTTCAAATTTGTCTAACCTCTTCATTCCTCTCTTTATAATCTTAGGACTCTCTTGTTAGGAATAGTCCCAAGAGATAACTGACAGGGGGGGGGGGGGGAATCAGTTATCTANGGGGGGGGGGGGTGAATCAGTTATCTACAAGATTCAATTATTTATCCAATTAAGTATAGAATAACATTAAGCATAAACACAACAAGAAGCACATATTATAACACCACAATTTTGGTTACGGGGAAACCCAAAATAGGTAAAAACTCCGATGGGAATTAGAACCCAAAAAGAACTAAACTAGTGTATAATGATCCCTATTAGAAAATCCTACAACCCTATTAGGAGTTGATCTTTACAATGTATTAAGTACAGTGAACTAGTCAAAGGTCGCACCCTTTTAGGAGTCTTTTACAAGTAACCCTGTTTGAGGTGAGGACACACTGTCCGTGAGCACATTGCTCAAGTGATGAAGGCTGCAACCTTCTATACAATAGATATACACTATATCTAATATTTAACTATGAATTAGACCTACTGTCTCGATCAATTCCAGTTAATTGTATACACTCTTTGCTTCTTCACATAGATCTTCAACTAATGAATGATATAGCTTTACTGGCCCAATACATCAAACATTCTACTCTACTACTTTTTCCATTCTCTCAATGAGGATCATAAATGATCTGCTATAAGTATCCTCCTCCAAATATATGATCAAGTCAGCTTTTAGGAAACTCTTCAACAACTTCTTTGTCGGCCAAACTAATTACGCAACACAAATAGAACCGTGCAACTCAAGATGAGTAGATGCGTCACTTCACACAGTCGGATTCACCAAATTAACTCAAACTTACATCTCTAGATGAAACACATTAAGCACTCTTAACCAAACATTCTGAACTCATAACTAAACATGAATCTAAACACGCATATCCAAATGATAGGCACAACTCAAGAAACAATATAAATATTATCAACTCTTAATAAACAATCTCCTGAAACTGTAACTGGAAAATAGATCATCATAACTCAACTTCAACTGCACAAATGAATCTACATCTATGAACATAGGATAATGAATATGTCTACAACATAAAAATAAACACACAAGGCTCCAACATATCCATACTGAGAATTACATACAGGACATTGATGCATACTATATGTTGTCATCAATGACAAACATATAGTCAACCACTAGCTCAAAGGAAAATCTCTAACAATCTCCCAGTTTGACATTGATAGCAACATATGATATGAAAAACACCATCAATCTAGAAGTAATCTTTCTTTTTACAATCTTCTCAATATCCTCAGCAAAACTCCCCTTAACTGCTGTATCTCCATGACTGTATTTGATTTTTCATGACTCTATACTCCCCCAGACTATATAATCCCCCTTTGACATCAATGGAAAAGGGTGCCAAAAAAAAAAGCATAGGTACTACTCCTGAGGTAGAGTAGTCAACCATTCATCACTCACCAAGGACTGATGCACTTGCTACAAATTCTAAATAGACTTAGGAAAGGGAATTACTCCCAACTTCTCCCTGAGATGCTCAAAAGTATCTTTTGGTAAAGGCTTTGTGAATATGTCTTCTAACTATCCTTTGGTGCTCACATAATCCAACTTTACTTCTATCTCTGCAACTTTCTCTCTTAGAAAATGATATTTTATTTCAATGTGTTTTGTCTTTGCATGCATCACAAGGTTTTTTGACATATTGATAGTGCTAGTGTTGTCACAATGAATTACAATAGGATAATCAATCTGAATTCCAAAGTATTTTATCATCTACTTGATCCAAACAATTGTAGAACAATATAATGCTACTGCTACATACTCTGCTTCTATTGTTTACTGAGAAATACAATTCTTCTTCTTGCTTGTCCAAGTAACTAACCTATTTCCAAGAATTACTACTCCTCCTGAGGTACTCTTTCTGTCATCAACACAACCTACCCAATCTGCATTTGTATACACATGAAGTTCTACATTCTCTGAGTTAGGATACCATAAACTATTATTTATATTCCCTTTTAAGTATCTAAATATTCTTTTTATTGCCATTAAGTGATTTTTTTTAGGTTCAGCTACAAAACTTCCAACAATGCCAACTGCATTATAAATATCTGGTCCAGATTGAGTAAGATATATGAGTTTCCTAATTATAAACTTGTATAGTGTCTTGTCTACTTCTATAGAATCATCATCTTTAGAAAGCTTGCTTCTAATTATCATGGGGGTGCTTACTAGCTTGCAATCTTCCATCTTGAATTTCTTCAATATTTCTTTCACATACTTAGACTGATTAATGAATATCCTTCTATTTGTCTGTTGTAAATTTAATCCCAAAAAGTATTTGATAGGTCCAATCATGCTCATTTCAAACTCGATCTGCATTTCTTCAGCAAAATCTGCACTAAAATTGTCATTACCACCAAAAATAATGTCATCAACAAAAATAGCAACAAGTAATAATCCTTCAAGTGTCTCTCTTAAGAATAAGTTACAATATACTACTCCTTTCTTGAATCTGATCTTTGTCAAGTAACCATCTAGTCTTTGATACCATGCTCTAGAGGATTTCTTAAGTCCATAGAGGGCTTTCTTCAGTCTGCATACCATGTCAGGTTTGTCTGATAAACTAAGTCCTTCAGGTTGTTCTATATAGAATTCTTCCTTCAAGTCACCGTTCATGAATGTTGACTTGACATCCATCTAATATACTTTAAATTTCTTGAATGTTTCATAAGCTAGAAACAATTTTATAGCTTCCAGTCGGCTCATAGGGGAAAATGTATCAGATTAATCAATACCTTCTCTCTACGCATATCCTTTACATACCAATCTTGCTTTGTTTCTTACCACTATACCATCTTCATTCATCTTGTTTCTCAATATTCAATTGGTTCCAATCACATTTTTGTCACAGGGTCTATGGACCAATTCCCATGTATCATTATTAATTATCTGATCTAACTCTTCTTTCATTTCTTTCTACTAGTCAGAATTAATACATGCATTTTCAACACTTAAAGGTTCAATTTGTGAAAATAAACATACCTCTTTATCAACTCTTAAACCTTTTTCTCTAGATCTTGTCATAACTTTACTGCTCTGATCTCCAATGATATCTACTTTTGAATGGTATTTAGATGTGAATTTTGGAACTTTAGGTGTGAATTTCTGATCTTTTATCTGTGATTCCTCTTCACTTGGTTTAGGTTCATTGCATGATACATCAATGCTGCCAAACATTTCTTCAATAACTATTTCTTTATTGATAGGTCTTGGTTCATCTTCAATCATAGGTGCATAATCATAGTATCTCTCTTGAATCATAAAAATTCTCATCAATATTCACATGTGTACTTTCAATTATTTTCTTCAATCTCAAGTTAAAACATCTATAAGCTTTTCTTTTGGTAGAGTAACCAAGAAAAATACCTTAATCGCTTCTAGCATCAAACTTGCCAACCCATCATCTCTCTTAATGTAACACTTGCTTCCAAAGATTCTAAAGTATTTTACTGTAGGTACATTCCCAAACCAAAGTTCATAAAACCAAAGGTGCATACTCAGGGGTGAGTATACCAGCCATTCAGGGCTGGTGTAGAGCTTGTCTAGATCCCCCTATGACCATTAGGGTCATTTATCCAGAAGTAGAAGGTGCATCCATTATGGATGCATATACCACTTTTTTAATACCATCATCTTTCTTTACTTCAACCCAAATCTTGCTTGTATATTTTGTAGCTTTCACAAACTTAACTGCTTCAGATTATTCAAATAGAGATCTTTGAGACTTATCAGGTCTTTCTTGTATTTGTGCTCTAGAGTTGCAAAACTTTGAGATGTGTCCAACCTTGTTACAAGAGTAACAAATGACTGGAGGTCTTGAATTTCTAGGCGTATTGATATGAGTTACCATACTGCATTGTTTAGCTGTATGACCATTGTAATTGCATATCTGACATGTAGTGTTCTGAGAACTTTGCTATGGTTGACTTCTTTGATTTTGCTATGTCTGATTTCTTTGATTTGATCTACAATGTATAGCTCTATGACCAAATTTATTGCATGAATAACAATAGCCATTGAAAGGTCTTACCTCTTTACAATCTCTTGCTATATGTCCTTTCTTGTTACAGGCATAAAAAGTTTGGTTGACTGGCTTGTGTTCATCTTTAGGTGGTTCTACTTTAGCTTCTGCATGATTCTCAGTTTCCTTAGCTTCTGTAGATTCTTCTGGTGCTTTTGTTCTTTCTTGTATTGAATTGATTTGAATTTGTGCTTCATTGTATCAAATACCACTAGTATCACCTCTTATCTTTTGTGCTTAAATCTGTGATTGTATTAGATCAGAACTTGTGTGTAATTTGTCAATACGATCCTTGACTTCTGTCAACTCAGATTCTATATTTTTCTTGATGTTCTCTTACTCCAAGATTTCTAGGTTTGGTTGCATAAGTTCTTCATCTAATTGTTTGTTTTCTTTATTCTTTTCTTCAAGAGTTGTCTGGCTATCAGTTAACTACTCATTCAAATCTTCAATCTGATCCTTTAGAGACATGTTTTCTTCATTCATCTTTTTGACCATTTTTCCCAAATCATTCGTAGAAAAATCTTACAAATCTTTTCTTAGTTTCTTGATGAATACTTGTGAGCCATTGAATTTCAATTTTAGTTCTTCATTTTATTTTTCAGGTCTTCAAGAGCTGCTTCAAGATTTTTCTTCAAATGTTTCACTTCTGCTGAATCCATCATCTCCTCAAGTGGTTAAAATTCTCTTAGAGGACCAAATCTCTGATACCAATTCTTAGGAATAGTCCCAAGAGATAACTGAGAGGGGGGGGAGGTGAATCAGTTGTCTAAAAGATTAAATTCTTTATCCAATTAAGTATAAAATAAAATTAAGCACAAACACAACAAGATAACACAGATTATAACACCACAATTTTGGTTATAGGGAAACCCAAAATTGGTAAAAACCCTGGTGGGAATTAGCACCCACAAAGAAATGCACTAGTGTATAATGATCCTTGTTAGAAGATTCTACAACCCTGTTAGGAGTTGATCTTTACAATGTATTAAGTAGAGTGACCTGGTCAAAGGTCAGACCCTATTAGGAGTCTTTTACAAATAACCATGTTAGAGGTGAGGACACACTGTTCGTGAGCACACTGCTCAAGTGATGAAGGCTGCAACCTTCTAGATAATAGATATACACTATATCTGATATTGAAATATGAATTAGACCTACTATCTTGATTAGTTCCAGTGAATTTTATACACTCTATGCTTCTTCACATAGAAATTCAATTTATGAATGATATAGCTTCACTGGCCCAATACATCAAACATTTTCCTCTACTACTTTTTCCATTCTCTCAATGGTGATCACAAATGATCTGCTATAATTATCCTCCTCCAAAGATATGATCAAGTTGGCTCGTAGGAAACTCTTCAACAACTTATTTTTCAGCCAAACTAAGCACACAACACAAATAGAACTGCGCAACTCAAGATTGGTAGACACATCGCTTCACACAGTCGGCTCCACCAAATTAACTCAAACTTCACTCTCTAGATGAAACATGTTAAGCGCTCTTAACCAAACATTATGAAATCATAACTAATCATGAATCCAAACATGCATATCCAAATGATAGGTGCAAATAAAGAAATAATATAAATACTATTGGCTCTTAATAAACAATCTCCTAAAACTGCAACTGGCAAATAGATCATCATAACTCAACTTCAACTACACAAATGAATTTGCATCTATGAACATAGCATAATGAATATGTCTACAACATAAAAATAAATTTGCAAGGCTCCTACATATCCATACTAATAATTACAAATAGGACACTTTTGCATACTATATGTTGTCATCAATGACAAACATACAGTCAACCACTGGCTCAAAGGAAAATCTCCAACATCTCTATCTCTATAGATATCCTTCTTTTTGCTTCTTCATAGGTACCAAAGTATGGTGCCTTGGTATTGGCAGGTTCATTTACAAGGGCCTCAATGATGTTCTCAGTTTTTGTATCATCCTAAAATGGAAGCACTTCCATTTTGGTAGTTTTATCACCTTTATTTAGTACATTTTCATATAAGATTTGCATTTAGGATGCACATGCACTTGATTATGCATTTCTAGGTAAATTTAGGGTTAAGGTCCTTTAGGACCTCCTTAATGTCCCCTTCTATGATTCCATCTTCTTGGGTAAAACCTATGTATTGGTTCTCCTAAATCTTCATCACACTTACTTTTTGGCCTCTGTGCTTCTATCTAACATCCTGGTGTGTTTTCTCACCTCCCTGGGTCCCTGGTTGACCCAGGAATCCTACAGATTTCCCAAGGTGACCAGCCTGAAACCTTAGTTCAGGATTGAGGTCGATCCTGACCTAGGTCAGGGTTGAGGTCAACCTTGACCTAGGTCAAGGTTGAGGTCTTCCTTTACCCAGGTCAAAGTTGAGGTTGACCTTGACCCCTGTCAGGCGATGGTCCCCGCTTTCAAATCTGGAGTCTATCGACATCCTAAAACTTAAAATAGGTCCTCAGGTCTGGATGCAGAAGTATTTTCCCCGATATTAGGATTAATACATCCCCTCCTTGGTTGGTGATTTTAATTGGACCATAATTCAAGGTGAAATTTGAATTTGGGTCCCTTGCGTTGCCCTAGGAGGTCTGTATTGAGATCTCTATGTAAACACTCTCTTTTGCCTTCATTTGGACTTGAAAAAGAATCATAAGATGATATGATGCAATTATGATTTTTACATGATGATGAGGCAAGAAACCAAGAGGATGATATAGAAGGACAAGACATGATGATGCATTAATACATTCAAGCACTTTTGTAGACAAGCCATTGTGGATCTTCTTTGGAGCAAGAGAGACATCTTCTTTTCCTTCTTCTTGAATCCACCATTTTCAACCTTCAAGCATTCAAAGGATATTATTATGGGGTAGCAATTATGGATTGTGAGTTTGGTAGGAGTACTTTAGCCTTGGGGGCTTGGTATGATTTCTTTATCATATTCAAATCTATGCATTTCTTTCTCATTCTCAATTCATGCTAGGGTTTTTAATCTAGAAGATTAGATCTTGACATTACACATTCAAATCTATTTCCAAGAGAAAAACACACATATATTCTATTATATTTGACTATTCGTGGAGGTGGAGATCACCAAAATGGGGGTTTGACTAAGGAAAAACCCTATATAGCCACCCTAAAACCCCTCTTTTTCAGATATTTGCAGGTGTTGTTTCGGGAGTTACAGGTTCGGGAATAGTGAAACAGAGAATAGATACAAATACCCTTTTTAGAAAAATTTTGGGATCCAAAAATAGAATTTTGATCTGCAAATTTTTAGGTTGATTATGACCTAGGGCGAACTCAGAAATTCTGGCAAATGGTGACATTGACTTGAGGGTGCAAATCAAAACTATCTCAAAACAGAAAAATATTTCTGGGTTCTGTTCGTTTGTGCATTTCCATTCTAGATCTGGTCTCAGATTTTCTAGAAACTCAACACAACCTTCAAAAAACAACATTTTCAGATCCAATATGATGTAAGGTTGGTATTTTACTCCATTAATCTTTGCTTCTAATTTCAATATCCATTATTAAATATAATCTTCAAATGCTTTCAAACAAATTAAATGTAAAGGGTTAAATCATGACATTGGTCTCTTTTATTTATGAATATCTATTGTGAAAACTCTATCTAGGAGATCAACATCATCATCATTTTCCTCTTTACATTTTGGTGAACCCATGATAGAAAACTATTTCTCTTTGGTGTTATATTTATATTTCATATTAATATCTTGCATGCATATAGAAGTAGGTTTTCTTTTATGCTCTCGCATTTATATTCCAAAAAAATACATAAAAATATATAAAATTTCTTTAAAACACAAAAAACATTTGCATGCTTGTAATTTTATTGTGTGTTCAATATGTATGACTCTTGTTTAGAATACTTTGATGAGGATTTTAATGTACAAGAGAATATATCCCTTAATGAGGTACATGGAAGTGAGAATGAAAATGGTTCAAATGAGATCTCCATGGATCCTATTCCTATTTCATTCTCCTCCACAACTTCTCCGATTGACCTTTACCATAGGATGTGTGCATGGTTACCTTCATACTCCTCTATTTGCAACATTGAGGCACCTAGAACATTATTCCCTAAACCTTTGATAATGGTAAAAGGATGTCCTTGAATAACTATTATGGGTAAACCTAAAGATCCTTTGGATTTCTTTGATAATATAGATTCCATTTCACATGCTTATCGTACACGGAATAATCCTCAACCTACTATTCCAACCTCTTTACCTCCTTCTCAACCCATGCTTCCTCAAGCAGCTAGGTTACCTTCTTCCTTTTAAGAGTATGACTTAGTTGAGCAATTACGCGGTACTCCAGCTAAGATATCTTTATGGGAATTGCTTCAAACTTCTCCTACATATCATGAGGCATTACAAAAAGCTTTATCTACTCTTCTAACTCTACCTCCTAATCAAGAGAACATTAATTCATTCTTGGAGTGCATACATACTATGCCTTCTATACCTCCTATTGTGTTCATTGATGATGATTTACCTACTGTTGAGGTGCAAAATAAATATGATTCTCTTATGGTTGTTGTTTCTATTAATTAGAGTATCATTCGTAGAACATTAATTAACAATGGATATGGGCTTAATGTTTGTAGCATGGATATGCTCAAGGCTATTAAAGCTGATCATACAACCATTCAACTAGATAATATCCCTATTTGTGGATTTGATAATATTGCAAAGAAAACTTTGGGCATTATTACTCTACCTATCAAGGTTGGTCCATTCCTTCTTCACACACCTATTAATGTCATGCCTGGACCTCTCAATTATAAATTTTTAAGGAAGAACTGGGTTACATACTATGCATGCAATTCCTTCTACTCTACATCATAAGGTTAGGTTCATTTATAATAATCTGATGTATACTTTACATGCGGTTGATGCGCCAAACCTTTGCTTAAATACAGAATATGGTAAGGTTTCTGAACTCATACAACCAAGTAAGGAACCTGAGAAACCTCCTGAAGTCAAACAAGTTGAAGATCCATCCTCTTCTTTAACTAAAGATGATTGGGGAACATTGGATTTTAATCCTTCTTTTATAGGATAATACAAAGTTTTTGATTTAGAGTTTCAGAAGGAACAAAATGGGTTTGAAAAACAAGTCTTTACTCCACAATCTGGGAAATTAGAAAGTAAGTTTTTTGTTGCTTCTCTTGAAGAAACAATTGATACAATAAAACCATATTTTTATGACATTGTGACATATGCCACTCCTTTAACTCAATCTGATATGGCTGATATATGTGGATTTGGTTATCATTTACTTAGGAAATGAGGATTCAATGGGAAAGGATATGGAAAATTTGAGCAAGGTATACAAGTGCCCTTGGACAATGAAATTTATGATTATACTTATGGGCTAGGGTTCAATCCTTATAAGAAACCATCATCTTTTCCTCTTAATGTTAATCATATCGATGGTGGACACTTAAAATTGGTTAATCCACCTCTCCTTGACATGGATCAAAAACCTAGTTTGGATATTTTTCCTGAGGATGAAGCCTTAGCTGATTTTTTAGGAGCTTATCAAGATTTACCTACGTTTCATCATAAAAGAAGAAAGCATTATTGTCTGAATAATGAAGCCTATTTTGGAGAACATGATGAACAAGATATTTCTCCTTTTCCAATGGACTCTCCCATACAAAGTAATTTATTAATAACTGAGACTATGAAAGTTCAAATGGATGAGAATGACTCTAAAAACACAATCGAAGTGGGAAAATGTTTGAATCAAGATGAACATGATCAATTGGTTTCCCTTTTTCTTGAATATAAGGATATATTTGCTTGGACATATTCAGATATGCCAGGTATAAATCCTAAGATTGTGACTCATAATATTGTTCTTAAACCTAATGTCTAACCTGTGAAACCAAAAATCTGAAAGATGAATCCGGGCATTGCCTTGCTAGTAAAAGCTGAAATTGAAAAGTTATTAGGTGCTGGGTTCATATACTCTATTGATTACTCTAAATTGATTTCTAATATTGTGGTTGTTTCTAAAGGAGAGAGTAAGATAAGGATGTGCACCGATTTTTGAGATTTGAATAAAGCATCCTTAAAAGATGATTTTCCCCTACCCAATATTGATATGATTGTGGATTCAACAACAATTCATGCTTTATTGTCTTTTATGGATGGATTTTCAGGCTATAATAAAATATTTATTCTTATAGAAGATCAACTTAAAACCACATTTATCACACCTTGGAGAACATTCTCTTGGGTCATGATGCCTTTTGGATTAAGAAATGCGGGAGAAACTTATCAATGTGCTATGACCTTGATGTTCCATGATTACATCGATAAGATTCTAGAAGATTATGTAGATGACATCTTGGCAAAATCTAAACAAAGAAACTACCATGTTTTATTTTAAGACAAATATTTGAAAGGATTAGGAGTTATAATATGCGATTAAATCCTAAGAAATGTGCTTTTGGAGTTGATTCGGGTAAATTATTAGGATTTATAATCTCTAAGTGAGGCATAGAAGTGGATACTGAAAAGATTGATTCTATTGTTAATATTCCTCCTAAGAATATTTCTCAATTACATAGTTTACAAGGAAAAATTCAATCTATCCGTCGCTTTATTTCTAACTTAGCTGATAGAACTATTCCTTTCACTTCCTTTCTTAGAAAATATACCAATTTTTCTTGGAACTAGGAATGTAAACAATCATTTGAAAAATTTAAGGATTATATTTCTAATCCTCCTATTTTTCAACCTTCCCAATTCAATAAACCCTTCTATCTATATACTTCTGCCACTTCCCATGTTGTGAGTGCATTATTAGCTCAACATGATAGTGAAGGTAAGGAAAGACTGGTATACTAAATTAGTCAGACTTTACTGGACTATGAAACAAGATATACCAATTTAGAAAGACAATTCTTTTCTTTAGTTTATGCTTGTCAAAAACTCAAGCATTATCTATTGAATGTTGATGTTAATGTGATTGTAAAATTTGATCCTCTCAAACACCTTTTCTCAAAAACTGATCTCTCTGGTTGTCTGGATAAATGGGTGATGTTACTTACTGAATTTGATCTTAATTTCATTCTTCAAAAGTCAATTAAAGGACAAGATTTAACTAATTATCTAACTGAAGCTCCTTGTCCTCATTCTCATACGAACTTCGCCTCAATAGAATTCCCTGATGAGAATATTTTAGCTATTAAACAAGAAGATGTTTGGGAATTATATTTTGATGGTTCTAGATGTAAAATAGTTTTTGGTGTAGGAATCATCTTGGTCCCTCCTACAAATAAACCAATCCCTATGTCATATAAATTGACCTTTCCTTGTACTAATAATATTTTGGAATATGAAGCTCTTATAGCTGGCCTACGAGTAGCTTCATCACTTCATATCAAAAACTTGAAAATATACGAGGATTCAAAATTTATTGTTGAACAAATCAAAGGGGGTTATCAGACTAAGAATGATAAAATGTCACAATATAAGGAATTGGCTCTTGATATCCTTTCACAATTTTATTCTTATACGATTCAGACTCTACCTACGAAAGATAATCAACATGCACACGCCATGACAAGCACAACTTCTTTGGTATGTCTTGAGAATAATGCTGAAGACTTTCAATTTACTATACACACTCTTAAACAACCCGTAATTTATAATAAGGGTAATGTTGATTGTTGTAACTTGCATTTGGATGAATGGTATTTGCATATCTTTCACTTTTTCAAAGACAATACATTTCTTGAATCAACAACAAGGAACATGCGTAACCGTATTAGGAATCTTGCAGTATGATATATCATTTTGGGTGATACTCTTTACAAACATTCTTATAATGGTTTTCTATTAAGATGTCTTGGTAGAACCGAAAATCTGATAGCTTTAGCAGAAGCTCATTCTGGTTCTTGTGGAGGACATTTTGGTGGGAAATCTTTAGTTAATAAACTTCTTAGAATGGAATATTATTGGCAAACAATGGAAGAAGATTCCTTTACATTTGTTAAGAAGTGTCCTCAGTGTCAGCAACATCATAATTTAATTCATGCTCCTGCTCATGAGCTTCTTAATCAAGTTGCTCCATGGCCTTTTAGCATTCGGGGATTTGATCTTATTGGAAAAATTTCACCAGCTTCTTCTCAAGGACATACGTACATTCTCATAGCTACAGATTACTTTACAAAGTGGGTAGAGGCTATTCCTCTCCACTCTACTACTGCGGATGTTATTTGTAATTTTATTCTTAATAATATTATAGCACAATTTGTTATTCCTTCAACGATAGTTTCAGATAATGGTACTTCCTTAAAAAATAAAGAAGTCACAAAATTCTTGGAGAAATATCATATTCAACATAGATTTTCTACTCCCTACTATCCTCAATCTAATGGTCAAGCTAAAGCATCGAACAAAGTTATTGAACAAATCCTAAGGAAAATAGTCAATAAGCATGCAAAAGATTGGTATACTCAACTTACTTATGCTTTATGGGCTTATAGGACTAGTGTCTGCACTGCCACAGGTACTTCTCCTTATAATCTTGTTTATGGTACTAATGCTATTATGCCATTAGAATTAGAAATACCTTCATTGTGTGTTTCATTCCATGGGATAATTGATAAAGATACCTTCTAAGAACAACGATTACAAGAATTAGAAATGTTGGATGAACAAAGAATAAATGCTTTGGAACATATTCAGGCTTATCATAAATCACTTAAAAAATAGTACAATCATAAGGTGATTGAACGGTCATTTTTGGTTGGTGATTTATTCTTATATGAAAATCAAGGAATGTGAATGCTTTACCTGGTGAAAAAGGGAAATTCAACCCTAATTGGCTTGGACCTTTTTTGGTTATTGAGGATTTTACTTCAGGTGCTTATAAGATTGCTAATATGAATGGTGTTCCCCTTAAGGATCCTATTAATATTATGCATCTCAAACGTTATTATCCATAACACATCAGCTCTTTTTCATGTATTTATGTATTCCCTATAGAATGGTTATGTCTATTTTGTAGGTTATATGATTTGAATACATTCATACATTAATTTCATTTCTTTCTTTATGTTAAGTTTTTGTGTATTGATGAAAAGAACAAGTAATCAATGATAGAACTAACTGGACAAGCAAAATTTTCATATATAAATATCCAAGAGTTTGGTACATATATGGAACATATACAATGGCTATCAATCTCTATCTCTATGCTTTGAGGGTCGATGGATCCTAGCTCTTTCTTCTCTATGGTGTGATGCTAAAGATCCTGGTATGGTAGTCCATGTGTGACTCCTCGATATGCTCATCTCATAGTTGTGCTCCTTAGCTCTTTGTAGGTCAGCCATCAATTTATCTTCTCTTTCTTTGCACAACCGCAGTTCTTGGTGGATGCATGCAAAAATATCTTCATGTCGGTTGGGATCTCTCTGCCTAATAAGGGACTCTCGCTCGCTAGATGGTAGTTGGTAGGATAAATAGGTATCCTTCAAGACCTTGAATACAAAGAAAATCCACTCTGCTATACTAGCTATAGATTTAAAACATATCTATCTTTTAGTATTTCTTCTAGCAAAATTTTTTACTTAAATTAATTTAATAAATTACATAAATCATACCTGGATCTCCCTCCTGAGCATCATCAAAAGATCTAGATGGTGGGGGCTTGGAGTGACTACCCTCTCCTCGCTCACTGTGTCTAGGTCTAGGTGGTGGTGTCTCTATGTGTGTGTGGGGAGGTCATTTTGATCTCAATGGAATGACATAGGTCACCTGATCATCCACACCAGTACTACCACCTTGGGTCATATCCTTTTCTCTCTCATATGCTCCCTCATCCACTCTCTCCTCTTCTCTCTCCTCCTCCATGGGATCTCCCTTAGGGAAGGGCTCCTCCTCATCTCTATGATCCTCCTCCTCCTCTTTTGGTGTGTCACCACCTCGGTGCATCCTCTCTGAAAGACCTAGATCACCTGTAGGGTAGTCATCAGGGAAGATGGGATGGGTCCCTTGTAGACTCCAGTATCTGATATACTCTTTGCTCACCCCTAGATGGAATATAGTGGGATCCACCTCTATATCCCCCGTCTCATCTATATCGCTATCTACAATATTTTCTACTGTAGGTCTATGTATGGCACTGGGTCTCTGGTAATATCTCATCAAATATCTGTACCAAGGTACTGTATGAGGGACTCCCTGTATCAAACCAAACTACCTCATAAATCTATCATAATAATATGGCATCACTGCATGACTAGTAGGACCCTCTAGCAACTTGTGCTACAAGGAGTGTCTCAAATGGTGTCGAGTATCTGGCCATCCTGTCATCCGATGGTATGGTCTCCATATCACATCCAAACTGGGTATACAGTCAAAGCATACCCTCCAAAAGAGGATATCTTTGTACAACAAGACATCTCCTAAATGATGTGAAAAGGCTCTCGGTGTGCTTGCATCTACCATCACTAGAACATCCTATGGTTGAGTACATGCGTAATGCTCAAACATCCAACCTGTAACAAGGTACATACTATAAGACTCTCCCGCTAAAATCTCACTAGCTGACTCAACTCATGGTAAATATGGGCTAACATGCTACTCCCCCATGAGAAAACAATCTTGTCACTCTCCATCCTGTGCATGAGATCAGCAAATGGTGCTAAGAAAATTGTACCCTTTGTGTTGGGCATTACAACCAAAGAGAGTATACATAGCATCACTCTCTATACCAAGGGTATCGGACCTGCTAGTATGGATGATAGAGTGATATGATCTAATTGGGTCCTCATTTGTGGTACTCATCCCAAATAATACTCTCCATCTACAAACACCTTAGGAGGACCCCACTGTACTCTCATTCTAATAGGCTCACCCTTGATTGGAAGTTGTAGGATCCTGTACACACCCTCCAATGTGATCATGATCTCTCCTGATGAAAGATGGAAGGAACAAGTGTCCTCATCCCATCTCTCTATCATGGACCGATGGAACCTCATCTATGGTAGGATTGCTACCCAGTACAATCCCACATCTCTCAATAACTATATATCCTCATGTTTTATCTCGGACAAGTTCTCTTTGATAGCCAATAGAACCCCTCCAGAGGGATGCTCTCGGAGACGGACAAGATCCTGTTAGCACAAACAATATCATATAAGTCATCTATATTAAATAACTAAAATTATCACTTGACCTAGTCCAGGTTGACCTTTTTGGGTCAATGTTGACCTTTCTGGGTCAAGGTTGACCTTTTTGGGTTAGGGTCGACTATATCACTAGAAAGGACTGGACCTCCCTAGTTATGGTTTACCTGCCAAGGTCAGGGTCAATATAACTGGGTCAGGGTCAACCTTTTTTGTTTAAGGTCAACCTCCCCTATAAAAACAAGAATTCCTCAATTAAAACATCAAAAACAAGGCACCTATCTCAGGCAGTAGTTGTCCACTGGCCAGGCACTGTTTGAGGACCTCCACGTGACTAGCTTGAAGTTCCTCTCTCTTTGGCATATTTCTCCTCATTTCCAAGCTCTAAAAATGGTAAGAATGAGAAGGTAAGTTCTCTTCATCTTATTTATAGCTTCAAATTAGGGTTTCCTTATGGTTTTCTTAGGGTTTCATTTGAATTTACTTAGGTCAAATTCAAATTTCCTTTTACATGCATTTAGATAGGCATTTACTCTTTTCATCATAACTTGAGTTTGGTAGCTCAATTTTCAGTGTCGTGAGTGACGTTGGAATCGTGATTCAGATAAATAACCTCTTAAATTAGTTTAGGAATATTTTGAATCCTTAGAAATTATTTAGGAAAGAACCTTTCAACAAATTGCATAGCCAATGTATAGATCAAACTTTATCACCTTGTTTCACCTTTCAAAATTAGTAAGCCGAAACAGAGGGGGCATAAGGGGCTCTACGAATTTATCAAAACCATCTTAGTAAGGCTTAGGTTCTCTATGGATTTTCATTAACCTTGTGTTGTAGGTTGCGAATACTAACAGTTTCTTACAGAATTTCCACATCGAGGACTTAGCTATATCTTTTTTACTTTACAATGTTTTCTTACTTTAGCTTGCATATTCACGTAGTGTCATACCTAAGATAAAGTGGCGGATAAATGTATCATCCTAAAATGAAATAAATTCCATTTTGGTAGGTTTAGCACCCTTTTTTAGTACATTTTCATATTAGATTTGCATTTAGGATGCACATGCACTTGATTTTGCATTTCTAGGTGAAATTAGGGTTAAGGTCCTTTGGGACTTCCTTAATATCCCCTTCTATGATTCCATATTCTTGTGTATAACATATGTATTAGTTCTCTTAAATATTCATCACACTTACTCTTTGGCCTCTGTGCCTCTATCTAACATCCTGGTGTGTTTTCTCACCTCCCTGGGTCCCTGGTTGACCCAGGAATCCTATAGATTTCCCAAGGTGACCAGACTGAAACCTCAGTTTAGGGTTGAGGTCGACCCTGACCTAGGTCAAGTTTGAGGTTGACCTTGACTTAGGTCAAGGTTTAGGTCTTCCTTGACCTAGGTCAAGGTCAAGATTGACCTTGACACTTGTCAGGTGATGGTCCCCGCTTTCAAATTTGGAGCCTATCAGGATCCTAAAACTTAAAATAGGTCCCCAGGTCCGGATGTAGAAGTGTTTTCCCTGATATTTAGATTAATACATCCCTCATTGGTTGGTGATTGAAATTGGACCATAATTCAAGGTGAAATTTGAATTTGGGTCCCTTGCATTGCCCTAGGAGGTCTATATTGAGATCTCTATATAAATGCTCTCTTTTGCCTTCATTTGGACATGAAAAAGAATTGTAAGATGATATGATGCAATTATTATTTTGACATGATGATGAGGCAAGAAAGAAAGAGGATGATATAGAAGGATGTGACATAATGATGCATTAATACATTCAAGCACTTTTGTAGACAAGTCATTATGGATCTTCTTTGGAGCAAGAGAGACATCTTCTTTCCTTCTTGAATCCACCATTTTCAACCTTCAAGCATTCAAAGGATATTATCATGGGGTACCAATTACAAATTTTGAGTCTGGTAGGACTAATTTAGCCTTGGGGGCATGGTATGCTTTCTTTATCATATTCAAATCTATGCATTGCTTTCTCATTCTCAATTCATGTCAGGGTTTTTAATCTAGAGGATTAGATCTTGACATTACACATTCAAAGCTCTTTCCAAGAGCAACATAGACACATATATTCTATTATATTTGGCTATTTGTGGAGGTGGAGATCACCAAAATGGGGGTTTGACTAAGGAAAAATACTATATAGCCACCCCAAAACCCCTCTTTTTTAGATATTTGCAGGTGTTGTTTCAGGAGTTACAGGTTTGGGAATAGTGAAATAGAGCACAGCTTCAGATACCCTTTTCAGAAAACTTCTAGGATCCAAAAATGGAATTTTGATCTGAGAATTTTTAGGTCGATTGTGACCTAGGGCGCAATCATAAATTTTGGCAAATGGTGACATTGACTTGAGGGTGCAAATCAGAACTGTCTCAGAATGGAAAAAGATTTCTGGGTTTTCTTTGTCTCTGCATTTCCATTCCAGATCTGGTATCTAATTTTCTAGAAACTCAACATAGGCTTCAGAAAACAACATTTTCAGATCTTTTATGATGTAAGGCTGGTATTTTACTCCATTAATCTTTGCTTCTAATTTCAATATCCATTATCAAATATGATCTTCAAATTATTTCAAAGAAATTAAATGTAAAGGGTTAAATGATGGAATTGATCTCTTTTATTTATGAATATCTATCATGCAAACTCTATCTAGGAGATCAACATCATCATCATTTTCTTCTTTATAGTTTCATCCATGTTAACCTCATAAGAAAGAGGTTTTACCCATGCAACCATAGGTTTTACAGCTTGTATGTAAACCTTATCACAATCAACTAGGAAACAAATATCATCCTTATAATCTTAAACTAGTTGTTTAGGAATCCTGTATCTGCTTTGCATTCTCTGTCTGAAATTCTCAAAATATCCGTCCATGATATTCTCAAAATTATCTCCTAGCTTAACTATGAATTAATTTATTTGATGAATTATGGGTCTATCCTTCTTCCATGCTACTATACCCTTGGAAGGAAAGAATTTTTGAACATAAAATAATATGCATACCAAAAGAGAACCAAACTTACATGGATTTGTTTTGGATGCCCAGATGTTTTCCATATTCTTGCTTAGCTGAATGAGATGCAACTCAGCTAGGTAAAATTCCATATTGTTCTTCACCACCTTGTATGATAAGTCCACAGCTTCACAAGGTACACTATTAGGTCTGTTGGAATTGTATATCTTGTGAGCTATCACATGAATCCCAAATTTCAATTCCATGTCATTGATTCCATTTAGTCTCATGCCTCTGTCATTCCACTCGGCAAGAGTTAACTCAGCTAGCTTATCTTTGGTTAGGGTTTTGGTAGCTTTAGCTATGTTGAGCATGGGATAGCCTATTACTTGGTGTATCATTGTCTTTGTGATCTTCACAGGCTGTTCCAACCATAGCTAGATGTCATGAACATTGCTAAGAATGAATATGATCCATTTGATTTGGAAATTCTTTGGCATATGCAGGATGTGGGTTAAACCTTTAACCTCAAGATGTTTGTGCTCGGGCTTCAAATTCCCATGTTTGAAAAATTTCTCATATGCTAAATTAATCTCAATTGTTCCAAGCTCCTGGATGTTACAATGATAGAAGCTTCAAATTTCATTGATCAATAATACCCTTGGAGGAACTAGAGAATGAGATCCCAATAGATCTATTTCCTCTGCTACTACTGGATGAAGCTTAAACTCTGGAGGGTTTTATACAACATTTCTTACCAACATTTTTGAACCTCTCTTAACCTTTCTGGTAGATGTGGATGCCATATCGCTCAGATAATTTGATCAAACTTCACTTTCAAATACAAGTTCACTCTAAATTGCTAAGGACTCTGAATTTCTTTGCAAACTAAAATCTTTGTAAACAATAACCTTTTCAATTAATCATTTATAAGAGTTGTTACTGTTAGAGTATTTCATTAAATTATATTTACATAGTAGCTATCATAGCTCGTGTAGTTCTCCTAGGATTACTCGGAAGCTCAGAGAAAAATGATTTCCCAATTCTTATACAACCTGACTCAGCTCGGTTAAGCTAGAGTAGCTCAGGTGCAACTGAGATCCTGACTTGGTTAGCACCATAGTATGTCCTAATGCATCAATATTTGGATTTGGACTTTCTAGCACATCTAGAACTAGTGTATGATGGATTGAATGCATAGTTCAAGTCATTTCCTTGCATCTCTATTCTACGATGGTAGATCCACCCAACTCACTATCTTGAGTGCCATTAGATCCTCCATTGTTTTGATCTGAACTTTTAGAGGATTTCCTTACCTATTTCTTACTCATCTGAGTTCTGATTTCTGAGACCTTTGATTTTCCTTTCTCAAAACTAGTATCTACCTTTTCTCTATTCATACAATTTCTTTTTAGATGACCAATTTTTTTACACACATAACATCTCTTGGTAGGATTTCCTTTTTAGAGGTGAGTCTTTTTACAATTTACATCAATGTGTCCATACTCTCCACAATGAAAACATCTATACCATGTGTTGTAATCCCATCCAAAAATTTCTTTGGCCAATTGTTCAGCAGGGTTCCATTTCTTAGTTCTACACTCGGAGGATTTATGACCTTGTTTGTTACACTTGAAACACTTTCCTTCAAACTTAGATTTCTCCGTGCATTCACTTTCTCTATGTCCATGTTTGTTGCAACTGTAGTATTTACCATTAAAATTTTATTTCCATTCCTCCAACATTTATTTGATGTATTCCCTAACTTACCACAGTGACTACAAGTAGGTTTCATGTTCTTTTGGGCTCCTTTCTTTGAGGATTCACCTTGTTTAGTATAACCTAGTCCATTTTGTCCATGATGTCTATTAACTGATATATACTACCTTGTCAATTCATCATACTTTCATTGATTTTCCTTTCAGTGTTGAGATCATTCTACAATCTTTCATTTTCTCTCCTTAGATTGATAAATTCTTGATTTGTATTATTGAGTTGATTTGCCAAATGTTCTTGCTGGAGTGACAAGTGATGGATTTCTTTTTCATTTTCTTCTAACCTTGTACTCAGCAATCTCTTATCTTCTTGTTTCAAATTTCTGTCATCATCTTCTTGATTCTTTTTCTCTATGACTTCACATAATCTGACTGAATGAGCTTCTTATTCTCTTTTCAACTTTTTGACTTCTTCATGTAAATTGAGATTCTTTGCAAGCAAGTCTTTAGTGGCTACATCAGCTTCTTCAAAACTTATATCTTTGCAAAAATTTTCAATTATTTCTTCTATGTAACTCCTGTCATTCATTTGTACTGCTAGATTTTTTCTTCTTTTCAAGGAAAGAGAGAGCTTCTCTTTGAGTTTCTTGATCTGATCCATGGCCATTTGTAGATCTATCTTTTCATTTTCAATGGCTTTCTCTGGTCTGTATACTTCCATTGCCTCTAATCTTTTCTCAAGTTGTTAAACTTCGGTTAGAGAACCTTTAGCTCTGATACCAATTGTTGGAAATATATTACATGCAAGGTGACTGAGAGGGGGGGTGAATCAGGAACCAATAAAACTTAATCTTCTTTATTCACAATTATATTATGTAATCTGATTTGCATGCATAGAACTAAAAGGAAAGAATCATAAACAACACATAACACAGTATTTGGTTGCCTAGAAACCTTCCAAATAGAAAGTAAAATTGGAATGGGGATGATACCCACAAGATTTAGTACTTTAGTATAAATTTAGCTTGTCAGAGCTTACATTGACCACTTAGCTTGTCAGAGCTTACATTGACCACTTCTGATGGCCTTCCCTATTAAGAGTAATAAGGACTGTTAAGTCCACCTTGTTAAAGGATTTGATACAATACAAAAAGTACTGCAACTCTGTTAAGAGATTTACAAAGGACTGTTAGGTCCACCTAGTTAGAGGATTTTTCTGATCCACTTGTTATAATGAACTAGTAGATGATCTACTTAGGCAACTCTGATTTGCTGAATGAGATCCTTTTGAATGTAACTGATCACCTGAATGTGATAGATGAGTCTTTGTTGTACTTATATACTTCTGCAATCTTCTAATCAATATGCCATCTCATATTTTCATATATACTCATACATATTTTTTTAACTGTATCACATTTTGGATAAACAAAGTATCTTACATATATATATTATCCAAAAAACTTAACTTCATAGGTCAACTTCCATTAGACATAACAATATAAGAAATGTCGGCCCAATACTATCACTCTGGTCCAAAAGTTTACTCAGGCGACAAAATGATACTTAGGCAATATGTTGATCACTCGGGTCACACTGATCACTTGGGTGATGCTGATAACTTGGGAAATATTGATCACTTGGGTCACACTGGTCACTCAGTAAATACTGATCACTCATGTCATATTGATCACTTGGGCAATATTGAATGACTAAGTGTTTTGACACTAATTGACAACATGTCTTGCCATAAGGTCTACTATTCTTGTATTTTCTAATGGTTTGGCACTTTTCTAGATATAGCTTGGATCTTGCTGTGTTCAGGTATAAATACACATCCCCAGAAAGAGCCACTGGTGGAACCCATATTTGCAGAATAGTTTATATTCATAATTAGGCAGGGAAGTATCTTTTTGCATTTGTTCATTTATCTTCTATAGCCATTTGTTTATATATTATAATTCATACCTATATTTCTTATATCTTTTATCAATGATATATCATTTTAATCTATGTTCCTAACAAGTTATGCTTGTCTACTATGAATTCCTTCTTATTTCCTCTTTGGTGCAGATAAAAATCTAGTAAGGTCAAAGTCAAAGTACAATGATTGTAATCAAAATACAGTTTGTGAAACCGTATGATTGTAAAACTTACCCTCTGTTTACCTATAGCATGGTGATAAAATGAAGCAGCGAGCAATCTTTTATCCATCACGGGGTGGTGAAGTATTTTGGTCTCGACCCCCATGATAATCAAAAAAATCAAACAGAGTTGTCGACAGTTGAAAATTTATGACCAATGTACACACAGATTCCTTTTAATTGATTTGGAACCAAAAAATGATCACCACATGTCATACAGAGTCAGATTTACTAAAGTTAAAATGAGTCGCATCCAATCAGATTAAGATCTAATCCAATGGTTGAGCACGATGGCGTTATCGCAAGTCATAGGACATTTAAACATTACACGATGGAAAAAAAGAGTAACAGGTGTACCAGGCCCACCAAGATATACAGGTGGAATAACGTGGATACAGATGTCGACATTTTGTTGGTAGGATGGAATTTTTAGAATACAAAAAGGCGCATAAATTAGAGTAAAGAACATACTACTTAAAAGACATCTTTTAGCCCATGCCGTAAATCAACGGTTGTGACTTAATCAAGTGGGTAAAAGTAATTGGAAGATAACCAAGGCACTTAAAGAAGATCCGTGACCATAGGATCAAATATCTATGGTTTAGCGTGATGATGCAATGGAGAAATAAATGGGCTTTAACCACTACGTGATAGCGAAGGATGTGACACATGGAACTAATGGGAAAATGACAAAAGGCCTCGGCGATAACATTAAAATTAAATTATTATGTGGAATTTTAAAATGTTAAATCTTCTATTATACTTAGGGTTTTCTTTATCGTTTATTATTTGACTTTGCATGCAAAAAACAAAGGTGGTGAACATGGTTTGATCGAACAGTCCAGATTCTAGACATCAGGACAAATGGTCACATGCAGACATGATGAAAATCGGGTCGTAGAGGAATGATCGATGCCATGGTTGCAGTCAATGAAAGGTGACAGACGTGATTCCAGAGACTAAATTCATTATCATGTGAAAATAAATATGGGGTTGACATGCTCATCTAATAAAATGTGGATGGATATATGGTTTAATTACCATCACGATGTAGATCCATTATTTAAAGTCATCGACTTAGACATACTATGTAGATATCATGAATAAGACTATGTATGTATATATGATTAGAATATCATTATAATGCAGATCTATTGATTAATTTAGTTTCATAGACATATTAAGAAAGACTTGTTAAGTTATTATGAGACCTAATAGTTCAATAACTATTATTGAATAAGGATAATTGGTTATCCCATTATTGAAATTAAACATTTGGTTATTGATCTTAGGTTAGGCATTTGTTAGGAAACATTGTGTTGATCTGAAGCTTGTCTGTATCCTTTGGGTTTCATACTTATAAGGATACCAAGATCAACACATAGGGACACAATAAGACTTAATGTTGTTATAGTCAGATGGGATAGATGGATCAATAACTAGAAATGTGAACTCTATTGTACTATTTTCCAAAATCAATAAAGATAAGTCCTTTTTCTTCATATGTTCAATTCTTTTATTATCATTTTACAATTAGTCCCTCGGATAAACCAATAGAACTTCTTCAAAGTGATAGTTTGATGTGCATGCTTCCTAACTTGATTCATAGTCTATATTTTCAATTGGTTTTCTCATTTTGCATTGTTAAATTTTGTTGATTGAGGCCTCAGTCAATTGGTCTATCATATGAGAAGTATTACCCTTTTGGAATATCTTTTAATTTGTTCTAGGTTGTATGTACATTTAATAACAACTTTGAAGTGATAAGTTTTCTTGTAAAACTTTCTCTGAGGTTGAACATAGGATTAGAATAATAGTGACTCTATTTCCCATAGTTTATTAAGGCACTGGTCTTTCTTGCTTAATGGATTATGGTCATATTTTCATTGTTTAAAGTTTTGAGATACTATATCCATATGCTCTATTTAGTTCATATCTTGAATCCATCAAGATTTTTTAAATTCTTGCAACATTACATTAAACACTTGATATTTCATTGCTCCTATTTAAGGATCTTAGTGGTACTTTTCCATACTCTGGGATAAAGAAGTTTGAATCAGAAGTTATGTGATCTAAAAATCCCTTAAAGACTTGGAAGATAAGTTTAGGGTATAAGCCCACCAACCTTGGTTCTGTAGATCCAAAATTTTAGAAGGTTGATACTTGGAGTAGGTTGAAACCTTGTTTTTTTGAAAATAACTTGGGTTTCTCATCATTGGATAGGAAAAATCCATAAGAAATACAATCTGTTAAATTGAGCACCAACACAATGTTGTCTGAGTGTTCTTGTATGTGCCAAGTGAACCAAAGGTTTGCTGATACTTAGTTCTTCTTGGTGTGCTCTCTGCAGCATGTGGTATTAGAGAACTAGGATTGTTTTTTGGAAGACATTTGAACCATGGAAGAATAGGGTGAATTGTAACTCCCTGCAAGGATGACCAATGTAGAATTGGAAAAGTTAGTGAGAGAACAAGTGGCTAGAAGCTGAAGACTTGAAGCTTGGAGATGATGAAAAGTAAACAAGGAAGGAATGTTGCTGAGGGGTTAGAAGAAAAGGAAGAAGAGGATCCTATTTATAATAGAGGATAGATACATGTGCATCAGAGACCCCTCCTAGAATCCCTTGAAAGAGTTGGGAGGAAGGACAAAGTGGATCTACCAATATTTTGTGGTAAGATGAATCCATAAGAATGCATGGAATGGATAGGGGCATTAGAGAATTATTTTGAATGTGAGGAGGTATCTGAACACTAGAAGGTGAAGATGGCTAAGTCAAAGAGGAAGGTTCCAACCCTTAGTTGGTTGAAATTCATACAAAGTGAAAGGGTAGAAGAAGAAAGAAACCCTATTTTCACTTGGAAGAAGATGGTGAGTGAGATCAAGAGATAGTTTTTCCTTGAGGAATATGAAGTAGTCCTACACAAGAAACTTCAGAATATAAGACAAAAATACCTTGATGTAAATGCTTATACAAAATAATTCCATAGAATGAATCTTAAAGACAAGATACTAGAGGGTGATAAACAAAAGATAGCGAGGTATTTGAATGGTCTTAAGTATAGTATCCAAGATGAGCTTAGTTTTTTAAACACTGAGAATACCCATAAGTTCTATCAAATGGAACTAAGGGTTGAGGAGAAACAAAGAATAAAATGTGAACAAAATAGAAAAGGTAGAGTGAAAATTTTCAGAGGTAGAGGCAGATTCAATGGTGGGGGATCATCTTCAAGAAGTCAAGGTGAATCTAGCAATAAGGGATTAGAAGGAGAGACAAGTAACAGAGGTGCTTTCAGAGGTAGAATATCAAATAGTAGGGGAAGATTTAGTGGGAGATGACCTAATGTCTTCACTTTTACGTTTTTCTCATGTAACCAGTTTGGGCATCAATCTTTTAGATGTCTTCAGAAGCTTGGCACAAATAGACAAGGTGGAGATATGAGAGTGAAGTAGACCCAAGAGGATGATAGTTAAAGTGTATCTTCTTATCACACCACCACTTCAAGGCCTGCAAATCTAGAACAAGGATAATGTCTCATGATGCATAGGACACTCCTTAGGGTACCTACCATTTCAGAGCCACCTCAGAGGAAGTCATTGTTTGGAACAAGATGCAAAGCGAACAATCAGGTATGAAAAATTATTGTAGAGTCTGGATCCACTGATAATATTATATCTACAAAGTTGGTTGATAAATTAAAATTACAGAGAATCCCTCATCCCTTCCCTTATAGAGCCTCATGGTTGACAAAATAAAATAAAAAACCCTCATTTGTGAACAAGTTTGGGTAGAATTCAATGTAGGAGAATATGTAGATAGAGTTTTGTGTGATATCACTGAGATGCATGCATGTCACTTATTGTTAGGAAGGCCTTGTAAATTTGATGTGAATGCCAAACATGATGGGAAAACCAATGTGCATAATATAACCAAAGGAGGTGTTGAATATTTTATGAATCCACTTCCTGATGATGGGAAGGAAAAACATGTGGTTAGTAGTGTCTTGTGTGTTGGGGAGAAATAATTCATGAAGGTATTGAAGGAGAAGTTTACACCTTGTTTTTCTTTAGTTGTGAGACCCCAAAAGACAACCCCAAAGGAACAAAAGATCAAAGCCACTAGCAGAGATGTAAGTCCTAAAGAGGTTAAAGCACTTTTTGATCAGTACAAGGGTCTGATTGTAGAAAGTACACAATAGACTTTACCACCTAAGAGGGAATTGATTCATTGCATAGACCTCATATTAGGGGCCACCCTTCCAAAATAGGTAGCATACAAAATGACCCCTAAACAAAATAAAGAAATAGCAATAAAGATTGAGGAATTGTGCAATCCTTGCAATACTAGAACCTAAGAAGGAAGGTACATGGAGACTATGTATAGATTCTAGGGAAATCAATAAGATAACTATCATATATAGGTTTCCTATGCCTAGAATAGAGGATCTAATAGATTGTTTAGGGGGTGAAAGACATTACTCCAAAGTGGATCTCAAAAGTGGTTACCATCATATAAGGATTAGAGGTGGAGATGAGTGGAAAACAACTTTCAAGACCACATAGGGTCTTTATGAGTGTCTTGTAATTCCTTTTGGCCTCTCCAATACTCCAAGCACTTTTATGAGGCTTATGAATGAAGTCTTAAATCATTTTCTCAATAAGTTTTTTTTTGTATATCTTGATGATATTATAATTTTTATAATGAGAAAGGATGAACATCTCAAACATTTGGATATGGTATTGAAGAAGCTCCATGAGGAAAATTTGAAGATCAATTTAGAGAAGTGTGTGTTCATTCAAGAAGAGCTTGTATTCTTAGGATTTGTAATATCCAAGAATAGCCTCAAGATGGATCTTTATAAGGTTAGATCCATCCTCAATTGGTCACCTCTTTCTACTACTTCAGAGGTAAAAAGTTGTCAGGGTTTGTGTAGTTTCTATAAGAAACTTATCAGAAATTTTAGTGGCATATGTACTCCTATCATTAATAATATTAAAGGTGGAAGAAAATGCACATTTATATGTACTAATGAGGCTAATGAGTCTTTTGAGTTTCTAAAGAAAAATACTGCAGAGCAACCCATCTTGGTTCTGCCAGACTTTCACAAAGTCTTCAGAGTGGAATGTGATGCAAGCAACAAGGCTATTGGTGGTGTATTGAGCTAAGAAGGGAGACTAGTTGCCTTCTCTAATGAGAAATTGAATTAAGCTAAGCAGAAATATTCAACCTATGATCTTGAACTTTATGCAATGGTGTAGTTAGTAAGGAAATGGAGGCATTATTTGTTTCCCAAAGAATTCATTTTTTTTTATTGACAATCATGCTCTTTGTTTTCTAAATAGACAAGAGAAACTTAACCATAGACATGTGAAATAGACAGAATTTTTACAATCTTACACCTTTACTAGCAAACGTAAGAAAAGGATTGTGAATAAGGTTACTAATAACCTTAGTAGGAGACATTTAACCATTCAAGATATTCAGTTAGAAAACATTAGGGTTCATGCTATGAAGGACATGTATGGCATAGATGATGACTTCAAGGAGGCTTATCAGATTTGTACTGAGATGAAAAAGAGATATCACACTGATTTATCAGATTTCCTTGTGCAGGATGCATTACTTTTCAAAGGTAGTCTGTTGTGTGTGCCAAAAGGATCCATTAGGGAAAACAACATCAAGGAGAAGCATTGTGGAAGTTTAGCAGGGCACTTTGGAGTTGATAAAATACTAGAAATTGTTAGGAGATTCTATCATTGGCCCAAGTTGTAGACATATGTTAGATGATTTATGGAGAGTTGATTGGTTTGTCAACAAGCCAAGAGTTACACATCAAATGCAGGATTGTATACTCCATTTCCTATCCCTTTAAAGCCATGGGATTCAGTAAGTATGGACATTGTCCTAGGTCGACCTAAGAACAAATATGGATTTGACAATATCTATGTGGTAGTAGATAGATTTTCTTAAATGGAACACTTTATACCATGTAGAACAACTAATGATGCATCTCACATAGCAGGGTTATTCTTTAAGGAATTTTTTAGACTTCATGGCTTACCCTTGTCAATCATATCCGATAGAGACCCTTATTTTTTGGGACATTTTTGGAGAACACTATGGAGAAAGTTGGGAACAAATATGTCTCTTTCATCTGCATATCATCCTATTTTTATGTTCAAATAAAAGCTATCAATAGGTCTCTTGGGAATATTTTGAGATGTTTAACTTAAGAACATGGAGTCACTTGGGATTCCATACTTTGCCAAGTAGAATTCTCTTACAATGATTCAGTCAATAGGAGTACTGGCTGTTTGAATCCTTTCCAGATTATGTATGGAATTCACCCTAGAGGTGTGTTAGAACTCAAATATGTGAAGGATATGGAGAAGAGAAGTGCATTAGCAGAGGACTTTGTGGAAGTAATGAAGGATATCCATGAACAAGTGTAGACAAAGTTGCAACATAACATTGAAAAGTATAAAGAGCATGCAGACAAAAAGAGGAGGGATTTTCAATTCAAAGTGGGAGATATGGTTATGATTCACCTTAAGAAAGAAAGGATACCAAAGGATAAATACACTAAACTCATGATGAAAAAGATTGGTCCTTTTAAAATCTTGAAGAAGTATGGCAACAATGCTTACGAGATTGATTTGCCATAACATACTGGTATATCTCCTATTTTCAATATTGCTAACATGTATACTTATAAAGGTCCTATTAGTAATGATTATGTTGTAGGTGGTTCAGATCCTCCCTAGGACAAATCATTGAATGATCTACCCACATTAAACCCTCTTGAGATTGAAGGAATTCTAGACAAAAGAGTGAGCAGGAAAACTAGGAGAACCACTTACTATGAGTACTTGGTCAAGTGGAAACATCAACCTATGGAGGATGCTACCTAGATGACCCCTAAAGATATTCATAAAATAGGATTTCAACTTGTAGACTTTCCAACTCATGATAATTGAGTTCATTTTGTCTTGAGGAGTATGATGCAGGGCACCCAGGGCTTAACCAGTTGATTCAAGTTGAGTTATTTTGCATTGTAATAAGGATTGATCCTTGTGATCATCCAACTTGTGTCTTGATCCATTTGTGTGTTCAAGGGTCCCTGAGGTGCATCTATAAAACTTAGGACACCTTAGTCTACTTGGATCCTTTATTGAATTTGATAGGTGTCAATAGGTGTTTTAGGGATGTGAAGTGTTTAGGTATTATATCCAAGGAATTTGGATGATTTTGGTCATATTGGATCATTTTGTGGTCATGGGAATCTAATGGATGTCATTATGGGTTCAAAAAGTGTAAAATGCAACAATGTTTCAATGTTGGTAAAAGTTGTTAAAGTTGCTCGAGCAACTTTTGAAAAAGTTGGTCGAGAAGTTTAAAACATGGTTGCCAATGGTCATAACCATTCCTGATTGGTTGGAACTATGTTTTGAAGATATTTAAGCATATACAAGCCTCTTCAATGGGGTTGGAAGTTGTAGAAGCATATTTTATGCAAGTTTGAATAAAAGGAACCAGATTTCTTGAGTGATTTCTGTGTGTATGGACGTGTATAGATTTCAAAACATTTTTTTAATTTCAATCAGATTTATAGATAAAAAATTACATACAATTTGGTGAAAGTGGTTATGTAGGGCATCAATTCTAGGCCTGTCACATAAATAGATCCCTAACTTGTCATTTCTCCAGTGGAAATCCATGAAATATTAGGAAATGAAAGTTAGGGATGTATTATTAATTATTCCCAAGGCTCTACTCAAGATCGGGTGTTATGGTCCTTTTAACATCAAGCCCTGGGCTAAATATCTCAATGTATTTAGTGAGTCTGGTAGGAACAGTCATGATTAGATGGAGTATTCGATTGAAGGGATAAATTAAAGGATTGATTTAGGTCATTTGGAGTTATTAGGAGGTTTCCAAACCCCCACATCCATTCTATGTACCCATCATAGAGCACTTGTTTGTAAACTAGGCCTAATTTGGCCGATTAGGTGTCTGTGCTTTGTGAGGGTTTAGTGGTGCTGAAGTAAAGTGGGTCTCTAGGTCTTTGGGGATTGAAATAAATCCATAATGGGTGTCTGAAAGAAACCTCCTTTTCTTTTTCCCTTCATAGGAAACAATTATGAAAGAAAAACCCCTTGTAGAGGGCTACAAGGAATTGGAGGACAATGTGAGTTTGGGTGTTTATGGAAGTGTATGAACCAATTTGTTGGATGATTCTCTATCCATAGGACCCTAGTAGGGTTTTCCAAGCATTGGATTTATTAGGTCAAGCCACTGGTGAAGAGAATCACACTTTGGTTGGAGTTTAGGGAAAGTGTCCCTAAGACACAATTTGAAGAGATTTGTTTCATAATCTTGGGTGTTGAATTGGGGTAAGGAGAGTGTCTAGACCTCATAGGCCATTTTTTATGCATCCTATTTGAAGGATTGTGGAGTTGGATTGTGCCTAGACCAAGGTTGAAGTGTTGTTGAAGAGATTGAATATCTCTTAGTCGTCTCATTGTTCTGTCTGCATCTTGGGTTGCCTTGCTATCATGGTCATTTTTATTCATTATGATAGTAAGTGCTGATTTACAGTTATTTCTGAGCCTTCATGTATGTACCAAGTTGTCCAGTGTTGGCCAAGTGTTCCTATATGTTTCGAGGGAACTAGAGGTTTGTTGATACTCGGTTCTTCTTGATGTGCTCTCTAAATCAGGATTACAAATTGGATACAACACCATCCTTGGCTAACATTCTTGTATCTCCAAGATCATATGGGAGACCCTCCCCATCATTTTCACCTTCTACCTCAAAAGGAAAATTTATTCATGAGCCCACTAGCATTTTTAGAGCTAAAACTTCTCAAGAGGAAGAAAAATAAGATAAAGCAGGCTTGGCATGGCTCTATAAAGGGGGAAAAGGAGAAAATGAAGTAAAAATTGTTGAGATATCTCTCAAAAAATATGGAAAAGGTTACGATCTTCTCAAAAAAATGGGATACAAAGGGAAAGGACCTTTAGGAGATAAAGGCAAAGGACTCATTGAGCCAATTCATATGGAATTTAGGGACACTAAAGACAAGACAAGATTAGGTTTCAATAACAAATTAGAACATCCTACCTTAAGAGATGGTCCAATCTTTGATAAAGGAAGTGACAAAGATGGAGAAGATGTTGAAATCATACCATATACATATGAAAGATTACTAGATATAGGTATTGAGAACCCATAATACCAAGGAAAATAATATGTATCTACTTTTGTTGAACAACTAGAACACCATATTTTTTTGTTGTCACAAACCAATGTCCAAGAAGCAGAGGAGGAGGAAGAAGAAGATTCTCCAGGGGTTCAAAAAGAAGGAGAATACCATGAAGAAACCCATCAAGAACAAAAAGAAGCAATAGGTAGGGAAGAAGAATCTAGTATCTCAAACACTCTTCAAGAGTTATCTTCTATAAGACAACAACAAAATATACATCCTAACTGGGGGCAATTGGTGACAATTTCACATGTCCTATATCTAACACACTTTGAGTCACAAATGGAAAATAGGGTCCACCATATCACTATTGCTAACTTTCTAAGTTGATCTAATGACAATATCTTAGACTTACATTATTATGAATGGGTTCAAATTTGTGATGCTACCATGGATATTGAGGTAGACGTAATCCATAAATTATCACCTTTACTAGAAAGGTGAGAGAGTTCTAATAGTACCCACAATACAAATGTTGTCACAAAATTGGATGAGGAGGTGATTCCTAGTATAATTTATGGAGACACAAGCATCTTAATAGGACAAGAGGAGTACCAAAGGATATTAGACAACTTTTATAGAACAAGAGAGAGAAGAAGGAGAAATCTCAAATGATAGGTCGCTAGAGTTAGGTTTGCATAACACTAACAATGACCCTAATAATGATTATCTGACTCTTACTAATATAAATACTATAGAAGCTAACTTAAGATAAATTATCCTATTAGTTAATAGTTTTGACACTAATGCGGTGCTTCCCTTAGAACCCTCTGAATCACTATCCTTTGTAAATCCTGAACTGATTGATTTGACAGACTCAAAACATACTCCTATAATGAACTTTCCTAATGACTACACTTTATCTTGTTATCTGAATGCTTGTGAATCATATCCATCTTCCACCAATGCAAGGAGCATGAACATGATGAATGAGGATATCAAGTTTCTTTGTCACAAATTGTAAAGTAAAAATAAGAAAAGAAATGATGGTGAAAACCACGTTGTGGGAGTATCAGATTCTAAAAAAGTAAAAATAAAAGACGTATCTGATGGTGAAAACCTCTTAGAGGTGCCAAAAGATGAGATTCTTGATATCCTCCTAGAGAAATTTTGGGAACAATCTTCAGTCCTCATAAAACCAACACAACCAGTTAATCTAGGAATGAAGGAAGCTCTTCAATTTGTACACCTTGCACAATCTCTGTTAGAAGAAGAAAATGCATAATTCATTGAGTTCCTTAGAGAGATAAGATCAAATTTGCATGGTGTTATACTGATATGCCTAGATTAGATCCTGAATTAGTAATGCATCACTTATCCATAGCTCCTGGGATAAAACAAGTCAAATATAAATTACGAAAGATGCACCTACATGTAGCATTATTGGTAAAAGCATAGCTAGAAAACTCTTAAAATATGGGTTCCTAAGAGTCATTGCTTATGTAGGATGGATTTATAATGTAGTCCCAGTTTCTAAAGCAGAAAATTCTATCAAAATTTGCGCAGACTTCTAGGATTTAATAAAATCTTGTCCTAAAGATGGTTTTCCATTGTGAAACTTTGATATGATTATAGATCTCATGACGGGATTTGAAATCTATTCACTCATGGATGGATTTTTTGGCTACAATGAAATAAAGATTTCCCCTGAAGACCAAGAAAAGAAAACATTTACATGTGCATAAGGAACATTTTTATTGAACATCATACCATTTGGGCTAAAGAATGCCTGAGCTATATATCAATGAGCTATGACAACAATCTTCCATGACATGATATATAAGAACATGGAGGACTATGTGGATGATACCTTAGCCAAGTCAAAAATTAGAACAACTCACATTGAAGACTTGAGAAAGATACTAGATAGAATGGAACAATTTCAACTAAGGCTCAATCCAAAGAAATGTGCATTCAGAGTTCAATTAGGAAATCACCTAGGATTCATTGTATTATCTAGAGGAATTGAGGCAAACCCCCAAAAAAGTGAAAGAAATCATGGATATGCCACCTCCTAGTAATCATAAGATTCATGTATCAACTAGAAGACTCCAATCAATTAGAAGATTAATGTATCAACTAGCAGATAGAGCACAACCTTTCAAGAAATTTTTACATAAAGGAGTGTCTTTCAAATGGGATGAACACTGTGAAAATAACTTCAATGAATTAAAAGATTATTTGTCTAATCCTTCTATCTTAATGGCGCCTATTCAAGGTAAGGCATTGTTACTCTATATTTCAGCTATGGATACATTAGTTGGAGTGTTTCTAGCACAAGAGGATGATACCAAGAAGGAAAGAGTAATTTATTATATCAACGGGACATTGGCATCTTATGAAGTCAACTATAGTATAATTGAAAAGGCTTGTCTTGTAGTTGTTTTTGCATCTCAAAAGATAAGGCACTACATGCTATTGCATATAGTGAAACTCATTGAAAATATTGATCCTCTCAAGTACCTCTTGAGCAAGACAACATGAACAGGCAGGCTAGAAAAATGGGTTCTCATACTCAGTGAATTTAATATTGAGTATGTTGATAGAAATGCTATTATAGGACAAGTGCTAGCCGATCAAAAAGATGATTCACCATTACAGGATGTAACACAATTGATAATAGAATTTCCCTATGAGACAATAATGCACTTACCAAAATATCCATGAAAAATGTACTTTGATCATTCTTTCACACAACAAGGATTTGGGGTAGGGGTATTGTTTATCATTCCTCAAGGTTAAAAGATACCTAAGGCATACAAAATGATGTTTCCATGCACCAAAATTATCTTAGAATATGAAGCATTGGTAAACGGTCTCAAGCTTGCCATGGAATGGAAAATCATAGAGTTACATGTATGTGGTGATTCTCAACTCATTATCAATCAAGTAAATGGAGAGTACCAAAACAAAGATGAAAAGATAATACCCTATAAGAATATGATCAGGGATTTGAAGTAGTACTTTGTGTTTATCACATTTCAACAAATTCCAAGAATAGAAAATAGAGTTGCAGACGTAATGGAAACACTAGCATCCATGTTACAAATGGAGGAACATCAATTCTGCTATGACTTCTTGGTGGAAGAATTATCCTTCCCTACATTTGATACACCTGAATCCCAAGTTATTTGTGCCCTAAAGGTTCAAAACCAATCTAGATATACCAATATAACTACATATCTTATGGATTAAACCTTACCTAATGGCTTGTCTAGAAATGAAAAATGAGCCCTAATTAGGACAACATCATGTTACATACTTATTACTACTAACTTATATAGATGCGGTCTTGATAGAACACTACTTAGGTGTTTAGAACAAGAAGAGTTTGATCATGAATATAAAGAGGTCCATGAAGGTGTGTGTGAATCTCACTCAAACGGCTTTTATTAGCTATGAAACTAATAAGGGTCAGATACTATTGGCTTAAAATGGAGAAAGATGCAGTTCAGTATGCCAAAACATGTCAAAAATGTCAAACACATGGAAATCTTATCCATACTCCAGCCAGGGAGCTCATACCATTTATCACACATTAGTCACTTCAACAATGGGCTTTTGATCTTGTTGGAGAAATCTATCCCAATTCTTCAAGTGGACACAAATACATCATCACTACCACTAAGTATTTCAAAAAGTGGGTCAAAGAAGTGCCGCTAATCAAAGCCACTGGAAATCAAGTTTCTATGTTCATCTTGAAATACATCATCTGTAGGTACAAGATACCCTCATCTATTGTAACAGTCAATGGGGGATAGTTCAAAAACCAAGACATTGAGGATATTTGTACACATTTTCATATTACTCAATATTGGTCTTAATATATTATCCTCAAGGTAATGGACAAGCTGAGGCTTCAAACAAGAAAATTCTAAAAATCCTACATAGAACTATGAGTAAATATGGTAGAGACTGGCATTTACAATTAAATCCAACACCATGGGCTTATAGAAGAAGCATTAGAACACCAACGGGAGCCATGCCATTTTCTCTTGTCTATGGCGCAGAGGCAGTATTATTAATTGAAGTAGAAATTCCTTCTTTGCGAGTATCTCTCCAAGGTCTTGTTACAAACGAACAATACCACATAGATAGGGTTCAAGCACTAGAGATATTGGATGAAAGCATACAACAAGCATTTGATCACCTAATAGTCTATCAAAAAAGGATGTCAAAAGGGTACAATAATAAAGTAAATCCATAATAGTTTCAAGTGGGGGATCTCATTTGAAGAGAGAATCCTAAGAATCAACCAAAAAAAGAACACGAAGGAAAGTTTGAACCCAACTGGCTAGGGCCTTAGGTTATCACAATAGTTTTTGGGACAAGATCTTATTAGTTAGCGACACCTGAGGGAGATGTTCTTCCTGATCTTATCAATACTCTACACTTGAAGCGGTTTTATGTCTGACATCTCGTTAAAGGGCTTGTACATCAAAATTAAACCTGAGAAAATACACAAAAAAGTGGAAAATTGATCCTGAAGAAAGCCAAAAATAGTGGAAAAGAGAAAATAGAAAATAGTGGAAAAAGTCCTGAAAAAAGGTATTCTTGGTGAAAACCTAGAAAACAAGTGCCTTGATACTACAAAAAAAACAAAAAGAGAAAAATTACAAAAAAATGAAAAACAAGAAAAAGTTCCTTGATGAAAACCTGGCAAATAGGCGTCTTGGTAGAAAAAAAAAGAAATTTTTTGAGTGGTGAAAACCTAGAAAATAGGTGTCATCTGTAATCAACACTCCATCTATCAATGCACGTCTTGCACCAATCCTTCATGATCATATCTTTCGTATCAGTTGAACCTAAACTCTTCAATAATTTACTTGCCTTGCCTAGAGTTTTTCTATATTTTCATCTTAGGGATAGACATTCTACACTGGGGGCATCTCTGCTAGCATTTTTAGTTGGTATTTGTTGGTTTCTAATCATCCTAGGTCCTTGTCTAGGAAATTTTTCCACTACATACAACCTTTCTTCAATACTTGAATTTCAACAACTTGGCCACTATAAAAAAAAGGTGTTTATTAAACACCCCAAACCTGTAACGTAAATCATACTAGTGTTTCTTAATACTTTAATCCTACTAGTGTTTCTGAACACTTAAATCAAATAGTGTTTCTCAATACTCCATTGGATTGCAATTGTTGATATTATCTAACTCACTTAGAAACAAATATACATTTCTTAATTCCAAGGTGCAATTGATGATTTCTCTACTGTGATTGAATAACAAATCAAAGGTGTTTCTAAACACCACATAAACATATATAGACTGACCTTGATTTAATTATGACTATTTTCATGTTCTGATGATGTTTCATACTAGGGGCATATAAATGGTTATGATTTTTGTTTGTCTATTTATCATTTCTTGCTTGTTATGTCTTCCGAGTTACTCCATGATGTCTATTAAATGACATATTTGCAAGGATATGGGGCATAATGTTTTCTTGTTTTTTTTGCATATGGTGATTGTTTTAATGATCTTATACACTTCACCTAATCAAGATGTTTATGATAAGAGATTCCATTATAAGGGGATAGCCACATATATCTCAATCCTTTTTATGTGTAAACTATGGTGAGGTTGAATCAATATCCTTGTCTGTTTCTAATAAAATTCTAAGTATAGTGTATGACGCATTATGTACCCAAGGATATGAACATTAAAGGTCATTGCAGGTTACATATCTTACATTGCATATGAACAAAAGGTGATTCTTAAATCAAAAGGGGATAACCGACAAGCCATCTTGGACTCTATGCCTTGATGCTTAGGTTTATTTTCAACATTGCATCCAATTAAGGTAGTATTCATACACTCATGATACTTCCTTGGAATCAGTGATAGTTGTACTGACTGATGATGTCCATTACACAAACGCCCTATGATGATAAAATTCTAAGTGTAAAATGATTAGTGACAGTCACAAAGGTCTTCATTTAGTTGCATTTAAGTTTGCATGATTCATTTGACAACATAAGTAATTGAGCTCAAAATGGTTTCTTTCAAATCCAAGTTGATTACTTAATATATTTACTAATATATTCATGTCATAGAATATTCATAGCATTTTATTCATTTTTCATTCATAATGGGAAAAGTGAACAGTACAAAAACCATAAATCATTCAGGCATTACATTTCTACATCCTAAGTGCATTGATACATATATTTTCATAAAGAAAATACAAAAACATACATCTGCATATTCACATAGAGGCATTTAACACATCTATATATAAATGAAAACCAAAGAGCATAAATGATGTCATCACATGAATCTAATCTATATCATCACAAAGATCAAGTACATCATCAACTATGAATCAAATCTACACATCTATCACATACAATAGCTATCAAAATGGAAACCAATGCATATATAAGAATTAGAAGCTACCATCTCATATATATTACGGAATATTAGATCAAAAATGTGGGAATGTATCAAGAGTATTAGGAGATCAGAATCAACATATACACATGTATCAAGTATCAAGGGTACAATAAATTATCACAGTAAGATAAATATACAAAAATATCAGGAATCCATAGTCTCATGTCTGACTACCACCCTCAACCTGATCAAGAGGTAGAGGAGGTGGTGCATCTCTTTGTGTAGGAGGTGGTGGTGGCATAGCACCCTCTGACTGTTGTTCTATGACTGAATATAATGGTACTCATTGTGGCTGAGGAATGGATGCACAATATATAACAAGTTAATATGCAATTCTCTTTCCCTCGTGTATAGCAGTATGGGCCTGAAGATATCTCTTAGCTCTCAATTTGTCCCTTTGCTGATCTCTCTCTTCTCTAAGAGAACCTAGCTACTGATCTTGCACTAACCTCATAAGCTCAAGTTGCATGTCCCTATCAGCTCATAGTTCCTCTAGGGTACTAATGTGAGCTCTTGGCTGATCTCACTCCCACTTGCAATGTGAAAATAGATCCTCATCTCTACTCGTGTCTCTACTGGTATCTCTAGGAGGATCCTATCTGAGAGGTCCACCTCCACCACTGCTCTCACTTGTAGGTCTTTCTCCTGATGATCTCTTCTATTGTTGTTTCCTAGTTAGTAGTGGACCTGAATCCCTACCTGGAGCTATGAATCTAACTTAGGTATGTTGGCCCTCCACTTCACTGCCCCTATCATCTCCATCATCATCCCTGTCATCTCAGCCATGTCTCTCACCTCTGTCCATAGGAGGACCTCTACCACCTTTATCACCCCTCCCATCTCTTCCACCTCTTGTACCCCTATCTCCTCTACCTCCACCTCTCACAAAACCATCATTGACAAGATCATAATCTAACACATCCTGAATATGCTGTCGATTCTCATCAGGATAAATAAACCATGGAAATGGGTACTATACAAGGTAAGCACTAAAATCATCTATCACCCATGCATGTGATATCTTAGCTTGATAATCCCACCCAACTGCAACCATCTCCAAGATCTCTCTCTATGGAGTCTCATATGATAATCGAGCACCCCAAAGTGGCTGCTCATCAAGGATCTGAGCATATATTCTCATGTCTCATAGGATGCCCTATAAATTTCCATACTATCTCAAAATGTGAGTGACAAGGAATCTCTCAAAAAAATATCTAGTACGCCCAATCATATATATTCTCTGGAAGAAATATGATATATGTCACTGATGTAAGCCCCACTCCTCATAGTCAAGGTATGGTCACCACTTGACCATTTTCACATCATCCAAAACCTTGTGCCAATATTCTAGCTTACCCAGGTGGGGCTGCTGGACATAACCTAAATACATATAAACATATGGATCTTTTGGTGCCCACCGTGTATCCACAATTGGCCTTGTTACTGGGATGTGCTCCCAAACCCATATCTGAAGAATAAGGATACCCACAATCATGCTCCAAGAGTACTCATAAACAATCTCATGTATCTCTCTATACATGTGTGCTAGAATACAACTACCCCAACCAAATCTATGGGTAGAGCCAAACATCTTCTCGAGCATACCTACCCAACCACACATGAATCCATGTTGTCCATAGTCAAGAATCAAGATACCTCCTATCAACCTAGAAAGAAACACAGGAAGGCACTCATATTATGCTAGCATGTAGTCCCAAGTCAAATATTGTAGTGTAATGGAGGTATCTGTAAATAATCTTTGAGCATTTGCAATATATACAGTAGAGAAAGACTCAAAGTGAGCCTAGCGACCCATCATAGGAATACACATGATGTGCCACACATCCTCTAGGGTAACAGTCATCTCACTGGTAGGAAGATGGAAGGTGTTGTGCTCTGAGTTCCATCTCTTGTCAAGAGTAGTCAACAACCGTTGATTTACTCTGATGTCATGTAAATCTATGAATGAGTATATTCCTAATCAACCAATAATAATGTCACTCTGCCTTAGTCAAGGAGTGAGATAATGCAAGAACATGTGCAGGTTGGGGTCCTCAGAAAGATACAATAGGAAACTTAGTTTGTCAGATAGGAAGTAGATACTTACAACAATATTTCAGCTAAACAAAACATGCAAAGGATCTAACAGCTAGTTTTTTTAATGCAATTCATTCATACTTCATGTTCTAAGAATTTTACTAAAAATGACTCTATTTTTTCTGGATGTGAGCTGGCATCTCGAATGTGATCATGTTTTTTGAGGATGCAATGCATGACACCAGATGTGATACATTTTTCATAGGATGCGACACAATTCAAGTTTTTGTCAAGAATAACCAAAAGTAACTCACTAATGGACTACAGGATGCGATCCAAAAATTTTAAATTTTCTGAATGTGACACAAAATTTACTAGATGCGATCTGGAACCCCAGATGCGACTCAAAATAAATTGGTCTATAACTAGAGAAAAAATGATAAAAAAAAAATAGAAACATAAAACATAAAAAGATAGGTGGTGCAGGAGCACCCTGGAGATGCCAAGCAAATATGGTAGTCTCTTGTCATTTTGGTGTGCTAGTGTGTGTAAGACCCTCTAATAGGGAAATATAAATATATAAGGTCATGTTGACCAATAGTAGTTTAGGTTGTTTTCATTTTGTGCTTCTTTTCTTGTGTAAATAGCTCTTTTTGGCTCCTTTTAAATAAGGTGTACTTGATGATGTCATCAAATGTTAGGATGATGTCATAGAAGGTTTTAGGG